>JACTAT010000035.1:2189451-2664451 GCA_014526335.1 Chrysaora quinquecirrha
CCCTTACGTCTGTCACATCATTCTTTATCTTATTTGGATTTGTGCATATTGATGTTCAGGTGAGTTAGATTTATATATTTACATATATTGTAATGACTGGCGAACACTAGGATAGGCTGCCATCATTCACCATCGCTGCCGTTTATGACTAATATAAACAAATATGCATGGTGCTGAAGAATGACCGAACGCGACACAAAAGTCACACGGGGGAAGAGCCTTGGACTGTATGACTTTGGATAGTTACCGGCGATTTCATAGGTCTGTGGCTCGGTGGAAGTGTCTTTGGTTCTCTGATCATGCAGTCCAGGCTTGAATCCCATCTATTGTGGTATGCCACTTACATATACACTTGTAAGTATTTTATGTAGGAATTGTATGTTTTTCCTGAAAACTATATGCCCATTTCTGGGATTTCCAGAAATGAATAACGGGTGCAAATTGCAATGAGCTGCTTCGATTGACTTCAGGTTCATTTAAGTTGTACCTTACTTAAACCTTTGAAAATATAAGATATATATCTCAGTGTTCATTTCTATCTTGTCTCTCCTTTTCAGGGTCTTACAATATGCTAGAATGGCGTTCTCATCAACACCTCCTCTACTGGTTTGGTGCAGGAATAAACCTGAATGCAGATGTCATGATTTTCAAGTTTTATCAAAGCCTGGTTTGGTACTTTGATTCTTTATATCGAATTGATAACTTGGACTTTTATTGAACTGTAATTTCCATCCGTTGACGGTGTACGTGAACAGTAATTTCTTATTAATGATACGGTCTTAACATGGTAATAAAGGTGGGGTGTCTTAGTGCATGCGTTGTCGTACTTCTTACCAGAACGATTCATGGTGCACCCCTGAAAATATTTTCTGCTTCTACAACACGGGGGAAAGGTTATCGACTTGTTTTGTGATGTTTATTTTTCTGTCCTCATGATCAACAACCTTTGTCACTGTATCCCTGAGGAGTATATAAAGATTAAAGAATGCTGCTTTTAAGCTTAGTTTTGCATCAAAATTCGTAGTTATTTTTTCGCTTTGGAGAAGAAACCAGTACTTCATCTCAACCTGTAACTTTCAATTTATTAAAGTATTTGGAATAGGCTGGCATTTTATCCGTGCGACAGATCCAATTCGCCGCTCAAATTTACCTGTTTGCTATGCATTAACTTTAAAAATGTCCACCGGATTCAGCCAGATCTTGCAGCACTTTTTTTGCTATCAAGAAGACAAATAATCCAAAATTTCAAATCTCGTCCACTCTTGCCAGATAACCTACCGTTTTCACGGAAATCCCTCAGAAATCCTTTTGTTTTAATGGAAATCTCGTAGGCGGTAATGAAGAGTTTCATGGCCCTGTTTCAAATCAAGTATAAGCCACAAATAAGCTCTGTTCGACTGATAAAATGTCAACCTACTTCGAAACAGCACCTTCATTCATTTGCAACTGTATTTGTAATGGTAAAATTTTGCTTTATTCTGATGTGTAAGAATTAGTGTTTATTTCTCATTAAAAGTGTTTATAGAACTTATTATGTCATGAGAATTTAGTAGTAGTGAAAATTGTTGGTGATTTATAGTGTATATGCGAGTTCTCCTTGAAAATATTTTGTTTTTTGACTCCTCTCTCTTTCGGTACTCAGATGAAAATAGACCAATAAAAAGCATGAGACAGATGCATCGAAACAAACGAAAATTAGCTAACTGCAACTGCAGCAAGAAAATGAGGCGCTTTCAAAAGAACGCGAAAACTAACTGCAGCATCCAGCAGCAACAGGCTGGACTAAGATGACTTTCTTATTCGGTGTCGTGCCGGGATTCCCTAGGGAATTGTATAACAGAGCGTCCTCTACAGGCCTTCGAGGTTTGCAGCGCAAGAAATCAGGTGATTCTTCCACTGTTTTCGCCTGTTTAGAGTCCCAGAAAAGTGCAGACGCTCATTGAAAAAAATGTCTTGTTCGCACGCAATTTCTTGCAAAAGCCACGAAAAAGCCGTTGCCAATTGAAAAGAGAGAAAGACAAGGCAAAATAAACACAAAATCAGCTGTATTGTTGAACAATTTTACACGAAAATTAGCAGAAAACTGAGGCATTTTACACAAATTCAAGGCTAGGGTTAGCAATCGAAGTACGATAAATGTACGATTACTCCACAAATAACGCATTTTGAGCTAAAAATGTAGCAAAAATGTAAAAGGGCATGAAACGTTAACCAGATAAAGCTATTAGAATGAATAAAATCCATGAAAATACCAGAAAAAACAGCAGATATGAATCAACTTCACCAGGTAAAACCGCTCGATTTCGCCGTCATGCTTTACTGAGTAGAACAATGAGAACAATAGATTACCCATCGATCTGTGCGCCAAAATCCAGTTTTATGCTATTGCATGCTCAAAATCCCTCTTTCTTGGCTGAGTCGTGATGATGGAAGGAGCTCCGGTGTAAAATTTGCTTGAATTTTCTATGGCCAAAGTGATTTTGTCTTCAAATTCCTTTTGTTTGATGCAGTGATTGTCGATTATGAGTTGCAATGATGGATTTAATGCTGCTGGACCAAAAAATGAGAATTTATGCTGAGAAAATCATCTTGGAGCTCATCGAAGATGGAAGGCCTTGCCTTGTGGAGAAGAAAATGTCGTCTCTCTTGCGTTTCCTGCAAAAACGACAAAGTAAGTTTGGAAAAATCAGCTATAGATTCATTTCTTCGAAATTACATCTTGGATTAAAAATAAATAATGTGCATTTGCTGGAAATAAATCATTTCATTTGCATTGCAGGTCCTTCCTTCTTCGGCAGTTTTAATGGCTTCAGGAACATGGAGAACATGGCCGCAAATCTGCAAATTGATCAATTCTCGAACAGCAATGCTTCAAGCAAAGAAATTTTAGATAAGTACAAGTTTTTAATCATTTCTTTCAATATTCTGCATCATTTTTGCAACACAAGATTTGTTTTCGTTGCAATTTTCTTGAGAAAAACTGACGAAATCCTTCAGGCGAGAAAGATGCCAATTCTGCAAGATGATGCACACTTTCTACTTGTTTTCTTTTTATTTGCCAAAAAAACCGAAGTTTTTCTCACAAATTTGAGCAGCAAAGTTGCGAAAATTTCTTGCAGAATCACGTTTTTCGTTGAGCAAATTAGCATATTAATTGAACTTCCATATTTGTAGAAAAGTGTGCGTTCTTACCGAGACGGCCTCTGATTGGCTGAAACAACGCGCTTCATTTCCTCGTGCGAATTCTTTCTTGCAACGTGCCTAAATGACAAAAAGAGTTTTTAGTATTATTTAAACGTGCTTTTTTAAACATTTTTGCTTGATTAACTTTAATTTCTTATTGAATTTTGATTAGTTTAGAAGTATTGTTAATACATTTTGATTTTACAACCAAGAGACATTTATGGCAACGAAAACAAAATAATGTTGCTTAGGCCAGTCTTACCATTTCACTTTTCAAAGCCCTAAGCAACAGAATCCCGTTACTATAAAAGGATTTCCAAACAAGGATAGTCCGAGGGGCATTTCACTCTGCAAGAAGGCGTACGAGATTTCCATGAAAACAAAAGGACTTTCAAGGGATTTCTGAGAAAACAATAGGACTTCCAACAAAGTTGTACGAGATTTTCAAGGAGTGAATTGCCCCTCGGGATAGTCCATATTTTCAAACCCCATATAAACTTAGGCCCTATATGAATTTGATATAAGATGTGCGAGGATTCAAGAGAATAATTAAACAAATTGACAAGTAATAAAAGTCCCCTAGTCCATTTGGATCCTAGTACTCATCCTACTTAAAATCACGATTGATATTTCCCAGAAAGCAACGTTTGCTAAACTAGACATTGGCTGTTGGATTTAGCCTAGTTCGCTGATCAAACCCTCGGGGGGTAACTTCAATAGATCAGTGACGGGGGTGTGCCATTTTCGTAATAAAAAGTTGACCCCAAAATTTATGAAAATTCAAAAAAGTATACCCCAAAGTTCACAGAGAAATATGAATATAGTACATAGAAATACTCAAAAGTCTGTTTTTAAAGTTAAAAAGCTGAAATTTATTTAGCAGTTATTGTGACTTTTATCAAGATTGATCATCTTAACAAAAATGATACCCCAAGTTTGTAATTTTAGCAAATTTGATACCCCAACATTTATTTTCCACCCCCAAAAAGGTACCCCAAATAATGGCACATCCCGTACCCATACATATGGGAGTTACCCCCCCCCCCGATCAAACCCCTATTTGTCTAGTATCCTGACAGTCTAGTATCACTTCTGTTGGTGTATAATAACACCAATTGCCCTTTTAAGCAATTTAAAACAAAATACTACCCTCCAATTTAAGTACCCCGATTCGCGCGTCCCCTGTTCCCTAAAACTGCTGTTTTAGACGTGTTTCTTATTGTTAGAATCTTGTAAATAACGTATCGCAAACAAAATCGCGAAATATCGCGAAAATGTACGTGGTAAAGATTTGATAAATTTAAAAGTTGTGACGATGTAAAAGATTTAAGAAATTCAATGGTTTGATTGCATTTTCAATAATGAAATATGTTTTTGTTCACTGAAACTTTACAGTTTGCTTGAAATTTTTCCGTCTAAACAAGTTTAGTTGGGTAAATAAGGGGTGAGGTGATTTGGTGTTTGCGACTGGGTTGGCTGGTTGTTTGGTGGTTTTTGGTTGTTGTGGTTGGTTGGTGAGGTGGAGTGTGGAGTGTGAGGTTCATCTCTTATTCAACACAGCTAAACTTGCTTATACGAAAAGATTACATCAAAGATAACATTTCATTATTAACAGAAAATGCAAATCGAAATCTGTAAACAGAATATTATCAACATACCTACTAAGTAAACGGTTGGCTTTAGAAGAATTTTAGGTATTCTTTTATGGTGAGTTTTAAGTAGAGTAGTTTCAAGTTTTAAGTACTTTAAGAGAAGAGAAATTAAAAAATATATACATATCTTTCGCAAACGTTTCTTTTCAGATGATCTACATCAGTGATCAAAATGTTTGCCAAAGTTATGTCTATATTATTTAAATTTTCGTTTTTATTATATATAATGATTTATATGTATCATGTGTATTTATTTATTTATATAAGAACAAGTAAAGGTATTGGTAGTCGTGCGTTTTTCGTATTTCTATTTACCCGATCTATTTAGGACATGTAAAGGACACTGAGGTGTATATAGTAGATATCTAATACGAAGGTATTGGTGTTTCATATTAGCATAAAGGAAATTAGCATTAGGGTTGAGAGCATTGGGCTGTATGACTTGGAGAGTTACTCGGTGATTTCATTGAGCTCTATAGCTCAGTGGAAACGTCGTTGGCTCTTTGAACATGCAGTCCTGGGTTCAAATCCCATCAACTGTGGTATGCCACTTGTGGAAAAAATAGGGTTGAGAGCCTTGGGCTGTATGACTTGGAGAGTTACTCGGTGATTTCATTGAGCTCTATAGCTCAGTGGCAACGTCCTTGGCTCTCTGGTCATGTAGTCCTGGGTTCAAATCCCAACAACTGTGGTATGCCACTTGTGGAAAAAATAGAGTTGAGAGCCTTGGGCTGTATGACTTGGAGAGTTACTATAATATCATTAGCTAATAGCTTAATATAATATAATATAATCTATAATATAATATAACGTCCTTGGCTCTCTGGTCATGTAGAATCCTGGGTTCGAATCCCATCAACTGTGGTATGCCACTTGTAATATAATATAATATAATATAATATAATATAATATAATATAATATAATATAATATAATATAATATAATATAATATAATATAATATAATATAATATAATATAATATAATATAATATAATATAATATAATATAATATAATATAATATAATATAATATAATATAATATAATATAATATAATATAATATAATATAATATAATATAATATAATATAATATAATATAATATAATATAATATAATATAATATAATATAATATAATATAATATAATATAATATAATATATATAATATAATATAATATAATATAATATATATATAATATAATATAATATAATATAATATAATATAATATAATATAATATAATATAATATAATATAATATAATATAATATAATATAATATAATATAATATAATATAATATAATATAATATAATATAATATAATATAATATAATATAATATAATATAATATAATATAATATAATATAATATATAATATAATATAATCCGACTAATAAATATATAATATAATATAATATAATATATATAATATATATAATATAATGTATTATATATAATATAATATATATATATATATATATATATATATATATATATATCATTTCAAACACGATGCAAGAAAGCAAATATGACAAGCAATTACCTTGGACAGCATTAGAAACTTGAATTTTCTTCCATATGTATCAATCCATGATGTGATGATTTGGAGTTCAATTTCAATTCCCCATCCATAACAATCAATGAAGTTTTGATAAAACTTAAATTCGATAAAATTAGAATCTAAAATAAAAAATAATTAAAAGTATTTGAATTTTTGTTTTTTAGAACAAAAAGATGAAAGTGAAATATTTTGGTGAGTTTAATACTTTATTTACTTACTTGCTTACTAATTCGTTTATTATTCTCTAATATACATTGCATCTTATATTTACAATAAATGGAGAAGACAAAGTTATGGAGATATTAAGTGTAAAATGGATGAAAGGCGAGTTAATTTACCTAGAACATACTTTGTTTTCAATTCGTTAATTTGTTTATATACATTGCTTCGTTAACACTTTTATATAAGAAGATACTAATATAGCTTCTTCATTTTATATATCATCTTAGAGAAGACAAAGATATGGAGATATTAAGTGTAAAATGGATGAATGGTGAGTTAATTTACCTAGAACTCACTTACTTTTAAACTTGTCAATTTGCTTATACACATTGTCTATTTAACACGTTTATATTGCGAAGATATTAATATACTTCATTCATTTTATATATTATCCATGGAGAAGACAAAGTTATAGAAGTATTACTTGGAAAATGGATGAAAGGTGAGTTAATGTACCTTGCATTTACTTACTTACTTTATATACATTGCCTTTTTAATATACATTGCCTATTTAATACGTTTATATTGCGAAGATATTAATATACTTAATTCATTTTATATATTATCCATGGAGAAGACAAAGTTATAGAAGTATTACTTGGAAAATGGATGAAAGGTGAGTTAATGTACCTTGCATTTACTTACTTTATTTGCTTATATACATTGCCTATTTAACACGTTTATATTGCGAAGATATTAATATACTTAATTCATTTTATATATTATCTATGGAGAAGACAAAGTTATAGAAGTATTACGTGGAAAATGGATGAAAGGTGAGTTAATGTACCTTGCATTTTCTTACTTTATTTGCTTATATACATTGCCTTTTTAAAACGTTTATATTACGAAGATACTGATATAGCTTATTCATTCTTTTTATAATCTATGGAGAGGACAGAGATATGGAGAGATTACGTGGAAAATGGCCGAAAGGTGAGTTAATGTTAATTACCTTGAAAATACCCAATTCTTTATTTTCAACTCGTTAATGTGCTATATACATTGCTTCGTTCATGTGTTTATATTGTGAAGATATTAATATACCATTTTGCTTTTATATATAATCTATGGAGAAGCCAAAGTGGATGAAAGAGAAAATGATGAAATTTAACTACTGGTCAGGTAATTTAACTTGCACTTATTTACTTGTTCTAAATGCTTTACTTGTTTATATGTAATTCTTTTTCGATATGTTTACATTTACATTGCAACGGCATTAACATACTTTTTCCTGTTTATACTTTATAGACAAGGCAAAGTAATTGGTATTAAGGGATGAAATTTCCAGCAGTGGTGAGTTTGACTTATTACGTAAACTTGAATAGTCATATTGGTACTAAAATTACTTATGAAATATCCTGACGCTCTAATTTCAAAGCTCAAGAAATAGCAATTAGCACGATAAAATTTGTAACGCACCTTCGAGAGATTGAAGAATTTTTGCTTTGGGCCACGGAAACGTGCTTCGAACTAAACTGATTCTAACCTAAGGAGAAAATTAATCACGAAATTTATAAGTTATAGTATAGTTATAGAATTGAGTTAGCTACATGAATCCAAAATTTGATAAAACAAACAAATTACAATACAAGATTGAAGGCACATGTACGAACGACTGAAAATTTGAGCTTTGCTGATTTGCTTTTTATGGAAGATATTTGTCTTGCAATTTACGAGGAACGAAATGGATATCTCAGCATATGAAAGCTAGGAATATGGCTGCAACTCTTGCTACTCTTATCTCTGGTGAGTTATTAACCATTTAAGTCGTGTACTAAAAATTACCTATCAATATATGTTCTGATTTTAAAGCTCAAGAAATATCAATAATATGAACTGACTTAGCTACATGAATCCCAAATTTGATAAAACAAACACATTGCAATACAAGATAGAAGGCACAAGCAAGAAAGGCTGCAAATTTTAGCTTAACTGATTGCAATCTATGGAAGCTATTTATGAGGAACGAAGTAGCTAGATATCTCAGCGAACAATTAGGCCAACCAATTAGCTACTTGTTTTATTTGAAAAAACTCAGTGTTTCGTTTTTTCTTCATGTTGTGGACTGTCTAGGAAAGCTGGTAATATGACTGCAACACTTGCTACTCTTATCTTTGGTGAGTTTCTCAACCATTTTAGTGATGTAATAAAAATAACTTATCAAATATCCTGACTTGCAACTTGCCTAAGAGAGTGAAGAATTTTCCCTTGAGCCACGGAAATGTCCTTGGAACTACACTAAGAAGAATACTAGAATTTATGAGTCACAATATCAATAATAAGACTTGAATAAGCTACATGAATTGAAGGCACAAATACGAGGGATTGAAAATTCGAGTTAAACTGATTTGCAATCTACGGAAGATAATAGTCTTGCAATTCACGAGGAACGAACTGGATATCTCAGCAAATAAATAGTTTTTTATTTGTTTAATTTAAAAATTGAATGTTTCCTTTTTCTTTTTCATGTTGTGGACTGTCATAGGAAATCTGGGAATATGACTGCAACACTCGCTCTTATCCTTGGTGAGTTATCAACCATTTTAGTCATGTACTAAAAATTAGGTATCGAATGATTCTGACCTAAGAAGAATATTAATCATGAAACTTATGAGTTACAGTATCAATAATATGAACTGACTTGCTTACATGAATTCAAAATCTAGGGAAAGAAACATACTTCAATACAAAATTGAAGGCACAAACACGAAATTTTGAAAATTTGAGCTATATTGATTGGCAATTTATAGTAGATATTTATGTGTATCTTGGCAAAATTAAGAATTTCAACGTTTCTTTTTCTTTTACATGCTGTGGACTGTCATGGGAAAGTTGGGAATATAACTGCAACACTTGCTACTCATATCTTTGGTGAGTTTATAAACCATTTTATTTATTCATCCATATATTCTTTTGCATTTTACTTGTTACTTCTAGCTACTATGACAAGTAAAAAGCATTTCAAGAAAGAAAAATTGATATACCTTGATATATTGGAACCATTTTCTGTTGAAATTTACAAATGTGCTTGTTAATGAACTACAAACAAGATTCAAACATCGAATTTAACATTCGAGACCCATGAGAAATATAAGCGAAATACCCATCAAATTTAAGCTGGTTTGGTAAAAAAATCTACCAAAGAAGATGCATATGACCCAAATGGCCAACTGTTTAGGGCTGAAGGAATAATATACGACCGAAATGTCCGAGCTTAAGTTGGATTTGTAAGACTATTTGAAAACTATCTGAGTGCCACGAAAGAAAATACATATGAGCCTAATGGTCGAATAAAATTTTTTTTACAAAAGACTTTACAACGATTTGGATTATGTGCTATAAAAAAGACGGGTAATAATGAAATGGAAACTCACCGGTTCGTTTCAAACAGCCATCGTTGTGTCCAATCTGAAAAATGATACGTAGCTATTAGAAGTAGTTTATGTTGTGCAATATACGTTAAGCTAATTTGGATAGTGGAGCATTGGTTGTTTGACTTTGTTGGTGGATGGATGGATGGATGGATGGATTGATGGATGGTTGATTGTCGGTGGTTTGGTCTGTTTGTTGGTTGGTTGGCTTGTTGGTGAGGTTGTTTGTGAGGTTTCTCCTTGTCATAAGGCGGATGTTCGGGGTAAGGAAATCTATTCACGTTGGCTTAACTATATTGTACAACATAAGATACTATAGGGAGTTGAGGCAAGAATTAAGTAAGGGTTTTTCAGGTAAATTGAGGCCTTTTGAACCTGTGTTCTCATTAGATAGTGACTTAATGATTAATATTTTGATTTAAATATTATTTACTGGTTATTTTCAATATTTGTATTCATTGACATTATCAGTATTTGATTTATATGATTTTCAATATTACTTTGCCATATCATATCTTATGGATATTATTATTAATCATAAAGTCACACGCTGATAAGAACGTAGATTCGGAATGCCTCTGTGTGCTAGGAGAATTCTGTCTTTATTTCTGCCTCAGAATCATTGCTACCATTTAGTTTTTGGTAAATCTGTTTTACTTAGAGTTTGAAATCACACATATCGGTATAAACAAAAATCGAAGAGTTTATTTGTGTTCATACTTCGAATTGCCGCTTCCTTCTCGACATACAAGGTGGCGCACATTAGGAACAATCTTTGCAACTGACAAAACAATTTTTATCAGAATAGAAATGAGTCCAAACAAGAATATTTCAAGGCAAAAAATAAGCCTGCAAAACTCTCACCTGCTGCAGCTGAGATTCGAACCTCACACCTCTACGTTCGTGTGCCGTATGCTTAGTCCACCGCGCCAATCATCTGATAACATCAACTGATAAATTGTCTTCAGTCTATAGAAAACAAATACTCAGAAGATAGATAACCCAAAAAAACTTTGCTTGGACTCGAACCGACAAATGCTCATGTCGTTTTTCAATTAACAATGTTTCTAATGTTGGATTATCAAAAATTTATCCAGTCTCGAGTAATTAGCTGGAAAACTTTCATAAAATAATCTGCGTTTTGATTCGAACTCAAGAGCTTCAACCTCGTGTGCCAGCTAGCTAACCAGCTGAACTAAACTTCAACGATTGCCATACAACATTAATTGATAGTCTCGAGAAATTTAACGCTGCCAAAATTAGCTGACCAAGTCAGGAAAATGCAATACTGCTGAGAAATGAGAACAGAAGTTTCTTAAATAAGTACATGCTTGGACTCGAACTCGGGGTCAGCTAGTTCATGTGCCAACCAGCTTATCAACTGTGCCAGGCTACAAATGATTTCCAAAACAAATTATCCATTGACTCGAGTAGTTTCATACTTAGTAAAATTTACCTGACCAAGATTTAAACAACAGAGAGCGTTGAGGTGTATGAAATAGCATAGTGATCATGAGACACGAGGTTCGAATGCTAGCTGAAGCAACTGACATAGCTTTCTCAAAAGATCTAGCAGTATTAAGTTATATATTTTAGTAAAGAATAATAATAGTATCCAAGTAGATGCTACTTTGTTTTACTTTATTTTGTAGGCAAAATGAAAGAATCAGAAATCATGATTTCATTTCAAAGTAAGTCTGCATTTCTAGTGCATTGCATAATTATATCATTCCACCCTTAGCTGAATATTAATGTTGATCAAACGATAAACAAGCCAAGCATAGAGCACAAAGAGTTTCCTCTCACTTCTACGGTTTATTTAAATAAGGCAACCGCAAGGAGGAAAGAAACATCTCACCTAAATTGGAAATTTTAAGCACACACGCCAAATCGCATTTAATTTTCAAATGAACTGGAAGTTTCTGATTTGGTTGACTTTTAATTTCTGGAAGAAATCAAAACATTGAAATAAATAAAACGAATAAAGCTAAAACTTGGATCACTGGAGGTCTATCACATATTTTGCACTTTGAAAAATTCGTGAATGAGGGTCGTATAGGGGGGGTCCTTGTTCCCCTGTTCCCTTAGAAAATTATAATTTGTTCCCTTGAGATTTGTGGAATTTTCAGAGTGTTCCCTGAAAAATATGCGCAAAATGTTCCCTTGTTCCCCTAATTTCATGCAAATGTTCCCTGTTCCCTAAGCCATTTTGGGGCTTGTTCCCATGTTCCCCAGAACCCCTATACGACCTTCATGAATATGTGTGATACCCAGATTGTTACAGAAGAATCCAATGAACAAGATATAGAAACAGGAAACATGTCTTGATAAATCAAAGACTCACCTTGTTATGAAAAATGCTTTTCGTTCCTCTGATTCTAAAAATAAAAGAAATACAATTAATAAACATTGTTCGTTGCGTATCATTTTGATTGTTTCGACGTTAATTGCAAGAAATTCATTGATTGTAGTAAGGTATCATGAGACATGAAACAAGAAGCGCATGCATGGGTTTACTGAATTTTTTTGATTGCAATAGACTCTGAAAAATTATCAGGATTGAATTTCTACTTGGCAAAGACTAAGGCATTTTTATCTGATTTCAAATCCAGTTTAGCAACTCAAAGTTTGAACTGAACTGTTGAAATTTTAGCAGCACCAATTATTTAGCCTTTGAAATTTTGGATTATAAATCGTTGTGGAGCTTTGGAGGCATATAATTATTTTTGTTTGATAGTGTTTTTATTCATCCAAGGTAAATTGTGGAAGAGAAGATAATCTTTCGAGTTGACGATTGGCTGAAAGGAAGACATGTATAAGAAGAAAGAAGAAGCACATGAACTTATAAAGATAATAATTCTATACTTTGAGGAGTTGATTGAATTTTCTATAGTAAATGCAGTGTTGTGCAGTTGGGTAGCAATAAGATGAATCCCTCCACTAATGATTTCGAAATTATTATGGTACTAGACAGCACATCGTATCGTACGTCGCATCGAAGCACATCGAAGAACATGACACACATCTTTGGAAGCAGATCGTATCGTGAAGTTTCAATATTTATCGAGAAAGCAACAAATCGCATCTCGAGATACATCAGTTAGACCATCTGCACATCACTGCATTTATAATTTTTTTTAAATTTTAAAGCGTGTAGTTAATCTTTTCTTGTAAGGTAAATACTCAATCATCCATCAGCCATTCTGGGGGAGAAAATTGCAACATTAAGTTCTAGAATTAGTGTTAGAAATTTTCGATAACCTGAGACTAAGCTGTTGGATGATTGAGTGTTTACCCTTAGGCCTTTATCAGCTGTATATTTTTGTAAGGGTCTTTAATTCTTGTCTGGACTGCTTTGAAACGTCCAACTTAGATTTTTCAAAGTAGTCCGGACGAAAAGTTCACGACACTTACCAAAATATACAACTGATACAACCTGAGGTAGACTTTATTTAGCAGTAGAGTAGAGATTTATCAAACATTAAAGAAAATGAAAACAAACATCACACTACTCATTTCTCAGACCCCATTCCGCACCAGGTTGAATAGGCACGCAAGCGAGGCTGCGACGTCACGGGCTAGCATGAGAACGAGGCTAAACAGGGGGTTATTTTTCATGGAATCGAGGCTAGACGGGGGGATACCGCATGAAAACGAGGCTAGGCGGCTGTAGCGGCCAAAAAACGCAAAATTATCGCAAAATATGGCAAAATGGGCTGCGGCTGCGGCTCCTCGCCCTAGCCACCGAAATGGGCAAAATACCGACCGCTGATTGGCTCATTCCATTGTTTAACAATGAAAAACTGACCACGCCCAATTCCCGGGCATTTTAGCCGCTCTGCCAAAAACGAAATTTCGCGACCAATATTCAACACTGGAAAAAGACGTTTTTCTCAACAAATTAAAGTCAAATGAGGGTGATAATTGTTCTAAGTGATAGAATAAAGCAAATTACAGCTGCAGATCCTTAAAAATCGACATGGAAAACAAGTTTTAATTCAGCAAAAAAAACGGAAAAATCACGACTCAGGTTTCGACCTCGGATTTCAAACAGCTATAAAACTGGCAAGAAAGAAATTAAAAAGAACATTTTGTACTCAAAATGATCTTCTAGGTCCACATTTTTAGAATATTGACAAGAAAACTGCATAAAAATGTTTAAAACTACGTTTTCCGCCTTGGCGGGTTCTTAAAATGGCCTCGGATTTCAAACGGTTATAAAACTGGCAAGAAAGCAATTTAAAAACAACATTTTGTGCTAACAATGATCTTCCAGGTCCAAATTTTTAGAATATTGACAAGAAAACTGCATAAAAATTTTTCAAAACCCTGAAAATGACGTTGCAAAAGCACTACGTTTTTCGCCTTGGTGGGGTCTGAAAATGCCCTCGGATTTCAAACGGTTATAAAATTGGCAAGAAAGCAATTTAAAAAGAAAATTTTGTGCTCAAAATGATTTTCCAGGTCCACATTTTTAGAATATTGACAAGAAAACTGCATAAAAAATGTTTAAAACTGTCAAAATGACCTTGCAAAAGCACTACGTTTTCCGCCTTGGCGGGGTCTGAAAATGGCCTCGGATTTCAAACGGTTATAAAACTGGCAAGAAAGCAATTTAAAAAGAACATTTTGTGCTCAAAATGATCTTCCAGGTCCACATTTTTAGAATATTGACAAGAAAACTGCATAAAAAATATTCAAAACCCTCAAAATGACGTTGCAAAAGCACTACGTTTCTCGTCTTGGCGGGGTCTGAAAATGGCCTCGGATTTCAAACAGCCATGAAACTGGCAAGAAAGCAATTTAAAAAGAACATTTTGTGCACAAAATGATCTTCCAGATCCACATTTTTAGAATATTGACAAGAAAACTGCATAAAAAATGTTCAAATTCGTCAAATTGGCCTTTGCAAAAGCACTACGTTTTTCGCCTGGGCAGGGTCTGAAAATGCCCTCGGATTTCAAACGGTTATAAAACTGGCAAGAAAGCAATTTAAAAAGAACATTTCGTGCTCAAAATGAACTTCCAGGTCCACATTTTTAGAATATTGACAAGAAAACTGCATAAAAAATGTTCAAAACCGTCAAATGGACGTTGCAAAAGCACTACGTTTTTCGTCTTGGCGGGGTCTGAAAATGGCCTCGGATTTCAAACGGTTATAAAACTGGCAAGAAAGCAATTTAAAAGGAAAATTTTGTAGTCAAAATGATCTTCCAGGTCCACATTTTTAGAATATTGACAAGAAAACTGCATGAAAAATGTTCAAAACCCTAAAATTGACCTTGCAAAAGCACTACGTTTTCCGCCTTGGCGGGGTCTGAAAATGCCCTCGGATTTCAAACAGCCATGAAACTGGCAAGAAAGCAATTTAAAAGGAACATTTTGTGCTCAAAATGATGTTCCAGGTCCACATTTTTAGAATATTGACAAGAAAACTGCATAAAAAATGTTCAAAACCGTCAAAATGACCTTGCAAAAGCACTACGTTTTTCGCCTTGGCGGGGTCTGAAAATGGCCTCGGATTTCAAACGGTTATAAAACTGGCAAGAAAGCAATTTAAAAAGAACATTTTGTGCTCAAAATGATCTTCCAGGTCCACATTTTTAGAATATTGACAAGAAAACTGCATAAAAATGTTCAAAACCGTCAAATTGACCTTGCAAAAGCACTACGTTTTTCGCCTTGGCGGGGTCTGAAAATGCCCTCGGATTTCAAACGGTTATAAAACTGGCAAGAAAGCAATTTAAAAAGAACATTTTGAGCTCAAAATGATCTTCCAGGTCCCCATTCTTAGAATATTGACAAGAAAACTGCATGAAAAATGTTGAAAACTGTCAAAATGACCTTGCAAAAGCACTACGTTTTCCGCCTTGGCGGGGTCTGAAAATGGCCTCGGATTTCAAACGGTTATAAAACTGGCAAGAAAGCAATTTAAAAAGAACATTTTGTGCTCAAAATGATCTTCCAGGTCCACATTTTTAGAATATTGACAAGAAAACTGCATAAAAAATGTTCAAAACCCTCAAAATGACGTTGCAAAAGCACTACGTTTTTCGTCTTGGCGGGGTCTGAAAATGGCCTCGGATTTCAAACGGTTATAAAACTGGCAAGAAAGCAATTTAAAAAGAACATTTTGTGCTCAAAATGATCTTCCAGGTCCACATTTTTAGAATATTGACAAGAAAACTGCATAAAAATTTTTCAAACCCTCAAAATGACGTTGCAAAAGCACTACGTTTTTCGCCTTGGTGGGGTCTGAAAATGGCCTCGGATTTCAAACGGTTATAAAACTGGCAAGAAAGCAATTTAAAAAGAACATTTTGTGCTCAAAATGATCTTCCAGGTCCACATTTTTAGAATATTGACAAGAAAATTGCATAAAAATTTTTCGAAACCCTCAAAATGACGTTGCAAAAGAACTACGTTTTTCGGCTGGACAGGGTCTGAAAATGGCCTCCGATTTCAAACGGTTATAAAACTGGCAAGAAGGCAATTTAAAAAGAACATTTTGTGCTCAAAATGAACTTCCAGGTCCACATTTTTAGAATATTGACAAGAAAACTGCATAAAAATTTTTCAAAACCCTCAAAATGACGTTTCAAAAGCACTACGTTTTTCGCCTGGGCAGGGTCTGAAAATGGCCTCGGATTTCAAACGGTTATAAAACTGGCAAGAAGGCAATTTAAAAAGAACATTTTGTGCTCAAAATGAACTTCCAGGTCCACATTTTTAGAATATTGACAAGAAAATTGCATAAAAATTTTTCAAAACCCTCAAAATGACGTTGCAAAAGCACTACGTTTTTCGCCTGGGCAGGGTCTGAAAATGCCCTCGGATTTCAAACGGTTATAAAACTGGCAAGAAGGCAATTTAAAAGAAAATTTTGTGCTCAAAATGATCTTCCAGGTCCACATTTTAGAATATTGACAAGAAAACTGCATAAAAATGTTTAAAACTGTCAAAATGACCTTGCAAAAGCACTACGTTTTCGCCTGGACAGGGTCTGAAAATGGCCTCGGATTTCAAACGGTTATAAAACTGGCAAGAAAGCAATTTAAAAGAACATTTTGTGCTCAAAATGATCTTCCAGGTCCACATTTTAGAATATTGACAAGAAAACTGCATAAAAATTTTTCAAAACTGTCAAAATGACGTTGCAAAAGCACTACGTTTTTCGCCTTGGTGGGGTCTGAAAATGCCCTCGGATTTCAAACGGTTATAAAACTGGCAAGAAAGCAATTTAAAAAGAACATTTTGTGCTCAAAATGATTTTCCAGGTCCACATTTTTAGAATATTGACAAGAAAACTGCATAAAAAATGTTTAAAACTGTCAAAATGACCTTGCAAAAGCACTACGTTTTTCGGCTGGACAGGGTCTGAAAATGGCCTCCGATTTCAAACGGTTATAAAACTGGCAAGAAAGCAATTTAAAAGGAAAATTTTGTAGTCAAAATGATCTTCCAGGTCCACATTTTTAGAATATTGACAAGAAAACTGCATAAAAATTTTTCAAAACCCTGAAAATGACGTTGCAAAAGCACTACGTTTTTCGCCTTGGTGGGGTCTGAAAATGCCCTCGGATTTCAAACGGTTATAAAATTGGCAAGAAAGCAATTTAAAAAGAAAATTTTGTGCTCAAAATGATTTTCCAGGTCCACATTTTTAGAATATTGACAAGAAAACTGCATAAAAAATGTTTAAAACTGTCAAAATGACTTTGCAAAAGCACTACGTTTTCCGCCTTGGCGGGGTCTAAAAATGGCCTCCGATTTCAAACGGTTATAAAACTGGCAAGAAAGCAATTTAAAAGGAAAATTTTGTAGTCAAAATGATCTTCCAGGTCCACATTTTTAGAATATTGACAAGAAAACTGCATAAAAATTTTTCAAAACCCTGAAAATGACGTTGCAAAAGCACTACGTTTTTCGCCTTGGTGGGGTCTGAAAATGCCCTCGGATTTCAAACGGTTATAAAACTGGCAAGAAAGCAATTTAAAAAGAACATTTTGTGCTCAAAATGATTTTCCAGGTCCACATTTTTAGAATATTGACAAGAAAACTGCATAAAAAATGTTTAAAACTGTCAAAATGACTTTGCAAAAGCACTACGTTTTCCGCCTTGGCGGGGTCTGAAAATGGCCTCGGATTTCAAACGGTTATAAAACTGGCAAGAAAGCAATTTAAAAAGAACATTTTGTGCTCAAAATGATCTTCCAGGTCCACATTTTTAGAATATTGACAAGAAAATTGCATAAAAATTTTTCAAAACCCTCAAAATGACGTTGCAAAAGCACTACGTTTTTCGCCTGGGCAGGGTCTGAAAATGCCCTCGGATTTGAAACGGTTATAAAACTGGCAAGAAGGCAATTTAAAAAGAACATTTTGTGCTCCAAATGAACTTCCAGGTCCACATTTTTAGAATATTGACAAGAAAACTGCATAAAAAATGTTTAAAACTGTCAAAATGACCTTGCAAAAGCACTACGTTTTTCGGCTGGACAGGGTCTGAAAATGGCCTCCGATTTCAAACGGTTATAAAACTGGCAAGAAAGCAATTTAAAAGGAAAATTTTGTAGTCAAAATGATCTTCCAGGTCCACATTTTTAGAATATTGACAAGAAAACTGCATAAAAATTTTTCAAAACCCTGAAAATGACGTTGCAAAAGCACTACGTTTTTCGCCTTGGTGGGGTCTGAAAATGCCCTCGGATTTCAAACGGTTATAAAATTGGCAAGAAAGCAATTTAAAAAGAAAATTTTGTGCTCAAAATGATCTTCCAGGTCCACATTTTTAGAATATTGACAAGAAAACTGCATAAAAAATGTTCAAAACTGTCAAAATGACTTTGCAAAAGCACTACGTTTTTCGCCTGGGCAGGGTCTGAAAATGGCCTCTGATTTCAAACGGTTATAAAACTGGAAAGAAAGCAATTTTAAAAGAACATTTTGTAGTCAAAATGATCTGCCAGGTCCACATTTTTAGAATATTGACAAGAAAACTGCATAAGAAATGTTCAAAACCCTCAAATTGACCTTGCAAAAGCACTACGTTTCTCGCCTGGGCAGGGTCTGAAAATGGCCTCGGATTTCAAACGCTTATAAAACTGGCAAGAAAGCAATTTAAAAAGACAATTTTATGCTCAAAATGATCTTCCAGGTCTACATTTTTAGAATATTGACAAGAAAACTGCATAAAAAACGTTCAAAACCGTCAAATTGACCTTGCAAAAGCACTACATTTTTCGCCTGGGCAGGGTCTGAAAATGGCCTCGGATTTCAAACGGTTATAAAACTGGCAAGAAAGCAATTTAAAAGAACATTTTGTGCTCAAAATGATCTTCCAGGTCCACATTTTTAGAATATTGACAAGAAAACTGCATAAAAAATGTTCAAAACCGTCAAATTGACCTTGCAAAAGCACTACATTTTTCGCCTGGGCAGGGTCTGAAAATGGCCTCTGATTTCAAACGTTTATAAAACTGGCAAGAAAGCAATTTAAAAAGAAAATTTTGTGCTCAAAATGATCTTCCAGGTCCACATTTTTAGAATATTGACAAGAAAACTGCATAAAAAATGTTCAAAACTGTCAAAATGACCTTGCAAAAGCACTACGTTTTTCGGCTGGACAGGGTCTGAAAATGGCCTCTGATTTCAAACGGTTATAAAACTGGCAAGAAAGCAATTTAAAAAGAACATTTTGTGCTCAAAATGAACTTCCAGGTCCACATTTTTAGAATATTGACAAGAAAACTGCATAAAAAATGTTTAAAACTGTCAATATGACCTTGCAAAAGCACTACGTTTTTCGGCTGGACAGGGTCTGAAAATGGCCTCTGATTTCGAACGGTTATAAAACTGGCAAGAAAGCAATTTAAAAAGAACATTTTGTGCTCAAAATGATCTTCCAGGTCCACATTTTTAGAATATTGACAAGAAAACTGCATAAAAAATGTTCAAAACCCTCAAATTGACGTTGCAAAAGCACTACGTTTTTCGCCTGGGCAGGGTCTGAAAATGGCCTCGGATTTCAAACGGTTATAAAACTGGCAAGAAAGCAATTTAAAAAGAACATTTTGTGCTCAAACTGATCTTCCAGATCCACATTTTTAGAATATTGACAAGAAAACTGCATAAAAAATGTTCAAATTCGTCAAATTGGCCATTGCAAAAGCACTACGTTTTTCGCCTGGGCAGGGTCTGAAAATGCCCTCGGATTTCAAATATCAAACTGGCAAGAAAGCAATTTAAAAAGAACATTTTGTGCTCAAAATGAACTTCCAGGTCCACATTTTTAGAATATTGACAAGAAAACTGCATAAAAAATGTTCAAAACCCTCAAATTGACGTTGCAAAAGCACTACGTTTTTCGTCTTGGCGGGGTCTGAAAATGGCCTCGGATTTCAAACGGTTATAAAACTGGCAAGAAAGCAATTTAAAAGGAAAATTTTGTAGTCAAAATGATCTTCCAGGTCCACATTTTTAGAATATTGACAAGAAAACTGCATGAAAAATGTTCAAAACCCTAAAATTGACCTTGCAAAAGCACTACGTTTTTCGCCTTGGTGGGGTCTGAAAATGCCCTCGGAATTCAAACGGTTATAAAATTGGCAAGAAAGCAATTTAAAAAGAAAATTTTGTGCTCAAAATGATTTTCCAGGTCCACATTTTTAGAATATTGACAAGAAAACTGCATAAAAAATGTTTAAAACTGTCAAAATGACTTTGCAAAAGCACTACGTTTTCCGCCTTGGAGGGGTCTGAAAATGCCCTCGGATTTCAAACAGCCATGAAACTGGCAAGAAAGCAATTTAAAAAGAACATTTTGTGCTCAAAATGATGTTCCAGGTCCACATTTTTGGAATATTGACAAGAAAACTGCATAAAAAATGTTCAAAACCCTCAAATTGACGTTGCAAAAGCACTACGTTTTTCGTCTTGGCGGGGTCTGAAAATGGCCTCGGATTTCAAACGGTTATAAAACTGGCAAGAAAGCAATTTAAAAGGAAAATTTTGTAGTCAAAATGATCTTCCAGGTCCACATTTTTAGAATATTGACAAGAAAACTGCATGAAAAATGTTCAAAACCCTCAAATTGACCTTGCAAAAGCACTACGTTTTTCGCCTTGGTGGGGTCTGAAAATGGCCTCAAATTTCAAACGGTTATAAAACTGGCAAGAAAGCAATTTAAAAAGAACATTTTGTGCTCAAAATGAACTTCCAGGTCCACATTTTTAGAATATTGACAAGTAAACTGCATAAAAAATGTTAAAATTCGTCAAATTGACCTTGCAAAAGCACTATGTTTTTTGCCTTGGCAGGGTCTGAAAATTTGTAATCTAAAGGGTCCATATTTTCATAATTTTGGTTGTAAAAATCAATGAAATTCTTTTAAAGCAGAAAAACCGAAATTGAAAAAAAGTAGATTTTGCATTTTTATTTAGAACTTGGCTTCTACTAAATGTTTTCTCAAATGTTTGCATTCTTTATATTGCTTTACTTTCCCATGCATAATGATAGATTTATGTAGATATAACACAAGTATTGCAATTGTTTAAAACTCCATTCAGTGAATCAATCAATCTCCAATCAATTTACATTCTTTATAAAAATGTAATTGCAATGGTATTACAATGCACCTAAAATCAAACTTACCTTTGAAATTTAGAATGTTTCAGTTTCGTTGTGATTTTCTGGGTTTAATTAATAAACAGTCTCATAAAATATCCAGTTTAAACATTGTTCAAAGTCTGCATTACCAAACATATTTTCTTGCTACAACTTTGCTATATATGTTCCATATGTAGAGATTATGTACCAAACGTCAAACTAATGCATATCTGAGCTCATAATAATCTTTTCTTGTCTTTCTTCTGTCTACAAAAGAAAAATTATAAACAAACTTTTACATCTCAATGACTAATACTTATGATGCTGATCATCATAATCATCATCATCATCACAATCATAACCACCACCATCATCATCATCATCATCATCATCATCATCATCATCATCATCACCACCATCAAAACCATTACCATCATCATCATTGTCATCATCATCATCATCATTATCATCATCATCATTGTCATTGTAATGATTATCATAATCATCATCATCAGCATCATCATCGTTATTGTCATTATCATGATCACCATGATCATCATCATCATCATCATCATCATCATCATCATCACCATCATGGTCATCACCATGATCATGATCATCATTATCGTTTTTATGATAATCATGATCATCATCATGATCATCATCACCATCATTATCATCATCACCATGTATTATCATCACCGTCATCTTCATTGCAATAATCATAATCATAATCATCATCATCATCATCATCACCATAATAATCAAAATAATCTTAACCATCATAATCACGATCAAAATTAAGATCATCATATAACAAGTAATCGGCATCATGATCACCATCATGAACATCCAATTAATAATATTATTTTATCAACAATAATCCATTTAGGCCTACTTTGATAGGCCTACTTCGAATGAAAAAAAGGTATTCTTACCAGCAAGCTTTTGTCTATTCATGTTTGCTTCTTGATATTACAAATCGAAGTCGTTATAATAGTAAAAGAAATCACACACAATCACACAAACTCATATCAGATGTGATCACAAATTCCATTTTCATCCGCCATCTTTTTTAGGTCTTCCGTCTTTCCCAGCCTCGATTTCAAATATGGGGATACAGGGATCCCATCGCAATTGAATTTCGGAATACAGGGAACCCATCGCAGGTTGGACGGGCACATGGAGCGCTACCTCAGTTCTCACTGGTTCTCACAGCATTATTCTAGCAATCTTCTTCTTTAACAATTCCACTCCAATGCACCCTAGCCCTCAAGCAATGTTGTTCGTAAAGTAAGACACAAAAACAAGCAATAAAATTCATTGTTCTATCCATAATGCAATTTAAAATAAGAAAGTCACAAAAAAGTACTCTATCTAAATACACTATTAACATTACAAGTGGTTTTTATAAATCTGAAAATTTCAACTTTGAAACTGTTAATCTTAACAGAAAATATACAAATTTTTACACTAAATAAATTGTTTAAAGCATGGCTTAAAAAGTCAGTTCATACAAATAATAAACCATGTTAGGTGTCCTGAATATTAAGATTTGCAAGTGACAAGTTCTTCTTTGATCTCTTCCTCTGGGCATTGAGCTTAGAGTCCGTGATTAGATTGCGTTTGAACACAAAGCCTTCCACGGAGCCCCCTTCAAGGGATGTTCTAACTTTCTTGACAAAAGCATCCATAGAATCAGCATCTTCAGGGCAGAAGTATGGACTGAGGGGGTCTTCTAAATTTGGGTTCTTAAGCAGGAATATCAAGCCATAAACACAGTCAAACAAAGTGTTATAATCAGGACACCAGTCTTCAAACAAACTGAGGCAGATTTCACCATCATCATCAATGTTTGGGTGATAAATTGGAGTGAGACACTGCACTTCAGGGGCCATAATTGGGTAGCGATGACTAACTGTGAACAAGAAATCAAATTTTCCATCTTTATAAGGGCCATTATTTGGTTTGACTTCCATTGTGAATTTGACAGTCTTTTTAATATCCTCTTCACCACTGATCTCTCGTATCTCACACTGGTGATCAGTCAAGCGTGAGATATCTTGAAGTAGCTCATGGAGCTCTTTTAGTATCCCCTTGCGAGATTTCATCCTGGAAAAAATGAAATTTTTAAAACAGAGAAGAGTTTGACCAAAAGCAAGCAAGCACAACAGATTGGGGGTTCTGGTAGCTATACAGCTGATTCTGGCCCACAGTGCAAGCTTTTTTAGAGGGATAGAAGCCGGTTTGTAAGGGTGAAAATGTGAATTTAGTGCCATTTGCTTGAATCTCTAATAGTAGGTTAACTAATTGAGACCTTGACCCTGGCTTTGATGCTACCAATGCCACCATCAGGATTCAAACTCAAAACATTGACGAGATTTTTGACACCATGAGCAGGTGGATTTGACAACTGCACCTTCAAGTTGATAAAAGCCTCTGATATTGCAATTTAGGACTATCTGAAAGTGCAGTGTTGAGTGTTTGAAAGACAAAGACCTGAAAAGAAAATTTGTTGTGTGCACCAACATACTTTGGAGCATACCTTTTGCAAAAACACTAGAAAACAATTAACAAACAACAAAACTAACTAGTATCTATAGTAAAGTAAGTAAGCAAGAAATACTACCTTGGATCTGTAGGTATTTTCACAGCTTGCTGTCAGAGCAGATAGATTGACCAAAATTAGATAAGATTCTGGATCAAAAACGAGAGATGTTTCACATTTAGATTAGCCAAAGTCCAATATTTCTATCACATTTACATTGGTCCTAAGTGTTAGTCCACTTTCAAGATCTTCTAATAGCCGATCGGAGTTTACAAGCATCATCAAAATAGCTTCAAAGTTCTTTTGCATCCATCTTAACTGTATTTCACTTCCAATTTCTTCTGTGGTTTGATGGAAAAGATCAACTTTCTTGTTTTATACAGAAGCGTTCAGTGTTGCACCATCAACATGATGCAATGTGGCTGTAATATTTCTGTTGTTGCTGTTGTGCGTTACCACAGGCTGACCAGAGCATAAAATTCAAACAAAAGAATCAACCTGTTGCACTACGTCACTACGTCACACATTGTGACGTAGGACAGGTGTATATGATCTTTTCGTGGTCTCTGTTCATTTGCCCACGTTTGGGTTATCGATTATAAGTAACTAAACAGAAGATTATAAAATTGGAATTACATAAGATAAGGCCTAATTTAGTATGTTTCACTGAAGCGAAATAAAACCTGCATATGTAAGAAAGGCCTTTGCTGTAGCTTTGCTGTATTTCGTACTTGCTTCTATTTCTCAACATGAGCAAAAGAATGGATAAAGTGTTTTTGTTACTCGTAGTTATTGTTTTTCAATTCATATTTTCCTCTGTAAACGCCGATGGACTCGGAGACCTTGCGAAGATATTAGCTGCACTTGGTGGAGAAAATGAATGTGTTTTCAAGTGTCCACGTGGTATGAATTTAATGCAATTTCTATTTATAGCCTTCATGCTTGTGTACTGTAGTATTGTTGTATACATATGGGGTATTAGTATGGCTAAAGATTGCGTAGTTAAATGTTCCTGCCTGATGACTAAAGCTGTATGCGATCCTGGTCTTCAGTGGCAGTACCGTATTGAGATGAAGATAGGAACATTTCTGTAATAGGAACATTTCTTGAAAATTGAGTTTTTAAAGTCAAGTCTCCATCAATACCAATTCTAGTTTATTCCCACAATAAGTAACTGTTTCTTCAATTTCTGTATTTTATTTGAGTCGACTATGTATTTGATGTAAATAGCTAAGAGCCATTGACATTAATCTCAAAATGGCGAGAAGCAGCGGAAACATCTCTGCACATACTTAAAAGGTTTTTCGCTTGGCAGTCCTCAGAATGTAAACGCTAGACCGAATCAATTGACTTAGGCGAAAATATATACCTAGATGCCGATCGACATGCCCCTACTAATATTAGTCCCAATAAATATCTTCCGTCTTAGTCGCTTGTTTCGCTCCGTTTATATTCTCCGTAGGGTGTCAGAGAGATGTTTCTGCTGTTTTTGTAAGACTCGAAAACTATTAGCTAACATTGATCTCTTTTCTCTATGAACTGTAGGTCAACGACCAATGGCAAATTCGAAGCATGTACCAACAAGCAATGGATGTGGGTCTATGGGACTAAAGGTGAGCGTTGTTTCGGGGTTCTAGAAAACATGGCAACATGCGAAATATATCCAGGGAACAAAGGGGAATGAGGCCAAAATTTAAAGAGAACAAGGGAACATAGGACATAGGAGCAGGGATCAGGTTTTAACTCTTCACAGTAAATTCGCTTGCCAATCAATCTGAAAAATAATCCTACATAACTCAAGGAGCAAGAAGATTTTCTCAAGGGAACAGGGGAACATGTGAGCCCCCTAAACGACCCTCAAAGGTGTATGTTGTAGATTATAACTTTA
Source organism: Chrysaora quinquecirrha (assembly GCA_014526335.1). Classification (NCBI taxonomy): domain Eukaryota; kingdom Metazoa; phylum Cnidaria; class Scyphozoa; order Semaeostomeae; family Pelagiidae; genus Chrysaora; species Chrysaora quinquecirrha. Next base: position 2,215,483 of record JACTAT010000035.1, read on the forward strand.
CATTATGCTCTACATTAGCAACTAACTAAGAGTTAGACAAATAAAGCTTTTAATATCTTGATCCCTCTCCCAGGGTAATATAGTGAAAACCAATCGAAAAGCAAGAAATCGACCTTCCAAGTTTTAAAACGAGGGTCAATGGTCTTTTATAAAGCTTATATACAGCAATGATACAGCACAATTTTTTGCTATGATTTTTTTATTTGCTTAGGCCAACACATTCGTCGACGTTTGTCCAAAAGAACTTTCAAAAACCTTGAAAACCGAAAAGCATGGGTCTACAGTATATATGAAAGTCGATGTTTTGTTTACAGCAAGACGTTGTTTTCTGGTTTGGACTCTTTAGCAAATGCTATTGGTCATCTCGCTGTATTCTGTTAGCTGACTGGTGTTCAACAAACAAAACAAATCTAACTTTTCTTTTCGGATAGTCAGCCGCTTAAGGGTTAAGTCAATTGTTTCTGAGTATAGTAGTACAAAACTTTAGTATTGCGATAAACAGCGGACACATTTTCGGGCATACTACATTGCTTGTTAGTATGCCCGAAAATTTTTCCGCTGTTTATCGCAGTATTCAATTGTTTCTGTCTGTTTCTGACGTTTATGATCTGAAGAGATTCGGGCGAAAAAGGCTTTCAAAATGTCTCCACTTTTCTTCGCAATGTCAAAAATATATGTGCTCTCTGAGGTACAAAATCTTGAGCTATTTGATTAACAAGACTTTGCTCTCCCATAGCTTGATACCTCTCATATACCTGGCTTTACTGAATGCTGCGATGCTCATGACAAATGCTATGATACGTGCAATAACGACAGATCACAGTGCGATGAAGACTTCAAGTCATGTCTCAGCAACGTCTGCTTATTCGAAGGACTTTCAAATAAGAAATCAAAAGCCAAAATGAAAGAATGTCAAGGCTCAGCTGATATGATGTATGCAACTACGTCATCCTTAGGCTGCGCAGCGTACATGGAGTCGCAGAGGAATGCCTGCTTGTGTGGTGGTAAGAAACTCAGTAAGAAACAAATGAAGGAAGCGAATGAAGAAAATAAAATAGAATTATGATGCGAATCATTTTACAATGTTGAGTATATATTAATTGTGTACCATAAACATTTTTTGCTTGTATACTTAATCAACGTTTGATCATTAATGTTTTGTGATGAGTCCAAACAATCACACATATGGGCAAAAATTCAAATGTTTGACAAACAAATTTCAAAATGTTTGACCAACAGTGTTTTATCGTTTGGCCACGGCGTTAAATATCTAGCAAACGTGTTCTTTAAGGCCGGCCTTTGCCAAACACTCGAAAAATTTTCGTCGAAAATTTGAAATTTGCTTTGCAAGAAATGTTTGACAGTTTGGCCACGTCATAAAACATTGCTTGACATGCAAGATTTCCTTATCAACGGTTTTGAAAAACTTCAAAATTTTATGCCTGTTTGAAGCAAACATATTTGACGAGCAATGTTTCGTGATGTAGCCAAACGGGCTAACATTGTGTTTGAAGGACAAATTTCAAATGTTTGACTATATTTCACCGTTTGGCCAGGGCCTAAAGCTCAGTTCAAATGAAAAGTTTTGAAGCTAAAGCTAAACACAAGTTCGTGAATACCATAGTATATAGGAAAATTACGCTCTTGCCAAACAATCAAACAGTGTTTGTCAAAAATTTGAAATTTTCTTGTCAAGCAATGTTGGAGCAATATTGACAACACGTCAAAGAAACATCGCTTTACAAGCAATAGTGAGCTAAACTTTCTTTTGCAATGTTTTGAAAAGGTTCATATGTTGAAAGAGTAATTTTTTGCGATGTGGCCAAATGGTGAAACATTTTGCTTGATAACAAGAACTTCAAAGTTTGATAAACAATGTTTGATCGTTTTGCTAAAGACTTATTGTATTGACTAATTGTATTGTTAACTTAGATTGATTTGTGAAGTAGAATCTTCATTATTTCATCAAAGAAATCAAATGTCAAAACAAAAATCAAGTACCAGACTGTTATTGAGATCCTTCTGCCATTCCTGCAGGCATTGCTTGATAACGATCAACAGAACGCAACAACGTCTCACGTGAACCAAACTTTCTCTTCTTGCATTTCACGACCAATAAAGCGACAATTAAACCAGCAACTAAAGTTGCCAAGATTGAAATTGCAGCTGCAAGGCCTGGACTCATTTGTGAAGACTCTTTCTTGGCTGTTTCGTGAGTGTAGCCTGTACTTGGATCGATGTTCTTTATATTCCTGAAATTAATTAATATACATAAAAAATAAAGAAAGAGTTGATAGTGTATGAGCAGTGAATACGTAGTACTGTATATGGTGAAGGTGAAGGTGAAATGGTGTTTTAGCGCCAGTCGCTAGGATCTCAGTAGTAGGTTAACTAATCGCGACCTCGACCCTGGCTGTGACGCTACCGTAGCTGGGCTCGAACCCTGACCACACTGAGCTTCTGACACCACGAGTCAGCTGGATTACACCACGACGCCACAGCACCTTCCATATAAAAAAAAATGGCCTGATGCTTTAGACGATGTTTTATTTTTCATCAAAATGCTGAGATGCCTTTAATAATGCTGTGATGATCACGATGATGGTATTATGATCATGAAGAAAACGATGTACAGTTATGTTATGATGATTACGATAATATTGTGATGTTGTAATGATCATAATTGAAAAATGATGATCACAATATTGATGAAGAGAATGATCAAGAACATGATAATCAGGACGATGTTGATGATGATGGTTATGATAATGATGATGATGATAATGATGAGGATGATATGGATGATGATGATGATGATAATGGTGATGTTGATCAAGATGATCATGCAGAAGATGATGATGATAGTGGAGGTGTTGGTAGAGGCGGTGATGATGATGATGATGATGATGATGATGATGATGATGATGATGATGATGATGATAATGATAATGATGGTTGTGCTGATGATGGTGATATTGGTAGTGGTGGTGATGATGATGATGATGACTATGATCACGATAATTATAACGATGGTTGTGATGATGGTGATAATGATGCTGGTGGTGAATTCTAATTTGCATTGAATCCATCCAGCAATATCTATTGCCTGCTAGTCCAATCGTGTTTCACATAAATGACTGATTGAGCGACAAACGTTAAACTCCTTTCTCTAACAGAGGACGTCCTTGGTAAATAAGATTCTTCAACAAATGAAAAAACAAGAAATTCTCATAATAACAAAGAAGGTGCACGAAAGTCCGAAAAGAAATATCTGCGAGACGAGAAAAATCACAAAAATAAGCAGAGCCAAAATTGCTTACGCTCTTGTCGCAATGTTCCACATAAGTGTTTCTGCATCTTGAAAGTAAACTTTTCCTCTGTCATCGTTTATGATCACCAGTGGCACAGTTGTGTTTGAGCTAATTCCAGGTGCATCTTGGAACGGGGGTCGTCTTACAGGTGGCAGCCCTTGCAAAGAAAATGCCTTCGATTTGACGCAGAACATTATCTCACAATTACTTTCGATTGCTCCAAGATGTTGACTGTATCCATGAGGACAGCTCTTGGGCCATTTTGAAGGACCTTGTAGGTACAGGAAGGTATTGATTGGCATATTGCCTGCAATGCCTGTGTAGTTGACAGTTGTGAATGCTTCGAGAGAAGGATTTGCGTGTGTTGTAAGAGATAGAGGGTCACCAGTACTGCAGCTGAAAAACCCACCAAATGGAACTGCATAGCGACTTGCAAGTTCATAATCGTCACTCACGCATACATGCATTGAGGCACCGAACAGTTGAGCGAAGAACTTGGGTGGACAGCGCTGTGACTTTGTCAAAGGATTTGCCAACGCTTTTGAGTAGATACCACCAAACAGGAACCCTGAATGTTGAGGGACGTTTTTCTCTGCTACACACCAGTACGTATTAAATACTCCATGGCCACAATTGGTGCTGCATCGTCGCCAAAACCAAGACCCATGGCAGCTTCTATAGCAGTTGGATGAGGTAGTGCCTTGGTGTATTTTTATTGATTTATAACCCGTTGGACATTTGTAATCTGCTGTTTTCGGGTTCTTCTGCCTGAAACCTGAACATGGATCATTTCCAGGTGTGCCTTGGATATTACATGATTGAAAAACACCACTGAAAGTGAAATTGGTTTGCTTGGCAGTACAAGTACCATCGTCTTCATTTGCTTGGAAATTGAAATTCTGCGAACTGGGATTCATGCAGCCAAGATAGCGATTGTGATCATAATACTGTTTTATTGCATTTTCAACCGTCTTTGCAAGGTCCCATAAGGTTGGCTCGGGAAGCTCTGGCAGCACGGCTGATGTTATGACGAAATGTAACGGATCACCAGCCCTGTCGACTGCAACAAGATGATTTATCAATTGGTCTTCCCAGTTATTGATAGAGAAATTGGCACGGAACGGCGGACCGCCCCATGTTTCTGTGTAACTGTTCGTCACGTTGCCAATATACTGGTTAAGGAACTTTGTGTCGACTGACTTTGTGTATGATCCACCCATGCCAAACTTCCCAAAAAATGATGCACTGGCGGCAGCTTTGATCTTGCTGTCGTCTTCTTTGTAGTCACTTCTGAATGTCGTTTTAACATTGTCGATTTGTGCCAAAACAGCTCCTGCGTCTATCGTGGTGACAATATGTGTGCCAAAATCACGGACCAGTTGATCTGCTAAGTATTCTGCCTGCTTGGCGCTTTTGCTCTGCAGATGCGCTGCTATTTCGAGGAGTCTGCTTTTGAACACTGGGTTTAGCTGGCTATCTGGTTGGATTTTGACTTTGTAGATCGTGTGACGCATCTGTACTCTCATGGTTATGGCTTTGTCTTCAACTTGGGACTTCTTTATTGATCTGAAGGGAATAAGAGAAGGTTGCTTTAGTTAACCAAGTTTACTCTGAATATCTGCATGGACCAACCCTTAAGGTCTGGCTAAATTAGGAGACATGTCCCGCGCAACATTCATGTCGCCTCGGTGTCTCCCAGTTTAGCCAACTCAAAAAACTTGGTAGTGGGCGACAAAATTTGTAGCAAGAGACACGCAAATGTGTCTGGGAGACAACAGAAACATTTTTTGTCTCCGCGACATGCAAATGAATCAGGCGACATGTTGCTCGCCTGTCACTCGCATGTTTAGCCACACTGTGAGACACCCCGAATACAGTATCACTCACGACAAGTCTCCTAGTTTAGCCATACCATTACAATAAACGCATTCGTTACGGAAAATTAATTAGTTTTTCTTGGATTGTTTGACAAAAAGAAAGAGACAATTGCAAACAGATGAACAATTAGTTCAAACAGTCACTATGTGCAAGGATTTCAGGATTCTAGGCAAACCAAACATCAACAAAAAGCGTGAGGAGCACAGCCGGTGCACCAGTCGCTTTACACTGCATCAAAAAGCACCACACAGAAAAGAAAAGCATCGCATTGCTTAGCAAAACATAGTATAGCACCATGCAGCACCTCTTAGCATCATGGAGCACTGCAAAGCACAGGGTGGCAAAGCAGTGCACGAGCTTATAGTATAGCTAGCATATCATAGCACAGCACAGCATAGCATAGCATTGCGTAGCATAGCAAAGCATGGCATAGCATAGCATGGCAAAAAATAGCATAGTAAAACATAGCCTAGTAAAGCACAACATAGCATGAAACAACATTGCAGACATAAAAAGACAGTATTATTGCACAGCAAAGCATAGCATAGAATAGCAAAGCATAGTAAAGCATAACATATCATAGCATGGCATAGTGTAAAAAGGACATCATAACATAGCATAAGACAGAAAGGCATAGCATAGCATGGCATGGCATAGCATAGAGCAGCAAAGAAAAACAAAACTAATAGCATATCAAAAATCACAGCATCGCTTAGCGATTTTTAACAACAAAAAGAATGGTAGAATGAGTCTAACAATAACAGCATGTAATCAAACCTGTGGCTCTTGGAGAATGATCCACTAATAGATCCAAAGAAGAACGAGCCATGAGCCTCCGCATTGATTGTTGTCGCCGTTGTGGATGAGTAATTCGTCCAGTGATCATACATGCTTGCAAATGTGGAAACTTTGCTTTCTTTTAATGGAATAACGAATGCATTATCAGGCAAAATATACTGACCATCTTCGGTGATTTTACAAAGGGAGTAGTTTGATATTGTTACTCTTCCCATGTCGATATTTCGAAGATTGTCCCATCCACCACCAGGCAGAACCTCCAATCTCTTTATATCCTTGCCTGAACAAGCTGACGGTATGCTCTGATCGATTCGCTGGTTTTCGTTTCGCTCTTGCTTCTGTTTGATTGAGACACTACCACCTTGAACATGTATTGCATAGATGCACAACAGTGCAGCATTTATCATTCGAAAATTCATGCCTGAGACAGAAGACACAAACACTTCTTGTTTGTTAGGCTTTGGGATGTCCGTGGCAGACTAAAGGAACAGCCAAACACTGCAAGAGAAACAGAAATGAAATTGGTTCAGAGCCAAGCAATCATATGACTCATTATTTTGGCAGTTGAAGTCTTTATTGACAATAACGTTAACCAGGCATAACCCTGAACGTTAACATTGTTTATCGTTTCATAACTGGTCTCTAATCATCATGCAACATTATTGTGCAGCAAATCTAGGACCTTAAGAAAAGAAAGTGGGATAACAACACAATGAGAGGAGACCAGATTAACTTATTCAGTATCGTGGCATAATGGCCATAATGCCAGCAAACCAAACCAATGACATGGAACTAAATTTTCGAGTGAGAAAACTTATCTATTTTTATTCTAAAACAGCATCCAAATAATAAACTATTAGTATAAATACTGGACGTACATACCTGTAAAAGCTGTAGCAAAAACGTTAAATGCAAACGAAACGAACTGCTTTCTAACTTAAATGTTCTGCCAATCTGAAAACCGAGAAAGAATTTTTCAAATCTTTTTTACATTAGTTCTGGTACATATTTATATTTCATCTGCCTGCTTATCATAAAAATATACGATCATTCCATTTAAATTTTGAAAATTTATAGATTTATCATTGACTAGACGTATTCTTACCTTTATTTCTCCTTGGTCGGAGATCAATTTTGCTGCTCAAATGGAAGAAATTGCAATTTAAAGGGACCACAGTTGTGCAGTTTTGTTCACTTTCTGTTCTGGCAGAAGTTTCGTTTTCCAACATCAACTTCCGGGTTTTCAATTTAATCTCTTTGGTCTCATGACCAAGGGAATCGAGAAGGGAATCTCCCTGATCAACAACGATTGACAAAGAAACAAAACAAACGAAAAATCATTAGGACCTTTCATCTCGTTTCTTGAGTAAAAGAGCAAAGTTACCTGAAAAGAATTTTCAATCGTTTACACTTTTTCTAATGTTAATTTTCCAATTCTGAATATACATTTCTTGTATCTTTCGAAAACATCAATGTACTTTCTATTTTCCGTTGATTTGTACAAGGAACTCCAGATACATACACTCTTTTTTTCAAAAGAAACTAAGATTTTGTCAGTACCCAAAGTTTCTTAATTTTTCGAGAATTTTGGTATTGAAATTTCTTAGCAGTTTTTTGGGTACAGCATTTTATCTGTTGCCCAGACAGTTAATTGACACTTACATTTGACAAATATAAGAATCAATACAATTGTTTACAGTAGCTGCTTTTTGTAAAAAATTTCACATCATGTTTAAAAAAAGTTCGTTTCTCATTCTAAAGTTTCTTGAGACCTGCGAGTTTCTTACCATTTTGGGTCGAGTACTGCAAGTTATTGATATTGTTCTCAGTACTGAGTTTCTCATAAATAAGTTTCTTAAAAAAAGGAGTGTATGTAAATAAACATAACAACCATATGTATACAGTATATGCATAAACATATGTATCATATGTATACATAGGATATTATACATATGATAAATATGTATACACAAACAGAAATCAACAAATAAGAGTAATTTCAAGAACGGGCATAATTTTCACAAAAAAACTTAAATAAATGCGTAATCTTAATCGAATACTGTTTGAGTTAGCTGAGTTGAAAGTGCATTAAAGTTCCTAGAACAATTCCTAGAAAAATGCTTTAATTTAAACGCAAAAGATTTGCCTACCTACGCATTGACTATGAATGACCAACCTACCTATATGTCGTTTAAAGGGTACATGGCCTAAGGTAATTAGGGACATTTTATATGAAGCATCGGACAAAACTTTAGCAACGACAAGCGAAGTCTTAGAAAGTAAAAGATCACCCTTGGAAAATCAAAAAATTACACCCTTGCCTACTTAGTCATAAAGACCATTTTGAGGGCAAATGTATCCCAGGAATAAGTATTTGCCGTTTCACAACAAAAGCAGAAAACTCGTCCTAGTAAGGTCTGGAATCCGAACTGCACGAGTTTTTGAACGAAACATGATTCAGTCCCCGAATCTTTTCGTCTTTCTAGTAATAAGCTGCCCGACTAGACACGAAACTAATTTTGAAGCTTGAAACTTAGGGCGAAAACTAGAAAGTCATACGAACCAGAAAATGAATTGTTTTTATCTTTGCTAAAGGTGTTTTTCACGACAGTTGGGAAACTCGGTCGAAGAGGGATCCATTTTGACGAACGTTCTATTTTCTAACACGAAAACGATTTTACGACGATAATTACAAACAACAACAGTCAATTTATACCGATAACAATAATTTGTTATAAAAATACCTTAATTCGTTCGGTTCATATGGTATACCTGATTTTCGCTTCTTTGAAATACTGGCGATGTCTTTTAAATGGTCCTCGAGTTCTTTGCAACAATATAAAATAAATACCTAACTAAATCACTGCTGAACGCTGAATAATGTTCTACTGCTAGGCGTTGTACCTGGCGAGTTACCATACGCAGACTGTCCTCTCTTTCCAGACCCAGGCATATAAGGCGATGGACTTCGTTGATAGAACGACATTGTTTGATTATACGGTGATTGTGATGCTTGATCGGGTGATCCATGGTCTTGATTCTGATACATGTAGTAAGGATGTGTAACGGTTTTCATTCTGTTTCGATCACGTTGTACCATGTTGTGATACACCAGAATAATCAATATAACCGTGGCTATAAGCACAGAATAAAGTATAAAAAACGAGCTATTCTCACCGAATATCTCTGTCATTTTTCCAGTTATAGTCGGTTGGTATTGTTTTCCTTCACAGGCGGGCAGTGTTGCGGTTTGAAAATAAACGTGTCTTGTTTCTGTGTATCAGCTTCAAGTTGAACTGCAAGCTTTTCCTTCTGTCCTGTTACAGCGCTTTCAAAAAATACTGTTATGTTCTGGTCTGAAATTGCTGGACCTTTGACGCGTTTGATTTCGTAATCTAGGTGACTGTTATCATGCGATGTTTTCAGTAATTCAACTTCAACCAACGAAGGATCCTCCGAGCCAGCCTAAAATGAAGTTAAACGAATTAGATGTCAATTGCATTGGAATGTGGTTCCACAATCCTATTGTTGCTAGACATATGAGCCAACAAAAAATCCTTCAGCACTTACACTTGAATTTTCTGTTGTGCTCCCACTATCCCACCACTCACATACAGCACAACCAGCCTACGAGGACTTTCATTCTGGACACTTAGGCCCTGGCCAAACGATCTAACATTTGAAAACATTTGAAATTTCCTATACAAGCAGTGTTTGACCGTTTTGCCAAATCACAAAGCAATTCTTGAAAAGCATTTGTTATGTTTGTGTCAAGCAAAAAATATTCAACGAGCTATCCTTTGTGATGTGACCAAACGTTGCGTTTGACAAGCAAATTTCAATTGTTTGACAAACAATGCTTCATACTTTGACCACGTTCAAGTTCCGTTTGGCCATGTTGAAAAACATTGCTTGTCAAACAAACATTTTTTTGAGCAATTTCAAAAACAATAGGCAACAAATAAAGCCCATTTTTTGATAAGCGATGTTTCATGACGTGGCAAGACATTGCTTGTCAAGTAAATCTCAAATGTTTGACCAACAATGTTTGATGGTTTTGGGACGTCCTTAGACTTGTGATGGCTTTTGATTTCTGGATTCAGCATATCAAAAACAAAAGCAGATAAAGATATTTTTCTTAAAACTGATAGGATGCAATATCAAAACCATGCATGTGTGAAAAAGGTTTGATCGATACATTTCGATCCGCAGCTGAAAAGTATGTCTAAAATGGTTCAGCTATTGCTGTTAATTTAAGTACAAATGTAAGAAGTTGCTGAAATTGCTCGTACCTTTAGATTACTCAGATGTGAGGTTATTCCAGTAACTTTGACCAGAACAGATGGTTTATCAGATGATAGCTGAACTTGTTTTGTACTCAGAACGAAAGCAGGAATGAATGGTAGTTGAATCTTATCAGACTGAAGAACCAAATCATTCTCTTGATCTGTTAATGTAGCTTCCAATGACAATACTATATCCAGGGTGCTGATCTGCTTCAGCATGCTCTCTGGCAAATCTGTCACTGAGATTTCACAGTACGGACGACCATTCACATACTTAGGCCTGACATTCAGTATTGTTTCCACAGGTAATATTCTCAGTGCATCTACTGCAGTCAATGAACAACTGAATGGTACTCTTAGGCTTCGTTTATTACTATATTCCACTGTATTTTCGCATAGATTTGGCTTTTGAATGACCGAATCCATAATATTGACTGCAATATCATAAGTTTGTTTCTTGTTAGATGGATTATGAATGATAGCTTCGAGCCCTGATGTTGATAGATGTAAACTTGAGGCCTTCTGAACAACGACCTAGAAAAAATACAAATTTCTCTTAACAAGCTACAAAATACAAAATATGTAAAGCAGAAAGCGAGTCAATAAAGAACCACCTCAGATTTTTGCCGTTCGTTACAAAAAAACTAGAAAACACTAGACAAATGCTACTAATGCAGTCATAAACGTTGCTAAAACAGCAGTTAAATTGATATTTTACTTGATAATGTATTGTTTATGAACCACTAGGATAAATTTTCAACGAGTGGCACATAATAGTAGATGGGATTTGAACATGGACTGCAGGATCGGAGAGCCAACGATGTTTCCACTTGGCTAAAGAACTCAGTGAAATCGGCTATTAAATCTCCATCATGCAGTTGGTCAGGGCCTAGACTCTAGAGTCTAAAAGGTAGTTTTAAATGCCAACACTTGCAGCTATATACAAAATTCAGGGACATTTTAATAAAGACTTTTTCAGAAAAACAACATCTTGAAGATCAAGACTTCAAAATCGTCTGCATCTTATAGGCTTTAAAGGCCATAAGCTTTTATAGGCCTAAAGCACAAAGCGTGGTAGTTGCATTTGCAGTCCTGTGAAATATCATACAGCTGATCGAGTAGCTGCTCCGTCTGTTAGCTGCATAAATGTAGTTTTGTTCTATTTGACAAGTTAGTATGTGTGTGTGTACAGTATGTATGTAATAAACAAGTACGTATGCAATGCAAATTGAAAAGAAAACAAACAAACCAAATGGTGGAACATTTTTATTATACCTCAACGTGAGTTGTTGTGTCACCTTGTGATACATAAACCATTGCAGAACCAACAGAATTACCAATGCCAATTCCAGTTTTAGAGTCGATGGAAAGAACTCTGAATTTGATGTGGACCAGATGGCTTGAGATGAATCTATAATTTGATAAAATTTGAATGAAAACACTTGGTTTAACCGTGTAAGATTTAAAATACTATGCCAATATTACTACGGTAGCTAAAACTAAAAGAAGAAAAAGAAAAAACCTGGAAATGAGACAGGATATAAGATAATGAAAACACTAGCAACTAAGACCAAAAGCCTGCATGTGTATATGTATGTATGTCCCCGAATCCCCTTTCGTTATAGCTGCCCTCAACTGAATGACAGCTATTTTTTCAATGGGCCTAAAGCAAGCACAATTAAAAAGCTTTCAGAAAAGTACTGAGAAAAATAATGCTTATAGACATTCAATTCATTTAGTTGCTTTTTAATGGTGTGATTTTAAAGTCCTGTTTGCCAACAAAGGGTTATTTCCTTGCCCAAAATCAACCTTCGTCCTCCAGGTATCTCGTATATCATTGATTGCTATAACAAGGAGCAGTTGTGAAGGCATCAAACTACAGTATAAATCAAACCTTTATTTGTCTTTATAATGGACTTGAAGCAGATCATAGAACCAAGAGTGACAGAGGCTGAGGATGGTTGAATACCATAATTAACATTGATTCTAATGTAATCAGCAATGTTCTCATTATGCTCATCCCAAACCTACAAGAAAAATAAAATGTCTTTGACCTGCTAAGTCAATGAATATCAATATCTACCATACATATAAATGCTTGTATAAGAAACCGAATACTTACTTCAAACTTTACTACCAATAGCCTGGCCACACAGAATGGCCTCTAAGACCCACAGATTATCAAAAGTTAACGAAAAATGCTGAGACTTAGGTCTTGGCCAAACGATCAAACATTGTTGGTCAAGCACCTGAAATTCTCCATTTAAAACAAAATGTTTGAAAAGTTTGGCCAAATCTCAAAACATTCTCATTTTCTTCCTTTGTGGCAAGTGAAGATTTTAAGATGCATTGCTATAAGCGAATTCTGCTTATTGAGTACTATTTTCTGACGTGGTCAACGGTAAAAGATTGCTTGTTAAGCAAATCTCAAATGTCTGACCAACAATATTCGATCGTTTGGAAAGGGCCTAATAATTTTATCTTTTCGATTTGCAATTATGAACTACAACTAAACCATAGCCCATGACCAAACGTAATGTGATGCTTCCATTTCTTAAAAACAATTTTGTCTATTAATGACAAGTTGCAAGAATTGATACCTTGAAAATTGCATTTCCAATGCCTGTTGCTACCACAGAATAACGTTGCATTATCAACATCAGGAACAACTTGCACAATGTCAAATCTACAAGTGGAACAGAACTTTCAGTCTCAAAACTGATTCATAGTACTGTATCTGAAAAAAGTCTTACGTACACAAAGCAACCATGAGGGAAACGTTTGCATATCAACGACACTAGGTACCGTTTGTTGAAAATACTGGGTAACAAGGGTTTATACGAGTATGCAGCTGTACGGCTGTGCTTTTTTAGAAAAAAGTAAAACAACCTTTTGCTTGACACAAGCGAAAAATGTTTGACGTGCAACGTTTTGGTTCGTGGTCAAAGCCTAAAACAATTAGCTCGACAAGAAAATTGCAAATACTTGACAAACAATGTTTGATCGTTTGGCCATGTCACAAAACATTTGTTGAAGAAAATTTGATACTAAAGAAAGCAGACGCAAAAAAACTTGTCACACTTAGGCTTAGGCCTTTCAAACCTATGTTTTCATCAGAGTGTATGACTAACAATTTCGTAAATATCCTACCAAATATCTTGAAACTTAAAAGCAGTCAAGCAACGATTTATGGGCACCAGCAAAAACATTTCTTGAAAAAAAATAGATAGCACTTCGGACTATGTTCTTGGAAAAAGCTAAAGCTTTCTTGGCACAAGTAAAGGATGTTTGTTTACGTAAAACGTTAAAGTATTTTGCTTGACAAGAGAATTTTATATGTTTGACAAAAAAGATTGACCAGAGCCTACGAAAACAGCTAACAAGTGTTTCAATGCCAGCGCATTGTATTTGAACTGGCACTTACCTGTGAGGCCTGTGCTTTAATGGTATGGTTGAAACATCAAATTTTCGTCCAACGTTATCATGTAGAGTGACACCAAATTTTGCAGATGCACTTATTGGTATAAAATGCAAATTATCTGGACCATCAGATATCGATGTCAATGGAATTAAAGTGATTGATGCAACTGCTTTAACCTAAAAAAGAATATTTGCATATATGAGATATATACAGTATGTATAGAAATAAAGGCTCAACATAGCGGAAACACAAAAAAGTCAAGCGGGAAGAAAGACTGAGAGAGTATGATTGAGAGAGTTACTCGACGGCTTCATAGAGCTCTATAGCGCAGTGGAAACGTCGTTGGCTCTCTGATAATGCAGTCCAGGATATAATCCCATCAACTGTGGTATGTCACTTGTGGATTAATATTTTCCTGCGTTCGCCATTCATGACAATCATAAATCATGGTGCTGAAGAAGGCTCAACATAGCCGAAACACAAAAGTCAAACAGGAAGAGAGCCTTTGGCTGTATGACTTGGGGAGTTAATTGGCGATTTCATCCTGTGCCACCCCCAAAACCCAAATAACCCAATAGCACTTCACGGAAACATACCCAACAACGTTTGATCCACGAAAATCGGCCACGCGGCTGTCCCACACTTTTTAACCAAAGTTTTCCACTATTGAATCCTGTACAAAAGTGACGCATTTTGAAAAATGTGCCAATTTTTCTCCAAACTGTCAAGTCGGATGCACCGGAAACCACTTGCACAGTTCACGCCCCCTCCAACAAATGGCGGGGTACCAGAAATCTGGCGAAGATCATAACTCGTGTAAAGCAGAAATTGATTCTTGCAAATTGTGCCTTAAATTCAGTCTTAATTTATAAGCAACGTTTATTACGTGATGAAACGGTTAAAAATTGCCTATGTGGCAAATCTCAAAAGTTTGGTGTGCAATGTTAGATTATTTAGCCAGGACCTAAGAATGAATTGATTGGTTTTAAATCATGTAAAAAACTTGAATCTACCTCAACACGAACAACAGCAGTTTGTTTGAGTCCGAAATCTTCATGTGATGTAATCAAGACATTAGCATATCCAGAAGCTGTAGTGGTTTTAATGCGACCATCTGAAGCTACATCAAGAACCGATGCCTTGTCACTATCAGGGCAGCTACGGATGACGTCATACGACATACGAGCAATGCCGTCTCTACAAACGAAATAATCTTATGAAACTAGTCCTAAGAACAATAAAATTATTACATGTAAAAAAATTAGGCTGCGTTATAACACGGGACCTGCTACAACGGTTCCAAACAGAACCGTCCCATATGGGTACGGATTGGCTTTGCGTTCCAATGGGATCGGCAAGCTGGTTCCATTTCAAACTGCGCTGCACAACCGACTTCTTACTCAGCAGCATCTGCGACACACATCTATCTTTTCAAAGTCAGTAAGGTAAAAAGCTCGCCACTTTCGTTAAAAAAAGCAGAAGATGTAAAAAGCCAGAACAAGCAAAAGGAAAAATATTTAATAGGTCTGATGTAAAAGTTTTAATCTCATAAACAGTTTTGAGTTCTACAGAACTTCAAAATCGCGATAAATAGCGGAAACATTTTCGGGCATACTTAAAAGCTTTTTTCGTCTGACCCTCCTCAGAGTATGGACGTCAGAAACAGAAAGAAATAATGAACAAGGGCGGAATTTATTACCAGATGCGGCTCGAAATGCACCAATCAGAAAGAGAAGCTGAATTGATATTGTGTTTTAAACACCAATCAGCTAGCCGGATACAGCGGGAAGGCCGGATGAATTAATTGTAGAGTCCAAGTGAGAAAACGAACTCTTTCTGTCTACACAGAACCGGCCTTTTGGGGCAGATTCCAATCTGTTAAACCCTAGCGAAGCTGTATTTTACTTTTAGAAAATGAAAGCAAAAGCAAACAACTCAACAAGTAAACAAACATTACCTGTTTGTTTTCAATTTTGAATCGATACTTTGAGGAAGGAGCAGTTCGCCATTTTGAGGAAACAAAACTTTAAGTCCATCGAACACCTTTGAAGAAGAAAACAATACGTAAGCTTAGTTGTGTGACTTCAGTTGTACGATGTAGATTTGCAACGAATGCAGTTGAATGATGTTAATGAGGATAAGCATAAAAGATGGACAAGTGTCAGGTATGACTATGTCATAGCAGTAAATAGAAATTAAGCAAAGATAAAGCAAGTTTTGTAGATATCAGCAGAAATGCAAACGAAACTCTAGTTATTATTACCTGTATTTGAATCTCATCTTCTAAGATTACATGCTCTAAAATTTGATTATTACTTAGATCAGCAATTTCTACTTTCAATTTTATGGTAGCTTGACCAGCTTTATGAGCGTTCAGTAATATTCTGAAGTCTTTCTCATTCTTCACAGTTATACCAGACTGTAAAGAAAATGAAAAAAGTTGAAGAAAACAGTAAATACAGTGAAAGAAGACACTGTCAATTTGGAGGCTTCTATGTTTCTATGTTTCTATGTTGTTTTCAAGTAAAATTCCATTTCTACTGCTGGCTGTTGTGGCTCATTTTTGAGGTCTCATTTACTCAGCAGCCATTTTGGAATATCAATGTCAGGCCGACCTCTTCATTGGCACTGAAGATGGTCACTGCAAAAGGTTGTTTACGTCCTCAGTGGTTCTCCTATGTCCAAATTTTGTTCATACTAATTGCATAACAAACTTAAAAGTTACATTGTTCTAAAGTGGATTGTAGAGCAGTATTTTATAGTAACGCAGTAACAATTGAAGAACAGTATTTAATGCAATTATGAGTTGGCTAAAAAGTAGTAAATAATAAACGTTGCATGCAATTTTAGGCGCTTGCCAAACGATTCAATATTTCTTTTCAAACATCTGTTTTGCTAATAAAACAACATGTTTGACAGCTTGGCGTCATCAAAAAAGGAAAAGCATTCTTGTCCGTTCAAAAGTTTCTACGCAAAAAAACTTAGGGTAGACGGTACAAAGCATGGCCAAGATCGATTAACCAACATAATGCATGGAGAATGGTTCTGCTGAATTAGCAACAGCAACAAATTTTCACTGTTTTCCCACATGTTTCAGTGAGAAATTATTTTGGAAATTTGCGACAACAAACAACAAATGCAAGACAAGTTTGAGAAAGACTATACAACCATTGTTTCATTGATAGAAACAATGGTATAATAATTATTCAGATCCCATTGAAAATAATTTGAGTCAAATGCATACCGCATGATAAACTGACTTCAGTGATGCAACCTCGCTATTAGAAAGAGACCAATGAAATCGAAGGTAAGGTACTGAGCTGGCAAATGTGAATGGACCTTCTCCGTTGTAACCAACTGCATAAATGCCAACCTGAGAATGAATGTAGACAGTGTCATAAGAAATACTTTAAAAGATATACAAACATTGGTATTTCTTCACAAATTAGACTACGCAACTCACTCCACCGTCCTTTAGAAGGGACGTTTAACTAGGGGTCCTATTCCTGGATACGGCATCCATAGTAGGCTTAAATTAGCTGGAAAAGCTAGAAATAACAGCCTACTCAAAATAAAGTAACAACCTGCAAACAAAGTAGGTGTCATGTGTATTCTAATAAACCATTCATACCTCAGAGCCAGATATGACTGTTGTTGCTGGAGCATGAATCTTGAAACCCTTTAATGTTATTACTTCAACGGTTATTTGGTCCTGTAAAAGAGGAAATGTAATTGGATAAACTCTGTTAAAAATTTGGTCAGCAAGAGAGTCTGATTAGCGATCTTTGACCAATCAACCAACCAACCAACCATCCAATCAATCAATTTATAAATCAAAAACCAACCAATAAACAAACCAATTAATTAATCAACCAATCAGCCAACCAACCAATCAATCAGTCGATCAAGCAACCAACCAACCAACCAAACAGTTGATCGATCAACCAACCAATCAATCAGTCAAGCTATCAATCAACCAACCAATCAATAAAAAAATCAAGCAACCAATCCACCAACCAATCAACCAATAAACCAATCAATCAATCAACCAACCAACCAATCAAGCAACCAATCAGTCAATCAATTAATTAATTAAAGCTGTTAGACGTCTAGCTAGAGTCTAGCCACTGTTTAGATTAGTATAATGCCCGAAAAATGGCTATAAGCTGAATGTTTTGCTTACTTTTGAATAAATAATTGTTTTTCCAGAATGGGGATCTGTCCCTTGAGCCATGCCAGTGAGTGTTGTGTGACCAGGTACAAGCGCAGTGATGAGTCCTACATGGTTCACTGAGGAAACTGTCCTATTTCCAATCTCAAATACAGTTGTAGACTGAGGCTGTGGTCCACCGTGACTTCTAACCTGTTAAATTAAAGGAAACATGATGGATAGCCTGCAATGTTTTGTGATGTGGCCAAGCGGTCAAACGTTGCTTGCAAAGCAAACCTCAAATGTTTGACCAACAATGTTCCATCGTTGGCCAAAAGCTCTTGAAAACAATAATAGCCATCTATAAGAAGCAAAAGATCTGTCGTTTTTACACCGCCATATGATAAATATGTCGGTACCAAAGTGAGACAGCTAGTTATATAATGTAATCTGTTTTTAAAACTGACCTGAAATGTTGCTCCAGCTATCAAAAGAATATGTCTTGGATCCAGGCGAAGAGGAGGGAAAACCTTTATTGAAGAGAAACAGCGATGTCTTATAAATTAACTATTGAATAATGTTTAGTGAACCGAATTGTAAATGTCACACATAAGTATTTTAAAGAGCCATAGACATTGGAAGATGTTTTTTGTTTCAGTGCCACTCATGTTCTGTGCATTTCACTGAAACAACTTTAGGCCTGGTTCTCATATACTGTACACCGTCAGCGCCCCTGGCCTTAATTATAAATCATCGCTGCCTATTGGCGACCGTCGCAGATGAATCAAAAAAGATTTTTATTGCAATAATTGACAACGGTTGACGATAGGAAATTTCAAATGAGAATATCATCGGGAACAAATGGCGATCATACCAACAGATTTCCAATGCTTATTGTAAAGTGATCTTCTTTGTTTTCTGGGTCACACATGGCAACACGGGGCCTTCAGGATCACAGATCGTCCCAGTCAGGCAGCATATGAATGGTCGCCGATTGTTTGTGATAAGGCTTACGACATATGAGAACTAGACTTAAAGTCAGTCCAAAAATAAAAAGGGACCAATGAGAAGTAACTGTAAGTTCTCTTATGTATTCGGAAAATGTGGACCGAAGATGGTCAACGTTAAACGATCTACCTACACATAGCCTATAACATCCTTGCACATTATATACGTATACTGCAGGCACATGTACGGCCTAAAAACTCCAGCAACAAAAGGCGTTAGAGAGAATATTTTTTCTCGGGTAGAAGAATAGTTGACACATGTGTGAATACCTACAAAAGAAGAAGAATGCAAAAATGTTGTTATTTAGTTTATACCTGTATGTCTCGGGGTTTGCTCCTGATTTGTCGTCCATTTGACTGAACTGCATGGTATGTCAGTGTTGTTACTCCAACTGCTAAGCCTTGTAAAGTGTATAATGCTTTATTGAGAAAACCTGACTTCAGGTCTGTGCCTTTGAATTCTGGCCTAAAGGAAAATTCAAAACATACAATGAAAATAAGTAGGTAAGTTTAGTAGATCGGTAGGTTAGTAGTCGAAGGCTACCCAAAGGCTCCTTTTCCAGTAGTGGCAACCCGTGAAGGCAGTGGTGGGTGCCACCTCTACCCTGATCTGAAGATCACTTACCTCATTCCCAATCTTTCGTGCAGAGTGCTAAGAAAAGAGGAAGGGAGTATTGTTTTCAAGGTGTTTGGCATGACCCGGCCTTGACTTGGACTAAATACTTCGTGACTCGTGGGCGAGCTCTCTACCACAAAGCCACATAATAAAATAGAGTGACATGCCAGTTGCTGGAAATTATTACATACGATATATTACGCGAATGTTGTTATCGAAGGAATAGAAGGCAGCAGAAATAGCAACAGAAGCGCAGGCACGACCATCAGTAGTAGTAGCAACATCTTTAAATCCAGCACCAGTAATTGCAACAGTAGCACCAGCAATAGCAGCCGTAACAAAAGTAGTACTAGCTGCAGTGGCCATAGGTTTAAACGCAGCAGCAATAGCAAAAGCAGCAGCAGTTAGTAGAAGCAGCAGTTGTAAAAGCCGTAGTAGAAGAAGCGACAATTACAACAATAGCAATAGCGGCAGTAGCAGAAGCTGCTATGTTATAACTATATATTCTGCCGTTCTTAAGCTTCGTAGCTTTATAGTCGTAGCTGTAATAAACGTTCATGGGTAGAAGTAGGTATATCCTAGGTCGTAGGCGCAATGCTTAACTGAAAACCATACCCACAACTCTGAGTTCACTTACTTGAAGTCGATGATTTGTGATGATAATTGTGGAGCAAGTTTCATCATAGTCATATCTCTGACACTTAGAAGATTCCCTTCATGATCTTTCATTTGAACAACTGCTTTTATTGTTTTATGCAGCTCGACCTACAAATAAGAAGCAAAGTTTATCAACTGAGCCTGAGTGTGCCGCTCACATTTGAGATGGTTTAGATTACAACTGTCAAGTCAATACTTTTAAAGAAAAGACTTTTGAACCATTCAGAATAGCAAGTAACAGTACATCAAAGATAACTTTCCAAGTTTTTTCGAATTACTAAAGCTGACAAAAGATGAAGTAGCGCTCATAACAAAAGGCAACTATCTAATTAGCGAACACTTTCAGCATGTGTTGAAAGTGTCTTTTTTAACTGTATCTGTCATATCTGTCTATTGAAAGTGTCTGTTTTGACAGTATCTGTCGCATTGGGTGAGTTTTACTTTAAATTTGCCGATTGGGATGGCAATTCACTGTCAGTATTAAATATCACGGAAGAAGGTAGACACACAACCAACTGCGAGATGCCATACCAAATCCCCAATTACTAGTCCCTGTCAAGCTCATTCGACGAGCTGGCCTTACACAAAGGCCCAGGCAAAACAATACAATCAATATAATCATACTTCCTATCGATTGCAGTCGAGCATTGTTTACAAAGCCCAAGACTCTCCTCCCGTTTACTGCTTATTGCTCATCATAGATACTGATCTGTCCAGTATAAATCATATAAGTCTAATGGTATTTATACACGTACCTTATCTGCAACAACAACTTCAATTATATGAATATCGGAGAATCTCAATTCAGCTTTAGATGGTCTCTCTGAATCTAAGCACATATCATAGACAGAGACAGCCACGCGGCCAGCAGATTTAGG
The DNA here is from genome assembly GCA_014526335.1 of Chrysaora quinquecirrha. Lineage (NCBI taxonomy): Eukaryota > Metazoa > Cnidaria > Scyphozoa > Semaeostomeae > Pelagiidae > Chrysaora > Chrysaora quinquecirrha. The sequence continues at coordinate 2,236,485 of JACTAT010000035.1, forward strand.
GGTTACCTGAAACAAAATAAGAAGATACCAACTGCTACTGCTTTGCTTGTTTAAATAAGAAATCAAAAATCTGCAACATACTAGACTTATCTCAGTTATCGCGGACTAAGACCCAGTTATCGCTCATCGCACTGGGACTATCAAAGCAAACCAAGATCGCTCAAACTGATTTGAGCTTCCAAGCAATCAAATTCAATAGCGATAACTACGACAAGTTGCGACTAGGTCCACAATATACAACAACAACAAAATTACAAAACGGCACCAAAGAGAGCAGGGAAATACACTGCAACCTTGCTGCTATAAAATTTAACAAGGTACAAAGTATAAATATAGAATAAAGCGTAAAACTACATGTCAAAGCATGTAAAAGAGTTAACTTTCGGCAAATTCTCTACACAACCCATTATAAAAGAAATCACTCATCTTAAAGCAATGTCTCGTGCCGTGGCCAAAGGCACAAACATTGCTTGATAAGCGAATTGCAATTGTTTGTCAAACAATGTTTGATCGTTTGGTCAGGGCCTAAGTTATACATGACCTATAACACTCACAGTGATCCCTGATTTTGCTTTGTAAAACACATCAGCCAATGTCTCATCACTGTCTTTAACAAGAAAATGTCCTGAACCATCTTTTATTACCAGCTTTGCCTAGAAAGTAACACGGTTCGACTAAGCATCAAACGTCATACACACATACATCTATACATAAATATATTTAGTGAGCAGTTAAGTTACTGGCAGCATCACTGCTGATGTGAACCTACTGTTTACATAATTTACAGTGTTGAAAAAGCTATTTGCCCTAATTTGCAAAGAAAAGAAATAATCATAGATTTCAATTTAAATAAGTAAAAATCCTATCCTTATATCGTACTACTTTTGAACCCCGTAAAATCTACTGAGTTTAAGTATCTTCTACTCTTCTTTAAATTTGCTTTAAAATTGTTTACATTCATTTCTTTTGGATTTGATATTCACCATCATGAAACAATTACAAAATAGAAAATAGTTATTGCATGAGCAATGTTTTTGTCGTGTCTCGCGCATCTCTCTGTTCTTAGCTGTTTTAGGAGTTTTTAAGGAATCGGAATCTTTTTAGGTTTATATTTATCCAAGAAATCTTGTTGAATAAAATCAAAGGTTTCACGAATCTAATGTTGGCAACTTAAATTCAATAAACTGAGCGCCAAAAATCCGAGCTAGATCGCAGGACCTGTTCGTGCGTCTTTCACGTTCTGAGTCCGACCAATACAATAAATAAGAGAAGAACCACATTTCTCGATGCCAATTGATGGAAGACAGAGCTTTCCCCGAAGCGTTGCCCCGATAAATATCAAATATTGGTCACGACAAGAGGTGTTTATCATGTATTATAGGGTGTGACATTAACAGCCTCGATAAGTTCCAATATATATAAGTATCAAGATTGTTTCAGTTTTGTTTCAGTTACCATATGTTCTAAGATGTTTTTGTTGGCAATGTGACGGTTAGTTTGCTTTAAAAGCAGCAGCAATAATTGGAAATGATGTCTGAAACGTACCTTATTCATAGGATGGTTGAACAGAACCAAAGAATTGGGCACAATCTGTCTTTCTCTGACCAGCAGAAGTTCCAAACTGCCTGATATTGGTGGGTAGATGGTAGCCTGAGGAAGATAAATTAAACATGGTAAAATGAATACATAGTACTTCACTATCAGTATTCTACTAACTTTACCTCTTTCACTGTGTATGCATTATTGCTATACAGAAACCAGCTGGTGATTATATTCAGAACCTTCAAAATTTCGTGTTCTTAGGCACGGGTCCAACGATCATGCATTGTTTGTCAAACATCTGACATTTGCTTGTCAAGCAAAATGTTCTACCAGTTGGCTGCATCGTAAAAAACTAGTACGCTCTCGTGACGTGTCCAAACGTTCAAACATTGCTTGATGAGCAAATTCTAAAAGTTTGACAAACAGTTCGATCGTTCAGCGAGGTCTAGACAAATGTTCCTATAAAAAACATTCTATTGTTTACTTCAAGTACAACATACAGAATAAATCTTTGTTTCCATAGGTTATTTTTGTAAAGTATCTGAAACATAAGCAACTACTAAACATTTACCTTAATCTCTTCGTCATAAATTCCCGCTGCATACAGAGCAACCTTGTTGTACCCTGCTATTTTGCCTCTATTCTTACGAAGCCAGTCTTTGCCGACAGCTGAACTGCCTGATATGCTGTTAATAAAGAAACTAAAATTACTAAAGGATTAAAAAATCTTATTTTCGAAGTCCAACGAAGTCTTGCAGAAATTAAGAAATTGAGTTTGAGCCAGCCAAAATGGTATCTTGATCATAATGCTTCAACAGAGGTTAAATTGCGAGAATACAGTATACTGAAACTTCTCAGTTAGGCCCAGACACAACGGTCAAACAATGTTGTTCAAACATTTAAGATCTGCTTAGCAATGTTTGACCATTTAGCAAAGTCATACAATACTGCTTGACAAACGGAACAAGCAATAATGTCTGACAAGCAATGTTTTACGTAGTTTGCAAAACAGTCAAACATTGTACTTGACAAGATTGTTTCAAGTGTTTCACAAACAATGTTTTGATGTTCGATCGTTTTTACCACGGCTTAACAGAAAAATTAAAATCAAACTGAGAATACTAACCAGAAGCAGTATAATTGCTGTGAATTTGCTGGATTGTTGTATGCTTATGGAGAATTCTAGCGAGGTTATTGTCATTTGAAGACCATCTGATATCGAGTGAAGTTGCATTGTCGAATACTTGACCGCCTGCATCTCTCACAACAAGTAGTATCAACAGCTCACGGTTATTACGAACTGGGATCTAGAAGGTAACAGAATGCTATTATAACACTACACACACATACGTACAAATACTCATAAAATTCGATTGATCGGGGTTGACAACTCAGATTAGAATTAATTTAAGTTCCGTCAAAAGTTACATTTAAACACAGTTGTTTAGAAGCTAACAGATCATGATATAAAAATTTGGTCAATGATTATTGATTATAGACCTTTTCGACAAAAGACCACCAAGATAAAAAATTGATCATCTAACCTCTCTAGTCTCTTTGTCTAAAACTGTATGTCCGGATATTAATAGGAACGTCATGCTTTATCCTATACCCGAATCCTTGGCGAGAACGGATATAGGATATCAAATATTATGATAAAGCAACAAAATAAAGATAGGACGAGAAAAGAAATTAAAACACACTCTTTTGTCAGAATCTTTACAGCTCTCCAAAGTCATTTGTTGTCCATCAATATTTGGCAAAACGATATCAGGATGCAAAGAAACAGAGCCAGGTGGAGTACACAGAAATCTACAAAAGTAAGGATTTCAAGGTTCAAAATAGTTCACTGAATTAAAGAGAAAATTACACTGACAAACATTGGGTCCAATGCAGTTGCAATAGGAAACAAAAGAGGGATAATAACTTAGGGATTTTCATAAAGCGATTTTGGGATATTTCCACTGCAAGGCAAAAGCAGAAGGCCAGAGACAAGGGTTCGTTTTCTCACTTGGATTTTTCATTTTATTCTATTGGTCATATGGCTGTATTCCGTGAGCTGATTGTTCTTCAAAACAAAATCCAGCGAAGGCAAACAAACAGGTATACAGATCAATAAAAAGATAAATACTGGCAATACATGATAGAGGCAATAAAATGAACGATCTAAGGTAAAAAAGCCATTACTGTGACCAATAGCACATAAAGTTTCCATTGACACTGTCATAATACTAATGCTCATGCTAAAAGTTAACATTTTCTCAATCTAATAATTTTACAAGATTTTCAAAATAAATTACATAAAATGATAGGTAGAAAGGTAGTTCAGTAACAAGCAACTAGACTTGCTGGTTAACTTAGCCCAAAGGTTGAACAAAAATTTTAATTTGTGTGCGAAGGTACCTCAGTGATGCTACAGAACTTGCTGGAAACTGGTTCTTCGCTGTAGGCTTGTTTCCCACTTGTCCAACAAGAAGCTGGAAATATAGAAAAATTGGAAAATAAAACATACAATTAAGGGCCACCATCAAATGAAAGACCTAGAAAAAGGATCCAACATTGCTGATCTAATATTTAAGATTTACTTTACAAGTAATGTTTGACCGTTTGGTCACGCAAGAAAACGTGTCTTGGCAATCAGAATTCATTGAGCAATGTTTAGGCCCTGGCAAAACGATCAAACATTGTTGTTAACGATTCAGCTTTGCTTCTCAAACAAAATGTTTGAAAATTAGGCTACATCAAAAAACGTTGCTCGTCAAACATTGTTTGCTTGATAGAATATATACTTTCAATGTTTTACAGTTGTTCAAAACATCTCTAAGCGATTTCTGCTTCCATGCAATGTTTTGTGAAGGTATTGTTGGTCAAACATTTGAGATTTGCCTTGCAAGCAATATTGGACTGTTTTGCCACATCACAAAACATTGCTTTCAAGCAAATTCTGCGAAGCATTGATTTCAAAAACTCCAAAAGCACATTGTGCTAGTCTCAAGGAAGAAATCTTTGACGAGAAATGTTTTGAAACCTGGCTAAACGTTCCAACATTTTATTTGACAAGTTAATTTGAAATGTTTGACCAAGAAATTGTTTACCGTTTGGCCAGGTATGATTCGTTTCAAAAAACATGTCGACAGATTTTATTTTGACTGTATTTTATTTTCTTATGTTTTCCTTTCTGAAACGTATGTTCCCGAACGTTTGGTGTACGATTTTGTGACAAAAATCAACAGTTGCTACCTGCTCGCCAGTAATCTGCTTACATGTAACTTTGAAGTAATGAAGCTTATCTATTCTTGTGCCAATGGCTAAAACAAATTAAAATTTAATTCAGGAAAGGCTATTTCGCTGTGGCATTACATGAAAATAAAAACACAACAATTCATTTGATCCATATGACATTGCATAGTGTCGTCGTTACAACAAAATGAGAAATTTGGCATTTGTCATAATTTTGATCCCTGTTATTGGTGCCCTGAATGATGAAGCATTGATTCTAGGTCTTTACCTTCTTTCAGCTTGGTTGATTCTGTCTTCAGTGCAAACAATAGCCAAACTAACGGGATAGCTGTACAGTGCAAAGCACAAGAGCCGATATTGACTTAAGGCATCTCCCCCCTTTCCATTTCGTTGATTAGTGAAAACAAAAGCCAAGCTAATGGGATGGTGGTAAATTGAAAAATCAAAAGACTTGAGTCGACTTAAAAAGTTAATATCACAGAATATAACATTTACACATCATAACAACGCCAAGAACTATACTAACAAAGGAATTCTTATTCACTGGTCTATGCGTGCATCAACCATGAGTATTCTTTGCCTCTTTAATGGTGGCTTTCCAAGCCATTGGCTATTATACACGATGAGCCAGGACGACTTGTGCAAAATGATTTAGAAAACAAAGGAATATGACATAATAATATAAAAAATATGTCTTGTTAAGTATGCAAGCATACCAGTGCTCTCTGTGCTATCGGCAGGTTGAATTCCAACCCATTCTTCCTCTTCGGCAGATACTGCAGAAAATAAAAATAAAAATGCATAACAGAAAATCACATAATGTTTAAAGAGTATAGAACGGATAATACAATAGATGGGACTCGAACCTGTACTGCATGACCATTTTTCCACTGAGCTATTGAGCTCAATGAAATCGCTGAGTAGCTCTCCAAGACATATAGGCCAAGGCTCTCCTCCCGCCTGTCTTTTTCATGTTTCAGCTATGTTTAGCCTGCTTTTTGTAATACTCAAATCTTACGTATATAGTTAGTAATTACGTAATATATATAGTTACATATATTTGTCACGAGTGACGAACACTATAATAAATTTTTCATCAAGACTTAGATAGTTACTGCACCAGTATTGAGTAAAGGATCATGCATTGAATGCTACTTAAAATTTTGAAAAACAAACACAAGAAAGAGCTTCAAAATTTTTTAGTTTATGATTCTTTTGATCTGGCTTTTTTTTATCTTCAATCTTATAATACTCACATGATTCATAGAAACCACTAGCATCCAATATCCACGGCTGTGGGCCACCCTCCAATGCGACAATTTTGCTTGACCCAAGAGCAACAGTAGCGATTTCTGATGGGTCTATGACCTAAAAAAAAGAACAGAATTTCGAAACTCATTCATTGACTAAAATGCATCAATAAGGCAACGCTTCTAAATTGCATGAATTAAATGCATGAATTGCGCTTCACAAGACAATAACTCTAAAGAAACCTTTGAGTTGAACTGAGTAACAATTTAGGCTAAGGCCCTGGTCCAATGAACGATCACACATTGTTTGTTAAACATTTTGAATTAGCTAATCAGGAAATGTTTGAAGGTTTCGCCACATCACAAAACATTGCTTGAGAAGCAAAATAAGTATGAGTAGTAGTGAAAAAGTTCAAAAACATTTTTGCATGACGAGCATTGTTTTGCGACGTGTCCAAAGCCAAACAGTAAAAATGGTACTTGTCAAGCATTTTTCAAATGGTTTTACAAACAATGACGATCATTTTTTCAGGACCTAAGTTTAAGCAAGCGACCCATATTGCAAGCTGTTAAATGTCAAGAACAGGTCCAGAAACTGCAAAAACAATAGGATACTAACTTCCAAAGGTGGATAGGCTCCTATGGTAACACTGGTCTTCAAAGTTGTGTTTCCATTGTAGTAGGTGGCAGTTATCATTGTGAAACCGGTCTTCACTGCTTTAACCAGCAAGGCTTTGCAAGATCCCTTTGCAGCATTGTCATCTACGTTAACACAAAATACTTTTTACAAACCTTAGCTAGGCTTATGTTGACATTTTGCAAAGTCAGAGCTAGTTGCCTACAGCTAATCGACGATTCTTTGAATTAACTTATCTATTTACTGCAATTGAGCTGTCCTCAAAAGCGCTCTGGCAACACGTTTGCAACAAATTCCTTAATGACGGAAACTTATGGGTGCATATGTCCAGAACGTTGGGCATGTTGTACTTCTGCGATTAGTTGACAACTGATTTCTGTCAGTCGCAGTTAACCTGAGTGCTCCCGCAGCCCTGATCAACTGTATCCTATAGTTAGGATTGGTGTTAGTTCTATCGCATCAAAGTTAGAGATAAACCTGGCTTTACAGGCCAAACAATTTTACTGTAAAAAAGCACTTTCTAGTCACGGCTTTTTTTGCCAAAAAAGGAACTTACAATAGCAATCTGCCATTTTATTGCGCCTCTTCTGCACAATAAACTCGTCGAAACAAACTGATAGCTAACGTATTTCATATTTGCACAGTTATTACGGTTGGTAACTAGCTATCTTACATTCAATTTTAAGAGGGCTCCACACGAAATAGCCTAGAACACAACGAAACCAAACAGCATAATTTAAAGCAAATAAAGGATTTTCAGTCCATTAAATTAGAACCAAAGAAAGCTAGCAAATAAATTGACAGAACTTCTATCTGTATTAGAAAACTTACGCTTAACAGAGGAGTCGATTATTCTGAAAATGCTGTCATCTGAAAAGGATATCTTTAAAGGCATGCGACTGCAGTCTTCAAATACTTTCAGCTCTCTTCTCCCTTTACAAAAACAGATCGCATGTTAACAAAATATCACCGGTATGGTGAGGTTAATCAGTTCGGGTAGGATCAAGTAGAATCTCTCTTTTTCATATCATAGAAGCGAGACTTCTCAGGCATGGAGCTGACAGGTTAAGTGAAAAGCCATATAACAGAAGCTAAAATTTTCCTCGCCTGTCAGCTACAGGTCTGGCAGGTGAAGCATTTTTTCTCATATAAACAAGCCCGAAGACATATTGCAGTTACAGACAGCAAAACATCAAGGTCAAAACAATCAAACTACAACTTACCACCAATAACAACATATGCAGCTACAGATAATGGCAAAATTAATTCTTTCCCAACTTCAGCTTCTACAGCAGATGGCAGAAAATTCATTCGATCAGCTTGGAGCACAATAACAGTTGCTTCCCCATAATGCAACACGTTCTTCACATCACTTGCTTTGATCTTAGTTGAACCAATGACATTTCCTGATGTTGCAAGTCCTTTATTACTTACTGACGTCATAGAGTAGTTTTGCGAGCTCCAATGGTAACTGCCACTACCTCCAGAAGCCTGAGATTAAAAATAAACACTGTTTATTGAGACGTTTAGAAAGTTAGTCAGTTAGTTAGTAATTTACTTAGTTTGTTGGTTAATTAGTTAGTTAGTTAATTAGTTAGTTAGTTAGTTAGTTAGTTAGTTAGATAGTTAGTTAGTTAGCTAGTTAATTAGATAGTTAGTTAGCTAGTTGGTTAGTTGGTTAGTTAGTTAGTTAGTTAGTTAGTTAGGGCCTTTGCACACTAGAGTACTTTTCCAAATTTTAGTAAGGATTAACAAATTAACACCTTTTTCCTAGTGTGCAAGGACTTCTTTGCATTTTCTACTATCCATAAATTCTAGTAAGGATGAAACAGGCCGACTAATTAAATATGGGCAGCTCCCGAGCTGCCCTTATTTCTGCCAAATGTCATCACCGATTAATTTCTTGACCTGAAGCGACATTTTCTTGCTTTTTTCATTCGTTCTCGAAACAAGATGTCGGATTGAGAAACGAAGTATGAACATTATCAAATCAAAATGTCCACCTAACACTGATTTGAGAGTTCCGCACATAGAAAATCAAATAAAGAAAAGTGTTTGCAAATTTGTTTTCGACTGTCTACAAAAGAATGTTTGTGACCCGTTTAAGGATTACTTCGAAAGAGCCAAACATGAAAAATGTACAAGAAACAACAACTATACTACTAAACTACCACTCATGAAAACGAAAATTGGACAAAAATGTATAGCTTATGCTGGTGGAAGAATTTTCAATGATTTACCCCTTGAGGCTAGAAAGATTCAGTCCAGGATTGTTTTTACTTCTTTTTTAAACGAACATTTTAGTTGAAGAACCTTTATATTTTTAAAGTTTAAAAACACTTTTTATAGCTATTGTATATATTGTATATATTGTATATATATATATTTCTTTTTTCTTTTTAACTCTTACTTTCATGACAGGACCCTTAAGATAACAGCATTTCAATATGCTGATAGGCTATCCTGTATAAATATTCGTGTTATTATTATTATTATTATTATTGATGAAGAGTTTTTCATGCTTTTTTATGATTGTTTTCTATTTGCTGGAGCAAAGCGGCCAGGGCAGAATGCAAAGAATGATGTTGGTATTATCTGCATATGTTAGACTATCACTTTTACAAATGCAACAATCGGCATTAAGGTTCTTTATTCAACAATATTCTGAAGAGCTAAAGTCGGAGAACCCAGATTCTTAAATTTAATTCATGTCATTCACTAAATGTCGAAAATAGGCAATTTCAAAATAAATATAATTCAAGTTGATGGTGTATTGAGGGTGAAAGAAAGAAAGAATTCTTCTCAGACGTTACGGTGAACCCTATCGAATCTGTCATCAGAAGTCGAAATGATTGATAGAGACTGTTTCAGGGCATCAGGAATTTATGGTCGGAACTCAATAATTAGCAAATGCGCCCCACTGTTTGGTAGAATTTTGGCAGAATTTTAGGTCTAGTGTGCAAAGGGCCTTAGTTAGTTAGTTGGTTAGTTAGTTAATTACTTAGTTAGTTAGTAGTCAGTTAAAGTTGGGTTTTCAAATAGTTAGTCCACTTGTTAGTTCGTTTATTAGCTAATTAATTATTTAGTTAGCTAGGTACTCAGTAGGTACTCATTACGAAAACCATAAGTGTGTAAGACATCACGAAGAACATGAATGAGCATGACGAGTATAAAAGAACACTGTACAACTTAATAATCTATAAATGGTATAAGATGTTAAATTGATCATTGGCATTTCAGCAGATACCTTGAACTGTATTTTGTAACTTTTTCCTGCAGCAATCTCTGGCTCCCAAGGAAAAATGACAAGTTCAGGTTCGACTTTTATTGGGTTGAAAATTTCTACTTGCTGTTCACCAAAAACAGGTGTTTTAAGTTTCAGCAATTTTTTGCCATCACCAGACTAGAAGACAAAATATCATGCATCAAATGGCATTACAAAAATATCGGTCATACATTGCTTTTAAAGCAAATCTCAGATGTTTGACAAACAATGTTTAATCATTTGGCCAGAGTCATACATTCATTAAGAGAAACAACTCACCCTCACTCCAGTCAGTGTTGCATTTATTTTTGCTTTTCCAGACTTCAATACTTTTACATAATGATATGAATTATTCACAGACTTCAATTCCATTTGAAAGAATTCTTCTGGAAACATCGAGGAGAGAACTGTATTCTGAGAAAAGAAAAGGAAATGACCTCAAATATGTATATTCTATGTATATAAAGTTTTATCCTGCTAACTGACTTTTGTTCCTATCATACAACTTTTCGTAAGGAAAATTTTAATTTTTGGCAAGTCTTGAAAATTTTCAATTTCCCTACTACTCTGCAGCTTCCATTCGCTAAACTTTCTAAGTCTAATAACTCACATAACATTTAGCAATGTAAGAAATAACATATGTAAGCAAATAAATGCTGAAATTTGATTGGAAGTAGACATTTGTTGGTACAACTGGCCAATTTTGCAATAAACTTTGTATGCCTATCTAAGGGCTTCATTTTTCACAGCCATATTACTCCAGCCTATTCATAAAACATTAAATAACTCACATCTGCAATGTAAATCTTATGCTTTTTCGCATCATAGATCTCCACTGTAATACCATACTCTCTTCCAGCCTCGAGAACCCATGCGTTGCCAGGAACGACGGTAAAACCTGCGAAAATAAATCAGCATACATACGTCAAACATCCACTGACATAGAGAAAACTGTGATGCTACAGTGGCTTGACTCAGACTCCCATAACTTTGTCCTCAGTAACCCTACACAAGCCAATTTACACCACGACGTCCCATCATCTTCATGAAAAGGTTTTTAAGGTCATCAAGAAATTTATACTAGTTTAAGTATCGCATCGTCCCTGCAAAATTATTCCCATCAACAAATATTGCCAAAAATTTCTTTGATATTCTTTTCATGTGTCTTGCAGGGTTTTAAAAGCAGTGAGCTTTAAAACCATTAGGGTTTACAATTCTATAATGCGTATAACGATAGAAGTTTCTTCCTACTCTCTCCATAAAAAGAATAATGTTTGTTGACACACACTTACCTAGTGATGCAGGCTCAACAACATGCACTGTAGCTGAAGGTTGCCTTATTGACTTTGTGTGCATCATATCTGATTCGAATCAAGGAATATGCAGGAGCTGCTCGAAGAGGTTCGTATGGTACTACTTCATTTCAACCTGTTTGAATGCTTTCTTCTTAAGAAAATCCCTATGGAGATGTTGAATGTCTTAGAGTAGAGACTCTCTACTTCGTCGTGTTTTCTTTCATATCAGGCTTCTGGAGACACTGGCAGTTACCACTGCAGTTCGCACAACTACTCTGTGACGTCAGTAGGTAAAAAAAGACTAGCAAAATCAGGAAATGTCTTTGGTTTAGTTGACATCAAAGCAATTGATGTGAAGAAATAATTGTTAAGCAAAGACGAACAAACTGCAAAGTACACTTTAAAAATGCATCAACAATTTACTTCACAGCAAGAATATATACTGCATCAACAGAAAGTAATATAGAAATGTGTGCACGTAAGGATACTGTTATCGACCAAAAGAACCTTGGTGGTTCCCAAGGCTTTCCCAGTTACGCTTGATTTCTCATGGTTCAATAGGCCATATTCAGGACGTGACAATTTTAGTTGATATTGGGAAGAGGGCATCTTGATATCTAAAAAGAAAGTAAGGACTTAGGTCAGTGTACAGATGGTTTGTAACATTATTGCTGAATACAGTATAAGTATTCTTTTTAAGAGTATTTCTTCATCACCCTTGAAAGAAGAGTGACACTAAGTGAAAAGTGGGATCCAAACTATTGTAAGCTGGGGAGAAAAGATTTTCTTGAACGTTTAACATTTGAGAAAAAAACTGTTCGCTGCTACCCCGAAATACTACTGTCACTCTGATGTCTATGGATGTTATGTAGCTGAAAGCATTGCTCCTCAAACTTCAAGCAACTTTTAAAAAACTATGGTATTTTTCGACTCAACTTTCTTACCTTTTGTATGTCCCTTCGAAGTTGCTTAACGCGATAAAACACTGTTGTCTCCACAAGTATATAAACATCAGATGAAGGAAGCAAGATTATGTTATCAACAACTATCAACTTGACTGTTGATGGAAGCACTTTCTAGAAACAGAATGAAACAAACTAAATAGATAGCTACTAACGATGCAATAAACCCAAACATCACAAACAAGGAAAAGTTGCATAGTCATTGTAATATATTCTACGGGAAAATAATAAAGGGTTTGCGGATCAGATGGCAGAGCAAAATACAAAGCAAAACAGTAATCCTTATATAAAAGAAAGGCAAGTGAGCCAGAGAATCATATGAGTTATAAAGAAGTTCGAGCGAACATGTTCACAAAATAACGAGAATCAATCGTACTTTAAAACCTTTAGATATACTCTTAACAATCTGTGGAACCTCTATTAATGGACATCTCTTTACAACGCACAACTCTGGACAGCGGACAAATATTTTTGTTCTGATATCCTTTCCTTGTCAAAAACAGCTCCAATACAGCAGCCACCTCTTCCAAATGGACAATAAAATTGGTCCCATAGGTTTCCGTAATATCGATGTTCCACTGTAGATACTTTTCAGACATTTATTCTGTAATCTAATATAAACTAATACTAAGACCAATTCAGAAAAAATACTAAGCACCATACCTTGTATTCAGTGTGTACTAACTTTGCACTGACCAGTGCTTCACCAGTATTGATACCTTCCATAATGACACTATTTCCACGAAGTTTCTGCAAATGAATAGCGTAAACAGAAACAAATCGAAAAAAAAAAGAACTGTAACATTATCTAAACTCTGAACAGTAAAGGTCTAAATTTAATATACTCAAAAAAGCTCTAGAGCCAGGCATAGGTCAATATTTCGCACAATCAGAAGTGGTTACCGACTGCTAATCGGCGATTTTTGGAACTCATTTACCGCAACAGACCTGTCGATATAGGCACCCTAGCCACTAGCTCATTTTAGACGGAAACTAATTGGCAAACAGTTACAGAACGCTGGACAAGCTCTACTTCTGCAATTAGTTGCCAACTGAATCCCGTGAGCCGCACTCGACCTGAGGTGTTCCCCTGAGTTCCAACTAGTCCTTGACATGTGAACAGAAGTTAGCAGTAACAACTAGTCGGCGTTAGTTCTTTCGGATCGTAAGTGGACTGGCTTAATACCAATGTTTTACCGACCTTGTCTTCAAGAGCATATATTTCAGCTTCTGTATCATAAGAAGATTCATGAAACCAAAGAAACCTGAAATTAGAAGGAAGCTTCAAATATTAAAATCACTACCATTGTACACTGCTTTCAGGTTGCAAGATTCTGAATGACTGAGAACCAATATCTGTAGAATCTGCTAGCAAGAATATTTTTATGGTCACTTTGTCCGTTTTTCTAACAAAGGAATTGACTTCAAACGGTGGCATTTTCTTTGCTTTCAGAAGCTTAAAGAATCTTATTCCCAAAGTTCTGAAATCAGAAAGAAGATCGTCTAACTACCTCAGGACAGTCCTTGGATCCACAGTGTTATTGCCAGGAACTGGTGAAAGATACCAATGAAATACAGTGCTTCCGAGGGATGAAAAGGTGTTTCCTAAATGCAAAAGAAACAAAACAAATACAATACTGTTAGCATCTGTGAGCTATTAACTACCATAAAAACTTTTCCTTGTATTGTGGGGTTTTGTTTAAGGATAGTTGCATGTGCATGTTAGTTGACGTATACATTGAGATGGACAGATGTGACTACACAAACGGTTGCTGGTGACACTACTGCTGCTGGCGCTCCAACTCCAATCTAACTGCCTTACACCACCAGCTTGCTAGATTAGACCATGATGCAACTAGGTGACCTAATATTTTTGATAGATATCTTCACAATATCTTTGAGAGAGAAGTGCAAAACATATCAAGGTTCAGCTAAAAGATGCAGCAGTGTATCATTCCACTACAAAGATAGTAACATACATTAGAAAAGTATTCAACAAAAAGGGGAATTTTTTTTACTCTGTGGTTACAGAGACATTTTTAAATAGTACCCTTTGTCTAATAAGATAATATGATAATCATAAAAAGAGTTAAGAGCAAACTGTATTAAAGATAGTTCTACCTTCTTCATCATATCCATAAACATCAAAGACTTCTGGTGATTCCCCTAGGAGAAGCTCTCTTGTTGTTGTTGCTATTTCTATTCTATGAATTGTGTCAACAAAGACATCACATCTTAAAAGGGCACCACTTGCTGCAATTGAAGAATTTGATTTCAAAATCCCAAGAAATAGTGAAATCACACTTAAAGATAGAGTTATATTTGCAACTGGTATTGAGAAGATGTAGTACACCAGGTCTCAATATCTCAACCCTTCATTTAGGGACAAAGTCTGTTAAAAATTGCATTAATAAGCCAAAGGGTGACTTGTTAATTCCAGCAGCAATTCACAATAAGCAAAAAACCAATGAATAAGCACTTTTGGCATCTATTAGAAATTAGAGACAAAGCATAAAAAGAGACTTACATTCTTCTTCAGCTAGTATCACAGTTGTTTCTTTGTTTTTGCTGGAAGACACAACAGTCACAACTGCAGATCGTGAGCACTTCTGCTCACAGTGATCCCTCCCTAGAAATGACAAATGATAAAGACATTCAGTTTTAAGCCTAGTACGCAGTAAATAATGATAATATTTAGTGAACTATAAGCTAATAGCGTGTAACACATTTAAACACCAGACTGGAAACTTTGGCTGCATACACATAACACAACGGATTAAACAGTACTGGGAGACACAATTATAGGTGGTATTGGAAATTCCATAGAGTATTTACTATTCTGGTATAACTTGTCAATCTTGTTTTGAAAATATTTAACGATTTTGACGTTAAAGACTATTTCTGTTGTGTGAAGTTAATGTTTTCTATAAACAAACACAGGACTGCTGTCATCCATGTTTCCTGCAGAAGCAATTTAAAATTAGAAATCATATTCCTACATATAATAAGTCCATAAGAGATCAAAGCAAACATGACTGAACAAAGTCAATAAAGACCTTAGTAGTGTCCATCTAATGAGTAACAAAAGCAGAGATTGCATACACATACCCATGCCAAAATTATACGAGAGACAGAGGGGCATGGAATATTATATGGTACATGCTTGTTTGATACTTATGATTTTGTATATGCAGTTATGATCACATACAAATGAAATGAGCGGATATGTGAGAGAATTTGATAAATCATCTTTATACCTTGCAAGCATTTCATTTCTTCTTCAAAAAGTGGCTTCACTGATGCAATCTCAGGTTTCGTAGATGTCCTGAAAAGAAATGATGACAAAAATTATTAATAAATTCAAGAGGAAAGAAAGATTGTAGTACAAAAATTACCCTGTTCCCGCACATAGAAGGGTGAATGTTGCCCTGATAAAGCCTTGTCATATTAATGGGTGATTATCATGTTTACTACAGCTATTTCAAGCTTTGTCACTGGCTACTATGTTCAAAGGATGTGGCTATACCAAGACACCTCATGCCAAATGCCCAGTCTGCAGAGTATGGTAGTTCTTAATCAGATGTTGAGCATGCAGAAGTGCATTTCAATTGCTCTTTTATTGTTCTTTTGTATAATATCTCGTGTGTGCACATGCCACACTCTGCAGACTAGCCAAACACCAAGGATCTGTATATTTGGCCCTGAAGAAGTACTTCATTGTTCTTTCTATTGATTTGCTCTTTTGTTTTGTCATGCCAAGCAAGACAATAGAAACAATACAGCCAGAACAATAGCACATATATGGTGCCAGTTTGTGAAGTATGGCAGTTTTCAACAAGATCTCAGGTGTGCAAGATCTTGAGAGTGCTGCTTTCAATTGCTCTATCCTATTTATCTATTGTTGATCTCGGGTGTGCAAGTGCCATACTCTGCAGTCTGATGGTGTAGATAGATCTCTTGATATGAACCAAAACTTGGCACATTCTTAGGCCTATTCTTTGACTTTGTCTTCACCATCCATCAAGCTATTTATATTTGACAATCTTTTATTTGGGTATCGCAACGCAGTTACCATGGTTTGAGTTCTTCAATGCATAAGCACATCTGAAAAATCTGCTCCAGGATCCTAGAGCATAATGATCACTGAATATTTGTACATCATGAAAATAGGAAGATAGACAAGAAAAGGGCCTAGGCCGACATACCAATGGAAACAACCATTCAATGCCTTCAGTGTATAATTAGTTGCCACAGAGTTACCAGGAACATATGGCAGCAAAATTTGTGGAACGTTTAGAGCATTATCTTGAAGATCTGTTGCAACAGAAGAAATCAAGATCGAAATTGTAGCCAGGATTGAGGACCAATGCAGAAGTGAATCCATCTTGTCCTCCATGTGCGATCGGGCCTAAGTTGAAAAGATGCGCGCCCTTTTGATTGAGAGGCGATGTTGAACATAGGGTGTCCAGGTGCCGTGCCCAGTGGCTACAGTGGAGAAAAGCAAATGATAAGAACAAAATGGCATTGGTACACCCATTACATCAAAGGGCAAATCGCAGGCAAATTGCTGATTTATGCTCTAGAAATTTTGGAAATTAATTAGGAATCGATTCGAGAATGTTTCTTTGGTTAATTTTCAATACACCGGTCGAGAAAAACCCTACTTAACCTAAATATTTTGTAACATTATATTTTTAAGTAGGGAAAAACTGTTAAAAGCAAACTTTTTCTGTAACGTCTATGGGGCAGATTGTGCATCATAGCTAGCAATTAGCATTAAACCGGCATTATAGTTACTGCTTACTGCTGCTACAAATGCTGCTGCTTCCCAGTCTGCCGACACACGCTAGCGAATCTATAATCGCTACTGTGGTGGATAATCACTACTGTGGTGGTACTATTTGCGTACTGTGGTGGTAGTTTCTGCGTACTGTGGTGGATAATCGCTACTTGTGGTGGTTTATAATGCTTTATGTGGTGAATACGAAATCATAGCAAAACTCTATAGATCAAGCAAGAAAAAAACACAAAATCCACCACAGTACACCAAAACTGCCACCACGCAAGCATAAAACCCACCACAAGTAGTGATTATCCACCACAGTACGCCAAAACTTCCACCACCGCAAGCATAGTAACCCATCACAAGTAGCGATTATCCACCACAGTACGCAGAAACTACCACCACAGTACGCAAATAGTACCACCACAGTAGTGATTATCCACCACAGTAGCGATTATAGATTCGCTAGCGTGTGACACCTGCTAGTATTGTTGCGCTGCCCTTTCTACTGCCGCGTCTTTTGCTGCTCCTTGCAAAAGCTAATTAAGGAATTAGTTGTATGTATTTGCAAGATTAGTAGCTCTAAATGTGGCAAGCACTTTGCAGCAGCATTAAACTGGCGCATTACTGCAAAGGCTGCTTCTGCTGCTCTTTCGTCTGCTGCTACTGCTTCTATTGCTGCTCTTTCTTCTGCTGCGCCCCTTACTGCTGTTGCTTGCCAGGCGAATTAGTGAGAGAAAACATGACATGACCAGTTTCAGAGTTTGCTGTTGTTGTTTTTCTTGCTTGATTTGCTTGCGCAAACTACACAAGGTTGTTCCCACGTGTATATAAGTTATAGCTTGTAGAAAACTGCCTATGAATAACTTGTATTATCAGAGAGAATTGCCTGGTTTAGCAAGCAATCAGCATTAAACTGGCACATTAACATTACAGTCACTTTTCTAAGCCACTTCGTGACTGTTCGCTGATGGTACCATTGCTACTGCTGCTGAAGAAGTCTTCTGCTGCTGCTACTGCTGCTGGTATAGTGTGAAAAGAAAAACACAATACAGCGAACATTTTGTTGCAACCAGTCATTTAATTCGATCTGGGTTCTGGATAGCTGGAATTGTTAAGCAATTTTAATTGACTTTTCCCACATGCAGCTAGAATAAACACTTAATTAGAGCAATGCTTCAATTTAGGTAGGTCGCTAGAAAACCTACAATCCAGTCGCACTTGGCTTACAAAATCTTACAAAACTTCCCCAAAGCGTGCAGCAGTTATAAGACGAAAATAGTTTGTGAGATTATCATGCCATTGCTCTGGAAATCTTTCTTTTATCTCGTGAGATAAAAAAATAATGTAAAACAAGGTCTATATGCCTAGCTATCTTATGGAGAGAGGAAAAACAGAGGAACGCCTCCAAAGGTAAAGGGATTAAAAAAAGCAAGATATTGAATTGGTGCACAGGTTAAGAGAGACAAGAATATGGAATAATTAAACAGAAATGAGAACAACTTCAAGCTCAAACAATTAATGACCAAACCAATAGGGAACGGCATTCGGAATAGCGCGTACAGAGAAATAAGTAAATTTCCTGCTAAAATTTTCGTTGTTTTGCATTTGTTACTGAAAACTGTTAAGGTTGTGAAGAATCAATGAATACAGATGTGGTAACAAAATAACTCAATTTTTATATTCTTAGATACTCTACAATACATTATATTCCACTTGCAGTCAAAAATTGAAGTTAAACAAAGGCAAACAACGCAAGATAATATATTTCACATCAATATGACCAAGTACATAAAACCAAAATTCCTTGTTGAAGATAAGGAAGACACGGTGAACTATTAATCTTTTATGCTTGCAAGTAAAATAAGCTAAATCTTTAGCAAAAATATGTTTTAGGCTTAGGTCTTTTTAAAACAAACAAGCTGTCCTTCAATCAGATCGATACGATTTGTTGAATTGGAGAATTAAGACATAGCTAATACTGTGAATAGTTTTTGAGTGGTACAAAATTTCAAAATTGCGAGAACAACGGAGACATCTTTGGATACAGTTAAATGTATTTTTCGTCTGATACTCCTCAGAGTATAAACGTCAAAAACAGACCAAAACAATGGACCAAGTCGGAATTTAGACCTAACATAACATTGTACAACCGACACCTAGGAAAACGCCTGACTTATAATATCGGCCGAAAGTGGCCTAAGGCCCAAGTAAGAAAATTTCATAAACAAAGCTTTGACAACAAAGAGGCTTTGCTAAATTTGTCTTTGGCAGTACAAGTTCGCCGTTTCCTTGATTTGCAAACAAAAAAGTGAAGGGTTCTATTTGTTATTTTGGGTCAAAAGCGATAATAATGTGCCATTGATAAGTTTCCAATAGGATACTTATCAATAGTACATATTTCCATTAGGAAAGCATAGCCTTGATAGTGCAGCTGGAAGTGCGTGCCATCGACAATCTTATGGTAACCACTGCATGCAGACTACTAACTACAATCATTAAAAAGTTCGAGCAATACAACAATGAGCACCCCACAGTCCTACTGCATTACCTGAATTAAATCCTAAATTATGTCCTCGTGAATAATCAAGTACTATATCGCTGTATATACAAATGATTGCATTAATCAAATATTGCATTATAAATTTCGATTCTCCATTGTTTTTAAATATATATATATTTTCATGTATCAACTTGCCTTGTATCTGGCAAGCAGTTTGTCATGGCATCCATCGCATACTCTCACTGGCTTAGCAGAAGAGGCAATGGCATCGTATTGTCTGAGCAGCTGTTGCAGAATATACCTCCACAATTTCGGCAATGGTGCTGCAAATAATAACATCACTATTAGATCTTTAGCTATAAACACATTGCATTGCATTTTGTCAGAAAGCTTCTAGCCCCGGCAAGACAATCACACATATCATTTGTCAAACAATTGAAATTTGCTCGTCAAGAAAAATGTTTTACTGTTTGGCAACGTCGTAAAAACATTGTTCGTCAAGCAAAAACTGATTTTGAACTATTGAAAAACTATTTCCCAGCGAACTCTGCTTGTCAAGCAAGTTAAGTTACGTGGCCAAACTTTTTCAAATGTTCGAAAAAAGGGTTTGATCGTTTAGCCAGGGTCTAAGTAGGTACGAACATTCTTAAGCAATAAAAACTGGTGAAAAAGAAACGCGAATTCTGCAAGAAGCAAAGCAACATAAGACTTGGGCGCTACCAAAACGATAACACATTGATTGTTAAACATTTGAAATTTGCCTGTCAAGCAATGAGCAATGTTTAACGTTTGACCACTTCATAAAACATTGCTTGACACGCAAAATAAATTCAACTTTGTTGAAAGATATTCTAACAAATTCAGAGCTAATATTTGCTTTATGCAAGCAAAAAATGTTAGGTGACCACTCTTTTGCAAGGGGGACTTGATAAGCAAATTTCAAATGTTTGATCAATTATGTTTGACAACTTGGCCTAGGCCTTAGCTTTTACCTTTCTAATGACACAACTTATAAGATGTCGATGAAGAGAACTCTTCCACAACTTTAAGTATATAGGCCTTATGCCTATAAACTGTGCAAATACAAATGTCCTAAGGGCCTAGATAAAAGGTCACAAACAGCAACGGATGTAAACACATTGACAAAAACGTAGTCATGTTTGAACTAAACTAATTCTGTCTGAACTAATTCTAAAACTAAAGAAGGTGAAAAGATTAATTTCAAACGAATGGTTTTCACATTCAAAGAGGATTTAGCAATTTACAGGCAATTTACTTGGAGCATTTTTACAACTCACAATGATAAAACGGGAAATCAATTCCAGTAGAGGTACATATTAATGCATAAACAAGGGACAAATAGGACAAATAATCAAACATTAAGAAAAAAAAATATTTGATTTAATTAAGAATAAACTACCTTTCGTCTTGCAACAGAGAAAGATTGATCACATTGCTGGCATTTCATTACCAATTTATCATCTTTCCATACTTTGTCCTAAACGAAAAGTTTCTGATTTAATTTAATATAGCACCTCTCGCTCCATAAGAAAATGATTAACAGACATCAGAGACGATGCTGTATACAAGAACGATGCACTTTACATTAGTTAGACTGCAGCACAAGGGAATGATTCACATTAGGGAGAAGGCTATATTTGAGAATGGCGCACTTTTACTTTCGAGAGAGTGCTTCATCTGAGAACGATGCACTTTGCTTTGCATGAGAAATAATGCTACATAAGACAATTTTGCAGGTTAAAGTAACGGCAATGTTTTATAGATACAGTGAGTCTGGAAATATTATTCTGAACATGAGATAAAAGGTTGCATCTATACAATTCGTACATACATTAAAGAGAAAGGTACAAGTGAAAACTGAGCACTATGTAAAACACCATATTTGTCTCAGACTAAACCACTATTCTAGATTGGTCTGGGAATAGAAAATGGACTAGCCCAAAAGCTGATAATCCAATCTTAATCTTCGAAGACTAATAAACGAAACTGACTATAAGCCTTGGCATACCTTCATGTCAGCTGTCTTTTCTTTCATATCGTCAACGTGAAGTGTTGATCTGTAAAACAAACATACTTAATAAAGACTTTTCAGGTATCTCGTAAGCAAAGCAGGTAAGCGATCTGATTTTGCTTACAAAGATCAGAGGTACTGGCAACTATACAGCGTATGCGGCTTTGAATTTTACATTGAGCTGCTCGTGTTACAAACTAAAGAGACATTGCGACGCCCTAACTCTATCAAAGTCTTTAAGACAAGAGACCAAGCAGTTACAGTCACTAGAAAACCAAAGTTGCACAGTTACAGCTAATTTTCAAGTAAGCAAGCAATCTTAATTTCTTTAGGCAGGTCAGGGTACTGGCAAGAAGTATTTAGCTGTTGTGACTCTTAAATTTTACATAGAGTAGCTCATGTTAGAAACCAAGGAAACATTCAGAAGCTCTTATTATTCAAAAGTTATTTCAAGTCTGTATGACAAGGGACCAAGCAGTAGATGTAGCAAGAACAAAGTCACAACAAAATTGTAGCCATTTTGCAAGCAAGCAATCTTAATTTCTTACGCACATCAGTTGTTCTAGCAGTTATACAGCTGATGTGGATTTTCAGTAACTGGTCCAAACTGGCATTCCTTTTAGCATAATTTCTGCCAATGATTAGCTTGTGTTAGGAACAAAACAGAATTAAGATGTTTCGATTATTTCCAAGAAATTTTACGTGTCTGCGAGCTGAGAAAAGCAGTTCTTTTGGACGTCACTTTCGGCTATGAAAACTATTTCACTCCTACCAATTAAGAAATGTGATATCACTTAGTCTCATTGAAAAAATAGCATCATAATAAGATATAGGTAATACCTAGTTAGCTTTTCAGCCATTTCCACTAGCGTCTGCAAAAACAAGAAGATAAATCAACTGAACAGATTCTTCTTATTGTATAATTGTAAAGGATTTGGAGTTAGTCCATTTTTCAATATAGGGTTTAGTCAATCATTTATCAGGAATATCGGCTCAGTAGTTCACCAAAACATCCTCTAGACAATAAGAAACACAACTTGATCGAAAATTCCATTGAAGTTGCTATAATAATTTTGCAAGCTTCAAAATCTACCTATGTTGTATCGAAGATTCGTAACTTGGCGTGGAAAATATCATTATGGTTCACATCATGGTCAATGACTGTTCATATGGAAACTGAACTGAAGGTTTTGACTAAATAATTTAAAGTCATAAGACAAAAGCAAAAAAATTATTGTAAGCTAAGATACGCAACAGGTAAGGCGAGATCAATGCAGAATTCATAGTCCTAAAGAAATATTAAAGCTCTCACTTTAAGTCAGGCAGATACTAAACGTTTGCAAACGTTATTTCAATGAGGAACTCTCTACATGCCCATCATTACTTAATTTCATTTGTCTTTCTTGACAAGAGCTTGCCACAAATTTGCAAACATTTGTTCAATAAATTTAGCAAACAAGTTATAGTCTTTACTCTCAAACCTTACGACGGAGCAGCGCTGAATAGCTTACTCTCAACTTAAGCTGAGTTAAACTAGAAGACATGTCGTGCGCGTGTCTCGAGTTTATGGCTAAACATGCGAGTGACAAAGCGAGCAACATGTCCACTCGAGTTGCAGAGACGAGAAATGTCGCTTTGTCTCCCAGAAACATTTGCGTTTTTCTCGCTACAAATTTTGTCACGCGCTACAAGTTTCCGAGGTGGCCAAACTGGGAGGCATCAAGGGGACAAAATGTCGCGCACTACACGTCTCCTAGTTAAGCCTAGGCCTATAATCTCAACACAGCTCTTTATCTTCACTTACAAAAAATGGTTTTAATCATGATGAACTCCTTACCGATTCCTGCTCAGCACATTTTTCCTGTAAATCTTTAAGCTTTTTTCGGAAATCATCATTTTCCTAATAGATAACAGAATGACAATCAGAAAAGTAGATCAAGAAAATTCATGTTTCTGTTATCTTTCTAAAGCACTTTTGTGAATTTGTATACCTTAATCAGGTCTGTGGTTTAAAAGAAAAAAGAAAAAAGAGAAGAAAAGAAAAATGTAGCGACCAATAAAATAATTGGGTTAACAAAACAAAATTTTAAAATTGATTTTTCAGTTTCAGTATCGGTTATTTGTTTATGACAATTTGAAAACCCTAAACAAACATTTCAAAATGATAAAAAAAAACATTTCTGGTTCTCAGGGAATTGGGTTTTCAGGAAAGAGAGCTTTATATAAATTAGTGTAATCTTGGTTTTGTTTTCAAAATGTTCATAAATGACTAGGAATTCCACGTAATATAATAATGTTTCCACAACCATTTGTAAAACTTTCGAGGCTACCTCACACTAATGCATGATACATCAGTGAAAATCAAAAGAAATATAAGTAAGTAAATGCTTATGAAAAAAGTGCAGCTGAATGCAAAATTGATTTGATAACGATTTGATAATTTATATATGAGGAAAAACGTCAATTCACCTGGCTGAGGATTTTGACCTGCATTGCTTCTTTTTCAAGCTTCTGCACATTAGCTCTTTCTTGATCTAGCTCAACTTGGATTCCGCTTCTCCATTCCCTTTCGATTTTCAGATTCGTTTCAAGGGTATGCCTGTAAATATCAAAAACAAGAGCTTATCAAAACCACATAATATCTTTCTTTCTTAAACAAAAAAGCTTAGTAGAACGTAGGTGAAGGTGAAATAGTATTTTAGCGCCAGTCGCTAGGATCTCAGTAGTAATAGATTTGGCCAAGTCTATCTCTTAATATCCTTCTCCTAAGGTCCACCATAAGAGAACAAGAAGAGTGAGAGAGAAAATTCTCCTTTCTAAACTCTCATTAAGTCTTTCGGAAAGATGGACCTTAGAAGAAGTACATTGAGAAATAGACTTTGGGCAAGTCTAAATAGAATGTAGCTATTCACATATTCTGCCTTAGAAGCTCAAACATGACATGACCAACTATGTCCTTAACGTCATATGCACGTTTGCTCTTGATTAGAAAGATATCTTTCCAAATGGGAAGATCTTGCCACAAATGGTTACTATTTGTTCAGTTTATCTAACCCACAGTTGGGCACAATATTAAAGCAGTAAACACGTTTTTCGAAAAAGATTTGCATAACAAGTATAAAAAAAATAAATAGCTACTGCATTACATGCCAAATGGAGCCGTGTTTTTATGTAGCTACTAGGAAATGTCACGAGGCAACACTTTTAAATTGGTGTTTTATAACGCCACTAATGGACACAGGCCCCATGTTAGAGGTTCATTTTTGAGTAAAATTTAAAAATAAACATTAGGAGACAAACCTTTCTGATTCAATATCACCCATTTTGAAACCCATTTGAGATAATGTTTCCACAGCTTCAGCTTTTGATTTTTCAGCCTCAGTCAAACTGAAAACAAGAAAAAAGCTAAATGAGATACATATGTCTCTTATCATTAGGAGTAACAATAAGGATGGCCAACAAACAAACTAACTAATTAAAAATTGAACTAACTAACTAACTAATTAACAAACGAACTAACTAACTAGCTAACTAACTAACTAGGTAACTAACTAACCAACCAACCAACCAACTAACTAACTAACTACCGAACTAACTAACTAACTAACTAACTGACTAACTGACTAACTAACTAACTAATTAACTAACTAACTAACTAACTAAATAACTAGCTAACTAACTAATTATCAATTAATTAACTAACTAACTAACTAACTAGCTAACTAACTAATTATCAATTAAATAACTAACTAACTAACTAACTAACTAACTAACTAACAAACTAAATAACTAACTAACTAAATAACTAATTAATTAATTAATTAACTAACTAACTAACAAAAAACTAACCAGGTATTTTCAAAAACCTCAGTTAATCATCTATAGGTCATTATAAAAAGGCCAAAGGCACAGACTATCAATCAGCAATCACTGTTCAATTTTACCTCGCCTTCATTTCTTCCATTTCATTTTTTAGTTTCTTGCGTTCATCATCCATAGAACTCCATTCAGCGGATCGGGCTTTTGATTCATCCAAAGTTTTCTAGAAAAGAGTGTGAGTGCAACTATTACTGAACTTTTCTGAATCAATATTGCATATTTATTGCTAACACTAACGTCAAATAAAGTTTACATTCCAACACACTACATAGACAGTATGAAATCGATTTCTGCAAAGCTAAGGTGTAAAATGAAGATAATACTAGCTATGCTGATAATATACCTGCCACTTGCTGTGCAAATCGATGTTAATTTTCTTTACTTCTTCCAACTGTTTTCTTAAAGACATCAATGTGTCCTGTTTGTCGTGCACGTCTTTCTCCAGAAGACGCATGGCAACCTAAATGAAAATTAAAACACGTAAAATGTAGTTTTTCTTCAGGCCTTATGCATATTGCAGCAAACAATATAAAAGAATAACGCGTTATTTCTAACCAAAATGGTCAGCGTTTTTCTGTTACAAAGACCATTAATGAGGTTATCCCAGCAAGGGTGAAAATGATACGACTAGCATAAAATCATAAACGAATACACAATTTCGGGGTTCGCGATGCCACATTGAATTTTATTTTTCTTCGATGACTTCAAGTGGGGGCAAAACCGGCAAAAATTCATAGTGAGTACAGGCTAAATTTCATATTGTCCGCCTTGGTATTTTGGGCGGTTTTTGTTCCATATTTGCCTATGGCGTCGCGAACCCCGAAATAGTGTATACTAAGCTGTAGTTTATTGGGTTTAGATTTCCATTAAATGACCTATTAGGCAATAATATTTGCTTATTGCTCAGATGTGCTCGTTGTAAAAAGATAGTCAGTTAATAATGAATCCACTAGATTTGTAAGTATAAGATTGTAGCACCAGAGGGAAATGCTCTAGTCTACAGAGCGAAATTGTTCCACTTCTATCTCAACTCAGAAGTTTTCAGTGTTTATTTTTAAGGTGTAATGATGACCAATTTGTGCAATGATTAATTTCAAATGTTGCAGCATTTCTGCACCGTATCCAACGTCATGTCATCGCATCACATCGTCACAGAATGTCACATACATGAATTTGTCTTTATTTTCCTTCAATTTTATTCATAAACAATGCTACACAAATTGCATTAAATTGTCCCAAAATGGTCACCATTTTGAGACACTTGGTAAGCCGGGCAGCCCCATGCCTCGTCAGACGGCATCACTTTTGTCTTGCTGCTCTGCGTATGTGGTTCAGAAAATGTGTTGGTATATTTGTGCAGTGAAGAAAAATCCTTAAAATAAACCCTGGAAGTATCTATCAACACTACTAACCTCTTTCTCCTGATTCATTGCAATTTGAACTTGTAACTCTTGCTGTAGTTCCTGGCAAAAATAAAAGGTCATATAATTAACATGTATATATCACTATGAATGACAAGCACTGGGAAAGGTTTTTCAACGAGTGGCATACCATAATTGATGGATTACATTTCAACTGAGCGAAAGATGAACGTTTTGAGAATGGAATATTTCAGAAATACACACAGACTGAGCCCAAACATTTTTTATGATTCGCCAAACTGCCTCTTGCTTACAAACAAGCCTATAGACCTATAGACCTATACAGGCCTATAGACCTTCCTGCAACATTAACGGATATCTTCTAGCTAAACAATATAAAAATAGCATTTAAAACAGTCCTACTTAAACTGGCTTTACTTAATAGTGAGAATGAAAATCAGTTCGAACAATTTGACAGAGAGAAAGAGGCATAAAATCGATAAATGAATTTTACAAAGACGCTCACTTTTCGGTGTTGGGCCTCAGTTTCAAATTGTTTCTTAACTTGTAAATACATTTCATTTAAACCAGATCTCGACTGTTGATACGTCTCTCTTTCGATATTAATGTCAGCTTGAGCCATCTGTAAATAGACAAGAGAAGTTATAATGAAATAGCGTCATTGGGTAATCCAAAAAATTCTATAAAAAATAAAAGGATGCTAGTTTTACGTCTACAAGGATTGCTTTGTTGACAAGTACCGGTTTGGCAAATACGAAGTCTGTATTTCGGTTTACCGAAAAAATGCTCGATACATTTAAGTAGAGCGATACATATATATATATACAGGGTGGCCCAAAAAAAAGGGACCCCCTTAGGTAAACAATTTCTGTATAAATTTTCTCAAGGAGGAATTTTATCAAATTTATACCAGGTAATATTCAAGTCAAGTGCACTATCGTGTAGAAATATGTTGGTGATAAGAGCTTCCATCTCGGCGCAATGGGACATTAAATTCATGATGTCCAAAAACCAGCTGTTTATATTCCATCACTGCGTACTGTACTGCAATCGTGCGTGAAGGAGAATCATTACCCTAGAGTAAAATTGTCAGGACCATTAATGTATGGTCAGTCATTTTAGTGAAGTGTTTTGAGCAGGATTAAGGACATTTTGAATATCATTTGACTGAAAGAATGAGTTATTGATTTTTCTGTTTTGTTGCGTTAGGATTACGTAAGGGTATAAAGTTGCATATTTTGTTACAGTACGTTTTTGGACTGCAAAGTTTTAAAGTCAATTTATTCAGAGATACTAACCCATATCATCATGATATTTACACGATATATCTCACTTGAGTTGAATATCATGTAGTATTAATTTCATGAAATTCCAACTTAAGAATAAATGATTAATAAATTATTTAGTTAGGGGATCCCTTTTTTTTGGGCCACCCTGTATATATACAACAAGAAGACAAGACTCAAAAGACAAGACTCAAAAGACTAGACTCTTCATCTTCATCTTTTTGGCAAATATTTATGTTTCGTTAAATTTGTAAAGAGGCTTTAGGGGAAACAATTTTGCATAAAACGTACGGAGAGACATCAGATTACAGAAGCAGAACAAGCTTGCTTGATACTTTTTTGGTAATTTTCTGTCTCCTCCACTCTCATAGTGTAAGTTTCATAACCAGTCCAATTTTTCAGGCTTAAGTTGTTTTGTTTATAGCTAATTTTCAAATTTTGGCAAAATAGTAGCTCATGTAACTGTCTGAAAATCTATCAATTTTTTGTAGATAAATCATCTATACATCGTAAAGCAATGGTTTTAAAGCAAAGCCAAGAGACAGTACCTCCAGTTTTCTTTGAATTTCAGCTTCCAACCGACAATTTTCTTCTTTCAAATTACTTCTTTCCATGTTTACTGCTTCTAATTCTCCATTTAGTGACGATATCTGTTCACAAAGAAATGAAATCATTAAAAATAAAGATGGAGATATTCCGTAAATAAATAAATACAGATGCAAACGTAATTGAGCAACAGTTTCTCAATTTCTTAATTATTTTGTTGTAGTTTCTTAACTTTTTTCTAAAGTTTCGTTAAAATGCAATGTTTCCTAAATTTCATTCGATGATATCTAGCGGTAATAATTCAATTAAGGAGAAAGGAAGAGACCAGAGATGAATTAAAAGTAATTTAGACAGAATTGCTTAAAAGCAGCTATTAATCGAGACTAGATTTAATGATTTAGATAATTTCATATTCTTTTAAACTTCACTAAGTGAAAGCTAATAAACTAGGACCGAAAGCGAAATAATTAAAACCAAGAACGGCACAGACTTTATAAAACATGTATAGGTGTACATAAAAAGATCAAGTGATAATGTTGTATATGTTAGAATTAAATATTCTTGATGAACATAAAGATAGATATTTTCCAAATATCATCAGGTGCTAACTAAAAAATTAGAAGAGAACGGCTGTACGTAGCATCAAAAGGAATCGATTCAAAAGATACTCATTGAGAGGTTATTGGCTAAAACTAGTTGTTTGTCAGATCAAAGCTTACAGTATAATATAATTGTGTATCTTGTTAAGCAACACGTTTAGAGTTTGCTTGTTAAAAGAATCAAGAGAAACATTGTTCAGAAACATTGTGAGAAACATCATAAAAGGGCAGATAAGGCACAAAAAGAAAATATTTAGATATGCAAATGAATGCTAACATCAATCCCTGCCATTCAGGACTTCTTCAGAGCTAAAAACACATAGGGCTACTAGGTTTCGCCATTTATCTATTGTTGCTTATGGCAAACGGATCTAATATACGCTTTACCGAATTTGCATCTTGTGAATGTGACTTTATGCATTACTTTTGGGCACTGTCACTAGTTTGTAATGAGTCGGCCGAGAAAAGACGACTAGTTAGCTAGTATCACACGAGCCCAACTGGATTAGATTGGGCTATGGTCAACGAAAGAAAGCAAGTGTCTGTATCTGAACCAAGATTTCTTAAAGCACTGGTGTGTTAGAAAGTAGACTGCACGAAGCAAGCTTTCCGTTCCAATATTGAGTAGAAAATAGAGCCATTTCTGATGATAATCAACACTCAGTTACTGGCTCAGCACTCATGGCAATAACAGTGTTGAGGCAGACAGGAGAATCTTCAGAAAATGAAGCTCGCAGGTGCGTTACATTTAGGTAACATCTGCAATCCTCATTTTCACAACATATAAGTTGAATGGAATAGTCTAAATACAATAATATATATAATAGAATGAAAATATATACAATTATAAGACATAAGGTCTTAAACTTACTATTTAGAACGTATAATGTACACACAATTTTTCACATGTTCCCATTCTCGTACTATAACAATAAACTTCACTGTCTTTAAGATACCCCACCAAGCACTAATATAAAGACGGCCCCTTGACACAATCATGGATAAAAACGTCAAAGAATGGTGTTGGTGTTTATGGTGTTTATAAATGGCGTTTGCCGACTGCAAATCTATAATAACTTAGCTATCTATCGCAACTGAACAGTTGATATAAATGCTATGGCAACTAGTAAGCAATTAGCTCCTTTCTGATAGCAAATAGTCGACGAAAAATTCCAAAAAGTTGGGCATATTCTATTTCTGAGGTTAGTTGACAACTGATTCCCATTCCAGTGAGCCAAAATCCACACGAGCGCTCTTGCGTCTGCGATCAACTGCACCCTGTAGGTTCTGACTAGTGGTTAACATTTTGACATAAGTTAGCAGTTGTAACTAGTTGATTCTATGGTATGGTAGGTCGATATAAGCCTGGCTTAAGAACAGAAGTTCTGGATGTAAACCTTAAGCAAACCTTACAAACCTTTTCCTCTAGAGATGCATTTTGCTCTTGTAACTTGACTGCTTTGCTTTGAAGTTGAGAAACAGAATCACTAGAAGAGGAAAGAAACATAAGATCTAACGAAGAGCAAATACGAAACATACGACATAAACTTAACTACATACCTATAATATAAATATATGGCTATTGAGGGTTGTTGTTTGGAATTGCTGGATGATTGCTTTCCTTGTCGAAAATAGATGTTTTAAAAACGTCAAGGTCGGCACGAAATTTTTCTAGAAGATGATGGACATCTTGTGTGAGAAAATCCTCTCCACGTGCAGTCCTGTATTTCGGTCGCTTAAGTAGGGGTAGTGCAGCAAATTCATGATTTTTTAGAGTGGCTAAACTTGTAAAAAAGCATTCATGTCCCAGCTTATCTGTCCTAATCTAATGAAGTATTTTCCTCTTTGTGAGTTACTTGCACCATGTTTCACGAGCTTATGCAAGTTTTCAAATAATGTAATAACTGAGTATATTTCTCTCTTTGTCTTCCATTATTTGTGAATTTGAAGAAAACGCTGCGGTACTACCTCTCCTAAAGCGACAGAAACCGCGGTCGTAGCACGCGGAGAGGATTCCCTTACTCAAGATGTCGACCATCTTCCAGAAAATGTCGTGAAGACCCAAACCTCTTCGAAAAAAGTATATTGTGCAAACAAATATAATTTGGAACATGCTGTTTAAACCTATCCGGGTATAATTGATGCATAAGGCAATAAGTACAGCTTACCTGAGACTTCGGTTTAGTTCTTCCAAGTAGGCTTTCTGATCAAGTATCATTTCAAGCTTCTGTTCGACAACAGTATCTTTATCACTAAGACAAGAAAAAATAATTAATATGACAGTAATTACTCTTACCAACAAAGTAGCTATAGCTTGTATACAAGTTATCAAAACGACATCTTCAAGTAAAAGTGTCAAGCTTTTCGCTGATCTTCGAAATAGAAGTTTTTAGTCGTAAATTTCATATGTTGTACTTTTTTACAGCTTGACCGTCATCAATATCTATTTGTATTTTGGTGACCAAACTGAATTGCTGGATCAGAAATATTCGACGAAATTTTAGATTACACTTAGGGTACAAAAGTATTGCAACGCTTAACCTAAAATGGCGGCCAACATAAGCCGTAGGCCCAAAAACACAAAATTTACATAACAAAGCCATGGCGGCTCGGGGGCTTCGCCCAACTTGATTTAGGCGGGAAAATGTTCACAATTTCATTGACTTTCATTGAGAAGAAAAGTTAAACGATTTATTTGTTGCTTCTTGTGGAAAATAATAAAAAACTTTGAAGCAGTGCCTTCCAGAATTTGAGCGAAATATTTCAAGAGTTGTCTTGATAAAAAGCAATAAACATAACTACTTTTTTGACCGTTGATTCAAAGTTTTTTCGTTATTCAAAGCAAAATAGCTGAAACTTTTGTTCCACGTTAAAGTTTTTACTGAGAGAGGTAGTTTTCACAAATAAAACAGAGATTATTTTGTGGACAACAATTTCAGGTGAGTGATTTTTGTTTAGGCCCAAAAAGGGTACTTTTTGTAAATTTGCAAATTCTTCTCTATTAACCCAAGAATTTGCTTCAAAATTAATTTACAATATTTTAAGATAACCACAGTTTTGAAATATGTGAATGAAATTGTCCATAAAAATTTCTGAAGACCCCTTCAAGTGCAAAATTTATTTTCGCATCAAAACAACAAATTCAAAAGTTACTCACCTAAAGTCTTTATCAATATTTCAACCCCCAAATTCTTCTCTAACTGTACACTTTGAGCGAAAATTTAAATCGTAATTACAGGTTTGAACTATTTTGCCTCGAAAAATCACGAAACTTTGTAGCAAAAGTCACAATAAGTGGTTCATACATCGCTGTTTTTCAAGACAACCCTTGAAATATTTTCCAGAAAATTTGGAAGGCAATGCTTCAAGGTTTTTGACTATTTTTCATCCCAAATGCGAAATAAATCGTTTAACTTTTATTCTAACTGAAAGTCAATGAAATTGTGAACATTTTCCCGCCTAAATCAAGTTCGACGATGCCCCTGAGCCGCCATGGCTTTGTTATGTAAATTTTGTGTTGTTGGGCCTACGGCTACTGTTGGCCGCCATTTTAGGTCAAGCGTTGCAATACTTTTGTACCCTAAGTGTATAATGGTGACGTTATAGTTTTTCGGATCCATAATACCAACCAGTGAGAAATAATAGAAAAAAAGCTATTAAACAGAACAAGGAGTAGACAATACGATTACTGAACGAAATGGGAAAACCTTATGAAGGAACTTGTCATTATAACTTTAATCAAGTTAGCTTTCTTGGCGAAAGCTTACTAAGCTTACTGTTCTTGGCGAAAGCTTACTTGAAACCGGGGAAATTTTACCTAGTGTTCTATTCAACCTGATAACAAGACTGCCTATCATTCTTAAAGCAGTTGACGTTCTGGAAAAATGAACTATCAAAATAGACCACTTAAAAGCTTTCGGTTGAGGCAAAAAAAATAACTGACATCAACTTTTCGGCTGGACAAGTACATAGTCGACTCGCTACACAAGTCATTTTTAATTTGGATATTGAGTTGAATTTCTGAATGCCAAACAAACGTTTGGCACAAACAAACCGACGCCATGTTCGTTTTGGCGGCGAGCAATTCAACTCAACTGCCAAATTATAAACGACTTTTGTAGCGAATGTCTAACAACATAGTAGATAGTAGGTCACATTAAATCACCTTGCGTCCACAACATCCACGCTGTTCTTTTCTAGATAATTCCCATCGCGTAGATAAAGACTTATATCAATGACACCAGACTAGAAGAAAAAAAATCAGCTATTAAATTCATTTATTCACAACTTGATGGGAAAACGTCAGTCTGTTGACTGAGATCTTAGACATTCTACATGCATGTAGTTGAAGATTCATATGAATATCGCATAGCAAAGGGATATCACTAAACCCAGCTTTAGATAAATCCTTCAAAAGAGCCTTCATTTTTAAGCTTATGTATATTTTTTTCTACACAAGCTAAAGAACTTTCGCAGGTGATACAATAGGTCACTGAACAGAGACAGGCTGAAAAATTGAGAATATAAAATAAAAACAACTGGTTACTACTATTTAGGAGATTTTGCAATCATGTTCTTCGGAGCATGCAGCAAGGGGGGAAAAACACGAGAAAGTGTTGGAAAAAACCTATAACTAGTGCTTCATCTTTGAAAAATCAACCCAAAAATCAAAGAAAAATTTCACGAAAATCAATTAAATGTCGTCTGTCAGTTTTCACGAACTATTTCTCTTCCTTCTAAAAACAAATGGAGCAAAAAGGGCATTCAATGTTAAAAGCGTGTTTTTCTTTGTTCATCTTCTTCCCAACTTTCTCAGTCTCTCCTGCTCAGCGGCTATACGGCTCTGGTACCCAGGGTAACTCAGACCAAGAGTTTAAGGCAAAAGACAGCAGATTACCCAATAAACTTACTTGCAACTCATTACAGGGCAGATTTTTAGAAAATTTTGACCACCCCCCCTGCTTGTAGATTCAATAGCATAATCAGTTGTTGTGGATAATGTGGGCTGCTGTATTGTGAGGCTGGTTCAGAGGGGCATTGTGTTGCAGGGGGGTGAACTGAACCAATCGCAAGTTTGGAACAAACAGAAACCTGCTCGAAATAGGCAATAAAAAGCCAGCAAATAGCTAATTAGACATGTTTCTTAGCGGGTGTCATGATTGAATAGCATCTCGAGAAAAGACAGCAATCCTTGTAGAATGAATCGGTCTCTATTGGCTATGAATAATTAGAAAGCATCATATATGCTGAATAATATGCACTTACATGACAATCAAGATTCTCTCCTTTCAGATCCAAGTTACAATCAATCATATTCAGTCCAACAAGCATTCCACTTATGACAATACTTTCCTCTCCAAGCATCATGGCATGGCTTTCGTACATGTCCCTTAATGATTGGAAAGATCAAATAGTGAGTAGGTAGGAAGATATCTACGTTAACATGGGGCTTGTGGAACTATGGCCTGTGGTTCACCCGTGGAACCGTGTCCTGTTGTCCTGTGACACTTAGATCCGTTCCATAAACGTACGAACGAATAAGCTTCCCCTTTATACTGATTGCGGAACCATGCTATCCAGTCAATCATTGCAATCAATCAATTTGTCAACTTATCAACGTTCAACCAATCTTACAATCAAGCGATTAATAAATCAATCGATCGATTAGATAGCAAATCAATCACGCGATAGCAAATCAATCATGCATACCAGGGCACAAAATAGAAGAAACCAATAGGGGAAATCTTAAGTTCATCAATTTCTGAGATCGTATAGCGACTGTTCCATCAATACACTATTCCAACTTCACCTTCATTCTATATTTCGGTGATATAACGAGACTTTTCTGAATGAGTTCTTCGGGCTATAATTGGCTGTTAGGTTGTAGGCTGAGGCATATGTATAGGTTGAATAGTACAAGGCTTTTATATGTTTTAAGTCGTCCTGCTGGCAGTAATACCTAAATCTTTCCTATCAATGGAACAACTTCACACTTCGTGATTCCTTTGGCCCGTTGTGTGGAATTACAGACAGGCTCTTCAAGGTGAATTTGACCTTATAGTGCGAAACCTACATAATCATAACTGCTGTGGCTTCGTAGTATATCCGGCTAGCTCGGGTCAGGCCTCGATCCCTTGTAGCTGCAGCGTCACAGCCAGGGTCCCGTTAATTCATCAACTTCTTAGATTCTAACGACAGGCACTAAATACATTATTTCACCTTTCAGCTTAAACTGATTGCAAACCAGACACAATAAGGACTTGGCCATGTCTACAACAGGGTAACTAAAAACCAAACCTGCCTGATAATGAATCCTTGAATCAATCTGCATGCGAATAGCAAACGTAACTATCTAATCACTCAGTTATCCATTCATTCATATAATGAATCCATAACGCAATCGACTAATGAACCTATTGATATGATTGCACATCCATTAAGATAAAGAACAATTATACATCAATAACTACTTGACCTGTTACTCTTTACAAGTACATAGCTAACTATTCTATCTTGCAGCTATCTGATAAGCTAGTCATATAAAAAGAAACGACTCTAGTCAATATATACTTAAAAACACTCCTTTAATAAGCCCACCTGCACTGGGCCTGCACTTGGGAATTGTTACTATCTTATTATCTATCTATCAATTAATCATATCACTCAGTCAATTAACAGATGAATTTGTGAATGTTCCAATGATTAAACAATCATATTGCTATGCTACTAACAAAATGATGTCTTTAAACACTTTATTGACAGGTTATTGTCTTGTGTTCTTTGATTTATGTCTCTTTTCTTGATTGTCCTACTACCATTTCAGACAATTTCACAATAATAACTTCAATACGTTTGACAGTAGAGAGTCATCATCATTCTTATAATCAAGAATGAATCTTTAAGCTTATCAACACCCATTTTAAGATAAGTATGGATCTATCATTATGTGAATACATAATATATGATACTGTAGCAAATATAAAGAAATAAAAAGCATACTTCATAGTGTTCTTTTCGTTGATAAGACCTTGCACCTGTTCTGCTAAAAGCTTCTGCATTAAAGCCAATCGCATCCATGCTCTTGCACGGCCCAAATTTGTCCTGAAAAGATATGGTCAAGGTTTAAAAAGATTAGTTTTCTGATTTATGCTACTTGTTTTATTGGGTTTCACTCAATAAAACCAGAAGGCACCATTAGAAGATACTTGTTTGAAAGTGAGAGGGCTACTATTGTTCTATAAACAATAGAAAACAATAGTTGCAGGTGAAAGTGAAATGGTGTGTTTAGCACCAATCGCTAGGATCTCCGCATGATGCTTCCATGGCTGGAGGTTAAACCCCAACACTTCTAAGCTCTTGATGCCTCCAGCTGGCTAAGGTTTTGATTGTAGAGCAATCTCTTCATGTCCTTCATTAAGCAACAGCATTCCCAAGGTATCCAATCAGGTTATACCTGATACTATATATACTATAAAGCTATACTATACTATACTGTACTATACTGTACTATACTATACAACTTGATGATTAAAATTATAACCAGAAGCTCAAACTTGTTGATAAAAACAAACAAAAAATGCATGTTTGTTATTGACTGCATATTTTACTTTACTTCCCAACAATCCATTCCTCATATATCCAAGACAATACCAAACGTAACTTACTTTATAGTAGGCAAACTTCTTATGCTTAAAAGCATGTCTTTGAGACTTGGAATCTTACTCTCCAATGCTTCAAGAACACCCCAGTAATCTTTGCGAGATCCAAGCAAACTTCTTTTTGCTAAAAAATGACAAAATAAACAGTCACAAAGGGTTTGTGCTTTGTTTGTAAACCTCTGTTAGTAGTTGACAAGAGATTATATGTTCATAAAATAAAGATGAAATGGTTAAATTAGCTTCAGACAGTAGGATCTCAGAGGTAATGAATTGAGAAGCCCTTGACCTGGACGTGGCTCTAACCTGGCTTTGGCTCAAATTTTGACCTTACTTAGCTCATTAACATTACACGCTAGCAATGTCAGATGATGATGCCATTGGATGATGGTCAAACAAGCACTATAAACAAGTTTTTGTGGCATTATCATTGGTGTCATGATAACATACATTGCATAATGCACCCCTGGAGACCTTGTGAACCTCACTGCAGAGCATGACACTTGCAAACCGGAGCTTTTCAATAGAACAATACTGTAGGCTAATAATAGGGTGGAACAACAGAAAGTGGCTTGCACACTGAACTGATGAGATCTTGTTTTGAAAATTGCCATACTCTTCAAACGGGCTGCAGAACAACCATGATTTGAAATACAAAAGAAATACAGAAAACAATTACCCTTAAGGCCATGTCTAAAAACATGCTCCATAACAATAAAAAACTGGTTGAGTGGAGGAAAGTCGTCAGTCAAAATTCGTCCACATTTCAAAGAAGAATCGATCAGCGTTTTTATGCAGATCTTTGCAATATTCAACAGATTACTCCTTTCAATTCTCCACTGAGAGTCTCTTTCTATGATTCCATTGCTGGATGACGAACTAGGTGTTCTGTCTCGTGCTGAGACAAGGATAGAATCGGATGATTGATCTGAAATAGGACCTTCTTGCGCCGCCATCTTGCACTCTGTTGTTGACTGGCTTCCCCTCCTGAACGAGGCTGCAGAAAAAGCCTCTTTTTCCTTTTCTTGTTTCAAACTCTTTTTACTTGCATTCCATAGATGTATTCATTCAATTTATTTGCATCTTTTTTTCTATAAATAAAAACATACAACTACCATCGTCCTGAGCAATCAGATCTCCAGCCTTGCAAAAGGTTAGCAATCGCAACACCGCAACCCAATATTTTATGCACTTCCATGACAAGGAGGGGAACAAACACATTGCAAATCTTGCTAAATTTATGAAGAGAAATTTTTCGATATCCCAGCAGCGTCTTTCGGCGGTTGCAACGGTTACTGGAATCGTTACGAAGAGGAGGACCAGTTTATAAACTTCAGGGAATGATGAGCTTACCCTGCTCTCGAGCATCAAATTTGAAAGATCCATGACCGACTCCTTCTCCGAAATTTTAGGTCTAAATTCTTTGACAAAGGACCTTAGCTCTGTTTCTAAGCAATCTGTGAAATCCATTTGGTACTTCTCAAGTATTCTTCTTGAAAAAACAGATATGTCAGCAACACTGCATTTTACCAAAGCTTTTGGGTGTAGAAAACTAAAAAGACTCGTTACTAGACTTTGCCCTTCAAATCTACTTCGTAACTGCATAAGAGCAGTATCGACTGTTTTGTAAAAAACTCGCACTTTAAAAGATTCTTCGGTATCAGTGAGGCATTCATCCTCCGACCATTCATCAAAGAAACGTTTGACTCTTCGTCTTCTTTTTTGAGTGAACGTCAGAGAAGAATTCCATGACTTTGCCAAAGCTGAGGCTGTCAGCTTAACTGAATCCCAAGAGCATCGGAGAATAAGATGCTTAATCTCATAGCCTTGTCCCTTATCTTTCCAAACTCGATTCCAAGGTTTTCGATGAATGTTTTCGCAGTAGAGGCTATCCTTTCGCGTCGGGACTAGTTACCTTCACAAAACCCATGAAGCTCTCAACAACTGAGCAATTATCTCCCTCAATCTGAACCCAACGTATGACAACACTCAGTTGATCAACTCTAGAAATATCACTCGTCGTATCTAAGATGATGGACCAAAATGGAGAAGCATTAATCTTCTTGACAAGAGATGATCTTACCGCCTTTGCAAGAAGCTCTATCAATTCATTCTGGATAGTAGCACTTAGGTATTTTGTAGCCCTGGCAGGGAGGGCAATAACTTCTGAAAGCACTTCGTCGTATTCTGCCAATAATGCAACCAGCCCAAGGAAGTTTCCTCCTTCACATATTCCATCCTTGAACTCTTCTCTGTGGCCTCTAAAGGCCAAAGATAAAGATGCAAGAGTCAATATTATTGTTATGATACGATTAAGGATCCTATTCTCCTGTAACAACTAACCTTAAGTTCAATTTTTCTTATGCTTTTTCGCTCCTTACAGTTACAAACATGGCTTTGATACCTATAAAGTATAAGTGTTGGTTAGTAAAGTTAGAGTAACTCCAATAATTTAAGTTAGGGTTATTTGACATCACCTGGCTGGGGCCGGCTTGGGCTATGTTTGTAATATTGTTGATAATAATAATAATAATGAGGTTGATGATTGATGATGATTATTATGATTATGATGATGGATGGCAATTATTCCCAAACCGTGATGCATATACTTTAGTTTATGTTTGATGGTCTTGGAAATTCTAATTTTCCACTAGATTGTCGTGTAGAGTTCCTTAACTTTAATTGTAAATTTGCATGACATACCTCGGCTTGGAGGCTTGAATGTACTGTATGTTTTATTTGATTATGATTATGATGATGTTGATGTGCTTTTAGTTTTAGCATAGCAACAGGCATTTCATACCTCCCAACCCATTCTTTGTCTTTGTGATTGGGATGCACACCCAACAATTGGGTGTGGCGCAGAGAATCGGCATGAAAGGTAACCAAATGAAACCCGTCTATCAACAGCTGATTGTCCTCAACAGGGTTGACAACTGCCCTTCGACCGCAATGTTAGGTACCAGACCTCTGTCCGCCACACGAAGCCATTACAAAGCAAAGCATACACATTGGGATCTGTTTAGTTCGCCCTACGATGATCGAAGTTTCTGTAAAACGAAAATGGGAGTTTATTTTGAAAAGCCGCACGAAAGTTTACTGATTTTTATTGTTAAATTTCAATTATCAGCACTGGTGTACTTTTCACTGTTTCCCAAAGGTATGTTTTATACAATTTCGTTTTATTGTCGGCATGCTTGTTCGTGATGAAAGTAGAAATTGAAGTGATTGTTGTAAAGCACGAAATAATCTGTTTGCTTTTCAGTTGATTTGTACTTCTCGACCTTTTTTATTCCTATAAGACCCGTTACTCGGTTGATGATCGTTAATATTTACTAGCAGATCGAGTTTGAAAGTTTGAAAACGAACAGAATAGGCCAGACGATGATATACCGCCCTCTTCGTGATCGAGTATTCGTGCTGAAATCAAGGTCCTAAAGTTTGACCGGAGACACGATCTGTCACACTGAACCTTTAACGAATGTGCTGATTATTTAAAATTTGGTGTGAATCCACAGTATCCTACTTCCTATTTGCAATTAACAACATTTAAGATTTATTGAAATCATTTCTTAAGCTTGCCACCTCGATCAATCGAGTAATAATCGATCGGATTGTTGGCAGGTGATAAATGGTTTGTTTTCAAGTCAAAACATTCACAACATTACGGACAATACTGTACGAAAGAATCCCATAAAAATTCCTTTCATAATATTACTACCTAGCTCAGCTAGGGATGTAAACCCGATCGGGAGGAAAGTAGCTCGATCGGGATGAAAGAAGCCCGATCGGGATGAAAACAGAAAAATTCTTTTACAAATTTTCCTCCCGATCGGGATGAAAATGCCAGGAATGTCTATTTACGTATTCCGGGGGATATTTTAGATGTCATTTTCGAAATCTACGCCCCAGAAAACCCTGTTATGTGTATAAAAATTTTGGGGTTCCGCGTGTGGATTTTCCAGAAATTGCGACTTTGTTAAAAATGACGTCATTTCCATTGTTCTGCACCCTTCTTGCGTGTTTTCCGCTGACCTGGCCTAATGTTTTGGAACTTTCTCTCTAAATAAACTAATTTTTATGAAAATTATCATCATTTTTTCCTGCTCCACACAATTTCGCGCAAAATTTCCAATAAACTGCCTGTAGAACAATGGAAATGACGTCATTTTTAACAAAGTCGCAATTTCTGGAAAATCCACACGCGGAACCCCAAAATTTTTATACACATAACAGGGTTTTCTGGGGCGTAGATTTCGAAAATGACATCTAAAATATCCCCCGGAATACGTAAATAGACATTCCTGGCATTTTCATCCCGATCGGGAGGAAAATTTGCAAAAGAATTTTTCTGTTTTCATCCCGATCGGGCTTCTTTCATCCCGATCGAGCTACTTTCCTCCCGATCGGGTTTATATCCCTAGCTGTAGCTCATTTTGCGCTAATACTTCTGTGTTTACAGTATGGAGAAATGTTATGACACACACGAGTTTCGAGATCTCGAAACTTCTTCAGCACTCTTTCGTCGGATTAAATTTAGGACCGAACTTCAGGCTTTCAATATTTCTGTAATCTTTTAAAAAATCCTTTTGTTTTCCCTCGAAGCAGCGATTATGATTTGACGCCATTAAACCATGGTCTACTTATTTCAAATTAAATAAAATAGTTGGGGACTACACCACCATTTCAACCACATGCTGGTTTTTCAAGAGGATGTGCTCAAACGCTGATCCTTCCGATTTGCTTCATCCTTGTTGTTTGACACAAATAAATATGTTGTTTAGCGCAAACATCAATCACTAATTGGATTTCAAACGCTTTCGAAATGGCCTAGTTGCCTTGCTTACTAATTCAACAGTAAAATCTGCTCAAAATATCTCAGAAACGAGTGTGGGTGTATATTGCTTTCTCTTGACTACCCTATGAAAATGCCGAGCCTATTTAGTGGCAAGGAAACTGTAGCTCTAATATCTTGATGAGCAGAGAGCTATTTTACTATTTCTCCCCCGAAGCCCACAGTAAAGCCTTTTTCTCCTCCTCAACTCAATAAAGATACATGGTCTACAATATTAAATACAATGTAACACAACAAGCCACTCTGGTTCAAATGTTCAAAACTATGCATTGGCTTCTCTGATAAAGAAAAAGGAATCCATATACATGCAGGACTGTGGCATTGTAATGGTATCCGGCCAAGGTTTCAGTAGATATGAACATTTTCACCATTAATATAACCCTGAAAAGGCCTCATAACC
Source organism: Chrysaora quinquecirrha (assembly GCA_014526335.1). Classification (NCBI taxonomy): domain Eukaryota; kingdom Metazoa; phylum Cnidaria; class Scyphozoa; order Semaeostomeae; family Pelagiidae; genus Chrysaora; species Chrysaora quinquecirrha. The sequence continues at coordinate 2,278,596 of JACTAT010000035.1, forward strand.
ACCAAAGATCGAACACAACTTTGAAACATTTTGTGTTTCGTCGTGTAGGTGGCAATATTTGCTACTTGACACCTCAATACTGAACATTTGGGCAACTAAAATGGGTTAATAAATTCTCGTTTACATTCATGTAAACGATGCCTGACAATTCATTCTTCTGTTTATTGAAAGGAAAAAACTCCTTATGTACTCCGAGCTCCGTGTTTAGAATTCGGCGTCTTCCTTAAATTTCTAAGTAATCACTATGATTTACATTGGTTTTATATTTCACAATAAAGTTCATGCAAGTATTAGTTGGTATGCTGTTTCCTAATCAACGGCTTATTGCCCTAGCCACTAGTACCTTGGCCCTCCGAGGGTCCTTGGATCTAATTACCCGTCCGGACAACATCGATTGCACAGCAGTGCCTAATAGCAGTACCTAATACACTGTAGCAGTACCTAAGAGTTAGCAGTGTCGCTCATTTGCAATGACCGTCCGTATAGCTTTCAAACTAGCATGTCCATCCGTGTTATAATGCTTTTTGTCCACGTCGACGGCTGTCCGTAAATGCTTGTTCGTTCTTCCTATAGGTACTGTGTGTATAACAGTGTTTAGAGCCTCAAATATAAGTCTTTTATAATGTTTCAAAAGTTGTCCGGCATGGAGAAAACTTCAATTCACAGACAGTGTCCCACAATTTGGCCTCAATATACGTAGCTACGTTTTGTTTATTTGCTTATGGAGAACTTCCACCTCCTATATCAGATTGTAAGAGCGCTGCATTTGAGTTGCCAGATCCTCGATTGATCTTCGGTATTTTTATTTTAATGCTCCGTGCATTATTTCAGATCCGGAAACATTGCTTACTGTTTCCTTTGACCCGGACGGAAGCGCCGTTATTGATCCGAAGGCATGTTTACGCTATCAGCAATCTAAATATGATTAGTCGCGAGAAATTCAATTACATGCATCACGAATTTGATACTATAAAAGTCAAGGAAATGGAACGGCGCTATAATACCATACAGTTGCTTGAACTTCTTGCTAAATGACTGTGGGGGAGATAACCTTCAGGCATTGTCATTGATCCCATGCTTCACAGGCTGTTGATATTAACGCATTAAACAGCCACAGCATAAGCAACCACAGCATTGTAATTTTTGTGGCATGAATGTGTTGATGTCATTAAAACACTAAGGCAGCAGTGATGTGTTTCATGATTGTGATAAGGCCAATTATCATTACAGAACCATCGTCACCATTAGCCTAATTTATCAAGTTCAAGTTCAAATGCCCTCTGTTTTCAACCAACCGGGGCAAAACTTTATGTACTCTCGAGTAAATGCTCAAACATCTCTTGGTCTCTTATTCTAGAAAGGCTAAGAAGCTGTTGATCCTTTGATGCCAGCTTGCAGTCCCTTTATAAGAAACATTGCTGCCAGAGTCGTCCTATTGTCATTTGCATAACCTGACCCGAAACTCCGGGCCTATCTTTCAGCTACAAATTGCAGAAAGACGTCTTGGAACCTTCCTGTATTTTAGGCCAATAGAAATGTGTCTATTGGGTTTAGGCTCGTTTAAAAAGAGACCGGTCCTAATCTTTCCCCATTCTGCCTTTTTTGGACCTGCCGTACTTACACCAGCCGGTTTCAATCGTTCTTGCGTTCAGCTATCATCGCTTGTGGTACGTTCCGCTTCCTCCACCAGGTACCCAAGTACAATGGGATCTCCATATATAGGAGTTGAGGTGACAGCTATGATCAATGTACCTGTGTACCGGCCTTTTTTCAAGCGTACCGGTCAGTATTCTTGACAATGTACCGGTGTACCGGTTTTAACGCATGTGCATGTTATGGCTTTGACCATGGCTTTGACTTTTCAAGTGTACAATGTACCGGATTGCGTTTGTACCGTACCAGGTCGATTTTTGGCCTGCCGTACCACCTGGAGGGCCAATGCTCTTGCCCGTTGTAGAGAGGTGTTCACTGTATCGAGGTTTACAAAGCACGACCCTTTAGGGCGATGATATTTGTATATTGGTCCGAGGTGTACGCTTTTAAAGGTGTCCGGTGATAAAGGTTGCGCTGTACCGCCATGAAACAAAGGGCCTGTGCAAAACAAACTCCAAAAGGAAGACTGTGGCTAGCTAATGTTGTAGGTGCCGCAAGCTGGTAATTTGAACCTTCTGGAATGTGACCAAAGACTAACTTGGTAAATCAACCTCTAAAATAGGAGCAAATTGATATTAAAATGGAAATGGAAGCTTGAATTGAGAAAGGCTCTCTAGTCTCAATATTTACAGACCTCTTTTACCTCATTTTGTCAGCAATTTCTGTTGTCTGTCTGATATTATTTATCACGGAAGGCTCGTTAGAAATACTTGTAAGACCGCACGTTGCTGGACCAATCTTTTTGTGGATGTATGGTCTTGTGCGGTTTACAATTTAGGCCAAAAGTGGGGTTTAACTGCTCTTTTCGTAACGTCAATTTTAAGTAGAACTTGCACCCGATAAAAGTAAGGTTATGTGCATAAAGGAGTTTAAAGGCACTTCGCATGCTGTTAAAAGGGCAGCACTGGCTGTAAGCTAAACGCGATCGCCCTTAGCTTGATTCCGCTCTGTCCCTTCCCTCAAACTACCACGCTCCTCGATAGCCGTTTCACCTCTGATCTTCTTCAACTGTTCTTACTTCTGAACTGATCGCTTCCAAACCGTTCTTAATTTCAACTTCCTCCGACTCCAATCCACTCCTGACTCATAGCCATTCACCCCAATCCTTCCAAAGTCATGTCTAACATTTGTGACAGTCTTCCGGACTAACAAGCAAACTTCTTTCCTTGAGAGTACGCTGGCGCACTCTGAAGACAAGAATCGTAAACCGTCGTAGACTCTCTTATCTTGCGCACAGCCTTTGAAGAAATAGTTTAGGCCTATTTCTCTGTGGCTCAAGATTTCGTAGCCATCTGCCGCCCCAGTTGCGCTTTGGCAACGCAGAAAGTCCATTACACATATGCCATTCAATATTAACCTCTTGTCTCTGTTTTCCAAACTCTGTCCGATAAAGGTGTTGTGCAACTTCTGGCTGCTCTTGATGATAGGAGATATTCTGGTTAGAACCTAAGCCAGCAAGCAAGCAACTTTTATTCGCTAATATAGAACTGGGATTCTGACAGAAGCTTACGTGGAGCAGCTGTTCTAGAACGACTACCTTAAGTACTCATTAACGGATGCCGGACAGATGGACAGCAAATGAAAAAGAATTGTTTGTGCCGGGTGTACTGCAAGTTACCTTGACGAGATTCGAATCTATTAACTCTCGATGGGTCCGCCGAACGCCTGTATAGCTCGGTTAGACTCTTCTTCAAGTATCTGTTTAAAGTAGTGTTATCATTCAAGTATAGGTTTGTGATGATAATAATGACACGACTATCATTTTTTTCTAGTCAACTCATTACTGTGTGAATGCGATGAATTCTGCCCTGATAACCACTTCAACAACTACACCTGCTCCACAAGCAAAGGCTATTGCTTTGCAAAACTGCATTTTGACGAGAAAAATAAAACTATTGTGAGAACACACGGCTGTACGGCAGACACTCACGATGGTGGAATTTTCCAATGTCGTCACAAGAAGCATGAAAAACCTACAGAAATGATGTGCTGCAAAGATAATGATTATTGTAACAGTCATCTGCAACCAACACTGAAACCTTTCACAAAGTCAAAGTTTCCAAATGGTGAGTGTCTTGTCTTTTGAATAATTCTTCAGATGCTCATGTAGCATTTAAGATGAAGCATGTTGATACTCGCTTGCTTTTGGGCAATGCACGAGCCTCTTTTTCGGGCCCGAAACGAGTCTCGACCCTTCTTATGTCAGAGTGGCGCAGTTGACGGCTGTAGAACTTTCACATTTTTGTTTTCTTAACCAAGATTCTATTGCGAACGAAGATGTTCTAGGCCAAAGATCCAAAAGAATTTGCTCATGTAAAAACACATGACGTTGTCACGAACGACTTGACCTGTTTATTTGGTTGCATTTCACGTTTTTCTGCATGATTTCGGCCTATTTTGTGTTGTGACACTTCAATAAGATTGTAACTTATTTGAAACACTTCCATTTATTGAGCAGTCAATGAAATTTGGAATAGGTCGTTTGGATACTCGGACAGAAAACGTATTGGGCCGAGTTTGATAATGCACTTTTTTGGCTTTTCATACACTTTAGATTTTCAACTTGAACCGGCGTTTGAAAGTCGAAGTCCTAAAAACTCGATGTTGTGCCGCTGAAACCAAATGGCCGTTCTATCTGCGTTCTATTTCGGTAACTTGCGACAAAGTCGTTGGACTGTGACAAATTTGACTTGGAACTTTTTACATTGTTAAGAGTTATCAATGTAAAATTATCTTTAAAATTAAGATAAAGTTTCCTGGTACTTTCGCTTATTGAAACATTAAGGTTGTTGTCAGTAAAAAAACCCACATTTATTTACTAGTTAAGTAGGCCTAAAGCCGTAGCTAGACGATCAAACATTGTTGCACAAACATTTGAAATAAGCACGTCAAACATTATGTTCAGACCGTTCTACCACACGCAAAACATTGCTGATCAAACATTTATGCTTGTGACAAGCAAATTAAATGTGTCACCAGCAATGCTTGATCGTTTGGTCAAGGCCTTAGAAAAATTGATAGTGTTTGCTGTTGGAAGTTGGCTACAAACATTAGTGTCTGAGAATTGTAAAACATCATTGACCCTATGCCAGATGACGATATTATGCATTCTGCTGCCAGACAGATCTAATTACCCAATTAAGCAATCAATGAACATCCGAAATGTACAAATGGGTAATTTTCCAAGTTAAAAATTGCAACTGATATCATATCATTTTGGACTTAATAGTGGGCTTAATTCTCATTGATTTCCTGCCCTGATAAAGAGCGCTTCTTCGTCATCTGGTTCCATATTTTTAAACCTTCTCTTTCCTGCCTTCACTGCTTGTTTTAAGGGGATGCAAATAATTGTTTTTAATCGGGAAGTAACCTTATGGTCATCGCAATTTCTTGCCTAATTAACTTTAAAGAATGGTTCTGTACCAGGCTAATTCAACCTAATCTCTTGTCCAGTCATTCACATGCGGCCTAAATTTCTCATGAAGGAAACTTTTCGAAAATGGTGACGACTGGCGATAGGAGAACGATGGCAAAGGTGACAGCAGCGATAATGACTGACAATGATGACAATAATGGAGCCTCTCGACGACACTTCTCGAATAGCCTAAAAAAATATATCAGTCGAGCTTTCCCAAATCGCAACATGACGTTTTTAATGAATGCAGAATATACTTCAAGGAAAAGACATCCTTTCTAGAAGAAGGCCAAGACCGATGAAATTTTTGTACCAGTTTTTGACCTGGTACCCTTGCTCAGCTGCCCAAAAACACCACTGTTATTATCAGTCCATTTAATTAAAAAAGCTATTTAATTGTTATTATAGCTTTCGTTGCTACCCTTAGAAGGTTAAGAAGAAATTTTTTGAAGTAGACGTTTGTAGGTCTTACGAAAGTTTATCCTTATCCTCATCTTGCATACAAGTAGAGATTATTTAGATCAATTAATTTGCAGACTGTTAACCGATTTCAATTTAAATATATTTTGCAGCCATTACATCTAATCATCAAGTTCCAAAGCACCATACTCCCTATGGTATTGCTCTGGTAATTTCAATCACTGTCTGCGTGATGTTACTTATCATATTGGTCACATACCTGTATTTCAGGTAAGCTCTATATGTTTAATAGACTTTTTTTACCTAAGTCCCAGTTATCGCTCATGAAAGCGAGGCTAGCACTCAGATGAGATCGCTCAAACGTAGTTGTAGGTCAAGCGGGGTGTCGGGGTGGTGGAGGAGCAGAAGCTAACAACTCAGGTAATAAGTCTATAAGGTTATTACAGTTGGCTTTTTGTAATTAAAGTCACAGGGTTACTCCGTGATTGCGGGCTGTCAGCCCACCCAGAAACAGATAACGGTGAAGATGGAGACCCTACCGGACGGTCAAACATTGTTTATCAAACATTTGAAATCCGCTAGCCAAGCAAAGTATTTGATCGTGTAGCTACAAACAGTGTTTTCTAAGCATGCTTGCTTCTAGCATTCGCGATTTGTTCAACTGCTTGATTACAGTATTTAATCACAATATGCTATCCTGCGTTTATGGTTTGAATTAGTGTGGCCTTATCTACGAATAACTAAACCACGATCCTTGCCGTTGCGGTGGGCTGGACGTCAAGTCTCTAAGCCACTTGTAAATCATGTGTTATTCGGTATATATTTCTGTCCTGCCCTTAGATATTGTTGTATAACCAAATATCGAGGTGTCAGACTTTAGGAATTTAGGGGTTTAGTTTAGTTCTCGAAATATTATCCTTAAGGTCTTGAATTCCCAGAAACTCGTGCCTTTTTTCATTATGATATGTAAAAGAACTCCAGCTTAAAGATAGACTAAAGACTAAACGCTTTTATCTATAAGAACGCCTAGCGCTCCTGTCAATCTTTATGTCTCTTATTTTCTTATTCTTATTCGTTTTGATGATTCTGCACAAGCTATAGACCTCTTACCCTAAACGCATTTCAGTTTCATTTAGAGCAATTGTTTCACGCTGGAAATGTTTGTAGCAGTTTTGCCTCATACTTTTCTAGCAGTGATCGTGTCCTCTAATCAAACTTATTTGTTCTTTAGCTTGACCCCGTTCATAAACAACCGTTGCAGGCCGGAGGTCCAAAGTGATTGTTTGACAAACTTGTCCTTTTCTCCACGCACATCTTTCCCTTTGCATCTCCATAGAGTTGGTTTAATTAAATCTTCTACTATTCTAGTCAGTGGTAATATGGGCCAAAAAAGCCCGCCGAGGCGCGGATATTAGGCAAGATAATCCTTCTCCCTTAACGTTCACAAATAAACATACTGTATGCGGGCAATGGCCAGTTGAAGATAAATTGCTAATGCAACTGATGGAAATTTTTCGTGACGAGATAGTTCTGTCGTCCTTCTCATCACTAGGGAATGCTGTGGTCTTACCAGAGTGTTGAATATTCATTTGCTGAGGTATAGATGCACATACCTAGGATTAAGCATTGCATTATTCATCTGGCGACACCCGAGGCGAAAGCCTTTCAGCCAAGATGTTAATCAACGCAGATTTACCCTTCTTAGTCAAGCAAGCTTTGTCTTCACGCTTTGTGTAAATTCTTATTATTGTTTCCGTGTATACGGGATACGACTGACGGAAGGGTCTTTCCGTGTTCTTTGTCCTGGCTTTTCGAGGTAGGCCAAAGCGGCTAGGCCAAACTTTAAGTAGCTCTCAATAATGCGAGCTGATTGGGTCTTGCTTTGACGGTGCCATTTAAGAGGTCTGTAGGTAAACCACTAAGCTAAACCCAGTTTTGAAGAGAGCATTGGCTAGGCCAGATTTTGGGAGCTCTTTTGTTTGATGCTGCGTTGCCCCATCATAGAGTTCTTTCGCTTAGGCCCACTCTGAAGAACATAGTTAACCATATTGTTTCGCATAAAGTTTTGAGATATGGATTTCTTGTAAGAAAGTTGACGACTCAGCTCTCGGTTCTAAATCGATACTCTAGCGTTTAAGAACTATGGATGGAAGTGCCATGACCTGTTTTCTTAGCTATTACTCTTACTGTTTTCTTTCTCTCCTATTTGCCAACAGTGGCGCAGCTAATTTCAACCCGGCTTTTCAAATACAACGGCATGCTTACAAAATAAATGATTAGTGATAGAACTGGCAAAAGACTACGCTAGGCCTATAGAACCTGCCATCGTCACAATAAAAAAGCAGAAAACAAAATGGTTCGGCCACGCGACAAGTCACAAGCCAAGTCACTAGTCACTAGCGAAGTCAATTCTCTAAGGATGGGTATCGGGCGAGTGAAACGGCGAGCGTACGGACGCCAGGAAGCAATGGATGGAAAACAGTCTGGAATGGACAGAGCTACCCTTCGCGGAAGAGGTGCGTAGAGCCGACGACAGAATCAAGTTGTTTCCCCGAGGGTCCCCAATCAGCCATCCCTGTGGTTTGGCTACGGGATAATGATGATGATGATGATGATGATGATGATGATGATGATGATGATGATGATGATGATGATGATGATGATGATTATGATTATGCTAATGATGATGATGATGATGGTGGCGATGATGATGATGATGATGATGATGATGACGACGATAATCATGACGGTGATGCAATTCAGATTGTAGATCTTTCAATCCGGAGGATTCATGGGGACAGATTCAATGCAGAGTTAATTTTCAAATAATTTAGCCGATGACCATTATTGGCCATGATCTAAAGGCTTATCCCCCTTATGTTTTTCAAAGCATAATTTATCCGTTTTTATTAAATATTTTTGAGCCGCTTAAATTTGACTGTACCGATAGTAATGAGGCTTTTGATCAACTGCGCGATGTGTTTGACATGTCTGCAAGGAAATTCGGAAATTTTGTATCTCAAAGGAGCATTCATATCTTTGCCTAATCCACGTGAAGGTCAAACTATTGGTCAACTCAGCATCTGCAATGTAGATCATCTTCGGAGATTTATTATTTTGCATCCTGTTGTGAACCAAATATAATATGAAGTCTTTGTATGGAGAAGTCAGTTAATTCCAGCGTGAATATTTCAAACCGTTCAATTTTGTTCATCAAAATGTCAGATTACATGTATAATTGACACAGTGAATGCTTCTTTGCCGAAGAAACGTTTAGTTTTCTTTAATTCAATTCAATTTTCGCGCCTTTCTTCAAGAACCTGTTCATGAATTCTACTGCACGGGATCGATTCCGTTTGGAACCGTTTTCCCGAACGGTTACGGATTGGCGTCGCCTTTCAACGAGAACTGCTGGAGCTAAAATCGGCCTGGTTTGATAGCAACTTCGTCCGAAGGATAATTAAGTCCCTACGGGTCCCTACGCGAAACGTCGTCCACGCTTCAAAAGATTCTGGCATAGACGGCGTCCACGGAGCGCGCGAAAAGAGGCAAGAGGAGCCATAATAATCGTCTGTAGCTATATTCCGACATCTGGACTATATTCGTGAGATGCATAGACTGAGTTTCGCAACTCACTACAAAACTCGTAGTTTCGCTTCCAGCTTCAAGCTCACCCGTAAATTGTCTGGAGTTCGAGCTACCTACCGCTTAAGAACTTTTATTTGCAATTTTGGAATGAGTTGAATTAAAGTGACGTAAAACTTTGATTCATTCAATTAGTGGCAACACCAGTCCCTGCCTCTCCACCTGTTATTCCTGTTCTTGGCAGCTAAGGAAGAGACCTCAGAAATCTGCGACTAGCGGCCTGTCAGTTCTGAGAAGCACAACAGAGACTTATATAGCCTAATGCCATGGTAGACTTATTACCTGAGTCGTCGTAGCTATCGCTGTTGAATTGAATTGCTGGACGCTCCCATCTACTGTCTGAAGTGAGCAACACAACAACAATTCAAATCAATATGATGTGAGCGAAAGTTAGGGACTTCTGTAATCAAGTCCACTGCCATGGCACAAATAAGCAGCTGGGTAAGCCCGCAGTTCTTTCCAGCGGTTTCAAGGTCATATGATCCACTCGATGTATTGATCTGACCCAAGCGCGAAAACACGAAGGATACCTGTGATCTGGAGCCTAGAATCAGCTGGATATAATCCCGTTCACAGCGAAACGACAGGTTCGCAAGAGTGGTCATGAATTAGATTATCAAATCACTGTTTCTGCGGCCGTTGACACAGAAAAGATTTCCCACAATATGTGCAGGTGCATTATTGACGGGAAAATAAAATGAAACGAAGCTCATCTCAGACACAATATAGCTTGATATTTCGTTGTTGCTTTCGCTATTGAATTGCATTCCTAAAGCCCTACACTCTTTTTTCTTTATAAGAATAAGAATATTCAGGCTCAAAATTGCCAAGAAAACAATGGAAATTTAAGAATAACAATGGAAACGTTCAAGCCTTGGCAAAAATTAGTTCTTATAAAAAAAAGGTGTAATACAAGTACTCTCACAAACACTCATCAGCAAATACAAGCAAAAGGTGCTCGAAAGTCGAGCACAGTTTTCAAATGGCCAAATTATAATACATTTTAGCGCCCCTTATTTGAAAATTCATCTCAAAGAGGAGAGAATATTTGAAAATTTATGAATAAACTAACGTTCTGACGAAAACTCATCTCCTTCCCAGTTCCTCATCCCCTGCGCAGCGGCTACGGCTCTGGTACCCAGGGTTGCGAAAACTAAGTTTTGCAGCAACTAGCAAAAGGTGTCTCTTGATTCCTCCCATCAGTTGCTGCCACACACACTATCCAAGGAGTGTCTTTTACCACCTTGATGGACAGGATAGCCCAATCTAAAGGGGACGCTTATTCTTTGACAGCAGCTGTGCAGTGATTGGTTGCCAGTCCAAAACTTTCGCTTTAGCTCTACAAGCACTGCCAATGGCCAAATAAAAATTCAACACAAGAAAATTCTGCAATTTGGTTTACACCAGCTCATTTGTGGTACCACTGACTTGAAGTGAACAGCAGTTGAGACGTTTTGTTGTAGAAGGTTGTTGTTGTTTTTTGATAATGTTGCAGTTGCTGTTTTGGAAGACTGGGCAAAAGTGTAATTATATATGTCTAGTTTCTAATGGGCCTAAATTTATGAAAGTGAAATGCTGCCTAAAATTGGCCAAATATGGCTGGTTAAGATATAATCAGAGTCTTGTCAAGATAAATTTAATTGTTTGTGCTGATATCAGTGGGACCCTTCTATCTTTTCGTTAAAACGCTTGGAAACTACACAGCTTGTAGACAATGAGACTAGGCCGCCCGCTGCGTTAAGTTTACAACACCTTGCGCGAGTTGAGAAACCTCGGTTTTTTTTATAATGCTCCTGCTGAGAACCACGTTTTTTATGTTTCTTCAGACAACCGATCTCAAAAGCCGCTAGGTAGCCCAGGCGCCTTTGCGAAGTTCGAGCACCTGTTACAGGCCTCTATAGAAGCTTTGAAATAATTTTGTGTTGGAAAATTACCCCCAGAAAGGCGTAAATTTCCTCTATGCATTTGTATTGAGCGGTTAAATAATAAGGGCATCACTATGGAACACAAACGATTGATACAGTATAGCAAAAAGAGAACAACTAAATCCTGTATGTAGTTGATTACAGGCCAAAGCCACCAATTTAATCTTGCAAACGTTTAACTTAATGCGCGTTAACAATTTCCGATAGAAGTTGAAAACAAATTATGGCCTTCTTTCAGCACAAATCAGGTTTTATGTTCTTGACCGAGCGAGACGATCTTACTATCCTTTATGGAGTACCAACAAGTTGCAATAAAGTTCTTTAATTTTCTTATTGACAGTAGAATAACAGAATACTTGCCATGATTTGGGGTGTTCCTAGGCCTGGCCAAACACTGTCTGTCAAACATTTGAAATCTGCTTGTCAAGCAAGATGCTTTTCCGTTTGGCCATGTCTCAAGATGCCCGGAAAATATTTTTGAACTTTTTGAAAAACACCACAACATTAACTTTTCTTCGCACTGCTACGTGGCAAAACGCCTAAACAGTGTTTGATAAGCGAATGTCAAATGTTTGACAAACAATGTTTGTTCGTTTGGCCACGCTCTTACGCACACCTTCTTCCAAGAGAACGGTACTGCAGTGCTGTTATGAAGCCCACCAAGTAATAGCAATATTAGTAGAATGTAACGTATATTGTAAATCTTGACCTGAGTATCAGAAATTAATAATGAACAACATCTTTCAGACATCGTCAGACACATATGAAGCGAAAATATGATACAGAGAGACAGATCATTATACAACATGGCACACGGCCTGTTGGGTCTTTGAGAGAGCTGTTGGACGAATCGGAAGCAACTGGTACAGGATCTGGAGTGCCACTTCTGGTATGTCTGTATAGCAATATTGTTAACTGTACCTATTCTTGTCTACCAATCCCCTAATTTGCTGGTAGATACATAAAATAATTACGACCTCGATTACGACTTCGGGGGGCTAACTAAGAGATTGATTAACTAACTAACTAGCAAACTAGCTAGTAGCTAGCTAACTAACTAACTAACTAACTAACTAACTAACTAACTTACAAGCTATGCTTACTAACTAACTAACTGTCTAACTAACTAACTTAGTAACTAACTAACTAACTTGCCAACTAACAAACTAACTTACTTACTAACTAACTAACTAGTTAACTAACTGACTAATTATCTTACTAACTTACAAGTTATACTTAACTATTTTTATTACGACTTCGGGCTTTTCATCCTGCTTAAGCAGGGCTTAAGTTTTAGACATGAATATAGCTAAGACCATACGTATGCACCTTTTTTCAATAGGCACAGGGCCTGCCCTCAACGTTGCTTAAAACGTCTTAGGTTGCAATCCTCAGAGTTGCTTAACCTCCACTACAATATTGTATTTCTTTTTGTGTTGTGCTTAGCAGCACAATCGCACAACAGAGTTTTTGTGATGCAAAAAGTCACATTTTGGCGCTTTCCCTGCTAAAATGTTAGGTCAAATTGACAAGATCCACAATTATGTTCAGACAAAACGATTTTAACCAAAAAGGTAAAAAGTGAGATACTCTTTTGTGCAGTTGCTTTCATGTTCTCTTCCAAACCCTAATGTTGCTAACCTTGTATTTGATTCAAATAGTTGCTTATTGAACGATTTGTTGTTTAAGAAGGAGAAGTGTATCAAGGACATGCCTTGTATCTGAAAACAATGGCGTTGAATTTATATACATGAGACTGTTTTGGGAAAATAAGAATAACGAAGGGCAATTTATTGTTTGCACTGATAGCCATTTATTCTTATTACTAGGGTTTTTAATCTTAATGGGCGTATACCACCCCAGATAATAACGAAACAGACTTATTCAGAAGTTTAACTTCTTATCTGCGGCATTTGTCTGTGTTATTAGCTGGGTCTGGTTGATTTGCGATTAAAATTTGGGGCTCCATTATGTCACATTGCTATGTTTTTAATCCAATGGCCTATCTTTTCACTGTCTTTTAGGCTAATAATTTTAAGATCGATTTTAAGCAAGAGCTTTTAGCTTCAACCTGAAACCAAATCTCTAGTTGTGTTCTTTTGATAATTGGCTTATGTTCTGTCATTTTTCTGAGAAATAAAGTAATTAATAAAGAGGCTTACTGGTAACAAGGAATTCGATTTCAGTTTTATTCTGCGTCAGTTAATTAGTAAACATTTTCCATAAATTACATTGGTTTGCGTTGGAATCTCTTGAAGTTTCCGTAAATTACAAGCTGTCTTGGTCCTAATTGGAAATCCTATATTAACTAGACTTCAGTGTTTAAAGTTCACGGTTAATTCTATTCTGTGTCTGGCAGAGCAAACTTTATTTTGGTTTAATCGGTCTAGCTATTCAGGGAAGAAAGAACCCGTCTGCAAATGTCGAATGATTTTTATGCTATTCGTCTCAAAGATTCCAAATGTAATGCTCAGACCCTGACCAGACCATCAAACATTGTTTGTCAAACATTTGAAGTTTGCTTGTCATACTTGTTTCTGTTTGACCGTTTGTCCACATCACAACTCTTTTGTTGTCAAACAAGCGTAAAATTCATTAAAAAAATTTTCAAAACATTGCTATGCTTGTCAAGCAATGTTTTGTGACGTGGCCAAACTGTCAAACACTGCTTCTGACTAATAATGTTTGATCGTTTAGCTATGGCTTTCTTCCGACGCACCTTAGCCTTACCCTCAGTCTGGACGTACAACACGAGTCACTAGTTTCCGCTCCCCGACTTTTGAATTGTCGCTCCAACAGAGATTGTATTCTAATTTTGTGTTGCCCCTCAAACTAAGCGATTGTAAGCAAAGAAGATAACATTGAGCGAAGTAATGTGACTTATGTAGTGAGTCTATTTCACGTCCCCGACATATATACTTGGTACAACAGAACAGGCAATTGACTTGAATGTCTTCTCGTTTTCAGATTCAGCGAACCATTGCACGACAAATAACATTCCAGAACTGCATTGGAAAGGGTCGATTCGGGGAAGTATGGAAGGGAAGATGGCGAGGAGAGGAAGTCGCGGTGAAAATATTTGCACCAACCGAGGAAGAATTTTGGTACAGAGAAGCTGAGTTTTATCAGACTGTTTTACTACGACACGATCATGTGCTAGGATTTATCGCTGCCGACACACGAACAATCGGAGCAGAGTCAAAATTATTACTCATAACAGAGTACCATAAATACGGGTCTCTGTACGACTTTCTTCAGAATTTTACTTACGACTATCGAATTTTGTTACGACTGGCGTATACAACTGTCAGCGGATTGTCGTATTTGCATCGTGATATTTATGGAATGAAAGGCAAACCTGCTATTGCCCATAGAGACGTTAAAAGTCGAAATATTCTCGTAAAATCGAACTTTACATGTGCATTAGGAGATTTGGGATTAGCTGTTAGGCTAAATCCGGATACTAAAGAACTCGACATTGCAAAAAGTAAGAGACTTCCAACGGCACGATATGCTGCTCCAGAGGTATTAGAAAACACGTTAGATGAGACGCATTTCGATGCTTATAGAGTGGCGGATATGTATTCATTTGGACTTGTGCTATGGGAAATGGCAAGGAGATGCCAGACGCAAGGTAAATGCATTCTATTTTCAATGGTAGACTCGACTAAGAAGTATAATAAGTTTTTCAGTGTCACCTTAAAAATTGCCGTAAACTTGTGAAAAGTGCTCGAAGCATTCGTCACTCTCGATTAAAGCTTACGACAATAACGAAAGAGTTCATTGAGAATCGTTACTTCTTAAACTCCTTCCTTTGAAGCAGTAGCAAATTAATCGGCTTTGACGAAGTCATGGCAATCTGAAAGCTTTTAACGCCACTAATCATCCCTAGTGGGTCTAGTCGAGTGCTAGGCTGATAGGCAGGATTGTCGTATTTAATTACTTCCAGGCGGATGGTTAGGAGGATTGTCGTGTTTAAGTACTTACAGGCGGATTGATAGGCGGATTTTCGTATTTAAGTACTTCGAGTCGGATGGATAGGCGGATTTGTCCTATTTACATATTTGATATCTTCTGCCCGGCGGATAAGCGGATAGGATGGTCGTATAAGCATATCTGATATGTAGTCATTGTTCATTACACTCTTTTTTTATAAGAATACTTTAAATTTTGTCCAGCCTCAATATTCTTAAAAAATGTTCGTTTTGAGCCTGAATATATTCTTAAAGTATTCTTATTTTTCAAATCTGATATGCGGTTTTAGAGGAACATAGTTAAAAGAAAAATCATCTCATATGGTCGAGCGAAAGAAATATTTAACTATTATAACAAAAAGAATGTTGTTAACAATCATGAAGTTTCGTTCTAACATTGCAAAACAGGCATCTGCTGAAAAATGAGACAGAAATATGGGAGAGCTGAGGCTGAGCATATTCTTACAATATTCTTAAAAATAGGATGATTCTGAGCCTGAATATTCTTATAAACTATATTCTTATAAAAAAAGAGTGTATAGACGAATGGCTTTTGAATGAATTTTAGGACAGTGCTGTTTTAGAGCACCCTGAATTTGGGAACAAAACTTATCAGGTAGTACATGTGAAAATAGGCAGAGAGACGTTGGATTGCATTTTCGCTTGATCACAGTCATTGACCTTGGGATTTCTGTTTTGCATTCTAGACACTGTTGATCAATACAAACCGCCATTTTTTGAATGGCTTGGTGAGGACCCAACTTTTGAAGAAGTAAGAGCAGTTGTAGTGAAAGACAGGCAAAGACCCGAAATACCTGAACGATGGTCAACAGATCAGGTAGGACTGAATTCTATCTAAGTTTCATTTTGTGGTATCTTGACGTTCTATGTCAAAGAGATATTTTTTATGCTGTTTAGTAATAATCTTGACTGCACTTTGAACGTTTTGCTTTTAACACCAAGTTTTTTACCATGCCAAAATGTTTGGAATGAACGCTTTTCCTATTTTTCGCTTGGTGCCAAATTTTCCCTCCCCCTCCGTTAATATGTTGGTCTACTCTTCGAAGGATTGAGCTGAGTTCAGCAAAAAACTTAATTGCTAAGCATTTCTCATCCTTCTAAAGATTGTCGAGGGGAATTGCTGGTCTGTTGCAAACAAACGGAGGATTGGTTTGTCTTTAACCAATAAGCATCGAGTGCCCAAAGTCGTGTGATTCTTTTTAACAATAAGATTCAATCTTATTTTGCTTGTGCGCATGACTAATGGCCTGACGGACGGCTGTATCTCCTGGATCTGTTCTTCTTCTCCCAGCAAAAGAAACAATGTTTCCCCGGGCAGTTAATAGCTTAGTATATTGTTTGTTGCAAAACATTTCAAGGTTGTTCCAAGTTATTTTGGTAAACAGGTCACGGGTAGATTACGTGTCTTGGTCCATTTTAATTTATATCAATTAAAAAATTTATTTCCATTACCTGAATTTCGAGTGCTTTTGTGTAATTCATTGTGGCCACTTTAAGGCAATGTCAGTTTCATCACTCTGCTTGCAACTGCTGTTACTGTATCCATTGTTTGTGCAGAGACTCCCCGACTGACCACGCATGTACTTGAGGGGTTAAATTTGATCTGTGATTTAGCAGTATGTCTAATTATAAGAGAAAATTGACAAGTCAGTTATAAACTTTAAAGCTTTTTTCACTAGAGCAGAAATTTGTCTATATGTTACCTTCTAAGACTCTAACAGTAAGTAAACTGGTATCTTGTTTTGTCAAAAATGCAAGTACACTCTGGCACAAATGCTGATTGAATTTTGTCTGGTCACCGTTCTCTCCCGATTCCATCCCTCTCTCTTCGTTTTGCTGTGTTGTAGCCGCAGATGTGTCTATTTTTGTAATGCATTCTTACTGTTAATCTATAGTACCTATTTTTACTCATTCCTGGAGATTCTTTCTAAAATCTTTTTCCATGTGTAAAGCAAGTTATTACTATTGAAATAAATACTGTATGCTTTAAGATATTTGTTCCTAAGCTATTAAGGTACTAACACATTTCCAAATGTCTTTTGCAGCCGATACAAACCTTGAAAATTATTTCTAAATTATTTCTTTTTTTACAGCATTTACGACTTGCTACTAAACTGATGTGCGAGTGCTGGAGTCATTCTCCGGCGGCAAGACTAACTGCCGCGCGGGTGAAGAAGACCCTACAAGCGTTTGTTACGGACGAAGAGTCGGAGTCCAGTTACTCATGATTGGAGTGGTAGCTAAATGGTATGCCTCTTAATGATATGTCAAATTCAGTTGAATAGTCAGATTTTGGCTTTAAACGTTCATCAGTCAGCTAAGGCGAAAGCATCTCTTGGTTCTGTTTAAATGATGATAATTTCAAAGAACCGCTGCCTATTAACAGTTGTCGAATCAGTATGGATTGTTTTGATGTTTTGATATAATATCAAGAACTACTGAGTCCAAGTGACACATGTATGAAAACTTTCGCTTGAAGAACCTGCAAATGGCATTAGCTTCGTTTGGACTTGCAGAAGACATTTAAAAAGTCTTTTTTTTCAAATCCAGATGTTCAGTTCATTGAACAGTTTATTGACAGAAATTAGATTTTATTGGTAGAGATTTGTAGCTTAATCGACACAAATTTTTTAATACATGTTTATCCTTCGTTAATTGTTATAAATTGATTGTTATGAATGGACGTTTTAGGCTCGTCTGTGCAGATGAATGTAATGTAGAATATGTCCTTCCACTTGGTAACGAGTTAATTAGTCTTTTTTGATAAAGACATTTACTACAGACCATACAGGAATATGCTATGTTGAGCCATGTTAACAGTTTAATGTGCGATTTTCTCATCACATCCGATCTACAGTAAGTCTATTAAGTATAAAAGCACGCTGGAACCTCGATTTGACGGACACCCGAGGAACCAATGTCCGCTGTATGCAGGGTTATCTTAACAACGCTATTTCGGTTTTGAAACAATATGTAATACAGTTTTTGTCCGGTTTTCGGAGGTGTCCACTGATTAGCTTTGTCCGTTAGGAGGTTCCACTATATCCACGTTCTTGTCGTAATCCCAGTAGAAAACGTAGGAGCCAGAAAACATGCCGTCTTAATACAACTCTGTTTGCTTCTTATATGTTGCATTTGATTGCCCATTTTGTGATTGAGTTCCAAGATTCTTTCGGTTTGCTGCTAAATATGGCCTATGCTAAACGTTTGCCCTTGTACGTTTCCTTTGTTGAGCCTTTTCACTACGTTTACAACTTCAGTCACACGATAAGCATTCAACTAGAAAAAGCGATGAACATTCTGAGAATGACAAAGTGATGCACAGTCGCCACAATGACAAGGCCTAGTTTTTCCCAGACATCTCTTCAGCCAATTGAAAAATTTAGGCCAACCTGGCACTTCACTTGGCATACTGTGTGAAAATACATCGTACAGCATTTGCATTTGCAAACGTCTTAATCGCAACACAATCTTGTGATTTTATCTACACGGTCTTTGAATAATTTTATATACAAATATTTCGTAGTAAGAAATATTAACATAGCAGAAACTCGGAATTCTTTTGATTTGTGATTTTCTTGTTGCTTATGAAACGTCGTCCATGTTTTAATTTGTAAATATAATCAACTCAATGTTGAATCGTGCAAAGGACTGGTTCATACTTCCTTTATACTACAATCCCTCCTATGCATCACACTATACAGTTTATTGTTTTTCTTAGTCTTAAGTTTTACATATACAGTTGTTGTATTTACCATTATAAGACCTTGTATATAAAATGTTATCTTATATTTTCGATTTGATTAATGCTATCATATTAAACATCTGGGTGTAAGGGTTTCTATTGCCTTAGAAATTCAGTAATGGCATTTTGTTGCGTTCTTGCATTTTTTCCTACTTCTGCTCTGGCAATTAGTTGGTCTCCATGATACATCTGCTTAAAATAGTCTAAAATAGCGAATATAATAGCGAGTACTGCGATAGCTACGTTTCTCACATTAACGCACACCTCAACCTTTTTCAACTTCGCTTAGAAAGCAATAGGCCTCAAGGCCAACAAAAGTGACTGTAAATGGTCTGAGAGGTAAATCGGGGATGGTTACCTGTGCAAAATTTCACCGAATTGCACTGAAATGGAGGCGCACGGCAGCTAAAATTCGTGCATGTTACATAAAATATTCCAGAGCTTTGGAGCAAGTTTTAAGCCATTTTGCAACAACATTTACAATGCAAATGGTTTTAGACCAAATTGAATACAAAAATGCTGAAAGAACTTACCATTATTGCTGCAGTATTGCTGATAACATTAGGTCTTTTTCATTCCGTTATTTCCTTGCGACTAAGGAAATAATCCGTGAATTAGGGCCTAATGGGCCTAATTGGTTCGCTTCTCCTTATCTGAAAATATGCAATTGCGCATGAGTACAGCCGCTGTGCAAGGAGAGATTATTCGATACAGAATGTTTTGTTACTTTTCAAACCATAGTCATTGAAAAATCAAATTAGTTTAAGAAAATTATTTATAAACATTTTTGTCGATACCAGTTTCAAACTCAATGAAAAACTAGATTCAACTTTTGTACAGCAATTCTCAATTTGCCGCGCAGTTTCAGGCTGCAGGCTGTGGTAACTCAGTTCAAACCAAACGACTTAAATGTTTACAATTAAGTATACCAAAATAAAGATTACTTATGTACCAAAATAAGAGCAAAATTGAAGCATATTGACCGGTGTTTGTACAAGATTGAATACAGTTTTTGACAAGAGCATCCAGGACGGATGCAAGACAAGACTTTGCAAGTGTAAAGGCATAGTGTAAGACGCAGTTTTGCCATGCCCTTTGTGGTCTGACTTTTCAGTCAACTAGTATCTGAAGATGAAGGGGAGACGAAATACTTCATCAATACCGTTCGATGCTGAATACCATTATATGTGAGTATAGCAATGGATGAAAGCGATCTTACATGATTCAATACATGATTCATACATGACCCTGATATGTCCGGTAATGTTTCAGTGTCTTAATACTTGCACGGCGCAAGATTAAACGCTTTTTGAACAGCTTTATTGAAAACATTGTCGCACTTAACAAAGCAAGGGCAGCGATAGGTATGCTTATAAACAAGCAGAAAATACATCGGAACGCCAAATAGAATGACATCGATCGTAATTCCGCATTCAATGGGTTTTTCCAGGAAAGGAATCGATACCAAGAATAATGATATCAATGTCATCAACACTGGAACAATTAGCCAAATACGGAACGGTCTTTCTAGATCAGGTTTCCTTATACGGAGAACAACAACAGCAAAAATCGACATTCCATATATGGTCCAACAGGCGAAGTTAAAGTAACCAATCAGCGATTCGAGATTACTTGCATCAGGGACAAGCATTAAACCGGCAATGAGACTTGCCAGGATTATCGCTGGGATTGGCGTCAAGCGTTTTTTGTGAATCATCGCGAATGCTTCAGGCATGTGTCCTTCACGCGCGGCAGCTAGTGTCAATCTACCGCACGCGAAGACAGTTCCGTTTGCAGCACCGTAGCAAGAAAGCGCCACTAAAACAGGCATGACATAAGCGACTTTCTTTCCGAGAATCTTCTGCACAAATGTGATGACGACGGTTGGGTTACTTGCGATTTCATCCTTTGTTAAAACGGTCATCAGGGACAGGTTGACGGCAACATAGCAGATTATGACAAACGGAATTCCCGTTATGACGGACAAAAACAAATTGCGCTCCAGGTTATGCATTTCTTCCGTAACATTGCTAACCAGCGACCAGCCATCATACGACCACAAACCATTATACAGCGCCATTGCCAACTGGCCTAATTGAACAGTGCCGAAATGAGTTGCAGTTGAGTTACTGCTACTGAACATCGTGCGTATATTATCAACTTTACCCATAGCCATTTGCCAAATGCCTAAGATGACGACAAAAATAACCGCTGAGATTTGTGCGAACGTGAAAATTGCTTGCGCTCTTGAAGCGGCCTTTACACTCCAACAATTCACAATGGCGATGATCAAAATACAAGCGGCGGCAAGAACTTTGGCTAACCACGCCATTTCTTTATCCTCGTAAAACGGCTTCACGGCATACGTTCCAAAAGTTAACGTTACTGCAGCTATTCCCGCTGGGTCGATAATAAATACCGTTGTCCAACTACAAAGGAAAGCTGGCAACGGACCGTACGCTTCATATATATACGCGTAATTACCGCCAGCTCGCTTAATTGCACAGCCAAGCTCACAATAACTCAAGGCGCCGAAAAGAGCGATTAACCCACATCCTATCCAGATCATTATCGCGATTCCCATATTTTCCGTCGCACCTGCGACTAAAGACGGTGATAAGAAGATTCCGGATCCAATGAGAATTCCAACAATGAGAAAAATCCTTGAGCAAATCCAAGACTTTTCTGTAGCTGTCTTATAGAAGCTGAGAATGCATGCGATATACTGTTGATGACCCCCTGACCGATAGAACCATGCCAGGAGAGACCAAAGGATTTTGTACGGCCTTTTGTGAGGTGTGGATACAATAACGGGGTGGCTTCTGTTGAAAGCTGAGGCAAAACATGATCTTTGTCGTCATGATCAAAATAATCATCACTTTGAATGGTGACTCGCGGGTGCTTCGGTCTCCCTGAACTCTCAATGCTTCCAACGCGAATGCGTGTACCAGAAAATGAATTAGGCGATGTTGAGAAATTCATTTCACTACCTGATGACAAAAATGACCTGGAGTCTAAAGAATCTCTATTCGTGTTGCTATCCATTCTCGACTAGTCTATATTTTGCCTACAGAAGAAAAGTATAAATCAATAATGGCACTGAAAGCAGGTCCGTCTCATCATTATACTCCAACTGGAAAAAGCAACTTTGGCCACACGATCAAACATTGTTAATCAAACATTTGAAATTTGCTTGTCAAACCAAATGTTTGACCGTTCAGTCACGCCGTAAAACATTGCTTGTCACACATGCTTTACTTACAACAAAAAGATAAGGAACAGACTTGTAAAAGAAAGTATTCACTCGGTTCTATCAACTCCTTCTATCAATCAAGTATCTTACTCTATTCCAGAAGTCTGGTTGAATAACATCAAAAGTTGCACTGAGCGAAATTTTGGCGCCACAAATTTTAGAAACCGAGCGCCAAAAACTCCGAGCTTCCTCGCAGGGCCGATTAAGTGAAGACCTTTCGATCCGACCTTTGCAATAAATAGGAAAGAAACCACATTTCTCATTGCCCGATGATGGAAGGCAGATCTCTCCCGAAACGTTGTCCTACAAAATATCAAAGGCTTGTCATGATAAGTGGTATAGCTATAATGTCTAATATGGTGTAAGATGATAATGTGCCTGAAATTATCCTAAAACTTTTTCCAGCTAATTCTGCTTGTCACGCAATGTTTGCGATGTAGCAAAACAGGCAAATATTCCTAGCAAAACAAATATTTAATGTTTGACAAACAATGTTTCATCGTTTGTTCAGGACCTTATAGGCTTCATTTGCAAGTGATCTGTTCTAAATTGAACCGAAACCACCGTGGGTGCATTTCGATTTGGATATTACTAACATTACCGTTCTTGTTAGTTCGGAAATTCAACACCGTTCCTTATACTTATTTCTTTTATCGTGGAATCAGGAAATGGTCAAATAACGACAACCGTTTTTGTTCCAAGTTGAGGTATTGGTTTTCTTTGATCCATCATGGTATATATCAGGTTTATACCTGTAATCTGAGTAACCTGAAATCAAGTTAGGAATTTCAAGGCCTATGTCAAGAATGCAAGCAAAATCGCAGCAATGGATCACAGAGATACGCAAAATTTGATGATCTTCACCCACCATGCTACTCTTGGTTTGGACATATGTACGAGGATGCAAGATTCCGGGTTTCCATTCAGATGAAAAATTTACACGTGGATCCTCCCTTGTGAACATTTTTAACGGGTTCTTGCTATGTACAAGATCAACTCAAAATTTTAGCGTTTATGAGGAATATTTCGAGGAATACGGGGGGAATACGTTTTGGAAATTTTTACTTGAATATAGTACACGTTTACCAAATCAAGGTATAACAATGACCAAGATAACATAAGAGTTCTCTTATGTTATCTTGCAATGACGTATACCTACACCGTGTAGGCCAACAGAAAACACTACATAACTTGTAAGGACATCAGGTTGAGAAAGGAGGCTGGTGCCTGACGGACGGGGTTTACATCAGTTTTATGCAATGGAGCATGTAATAACAGTGATGCTTACCTCCCTGATTAGTTTCAAACTGCAGTTTCAAATTGAAGGACGAAAACCTTTGCTCGGAGTCAAAACATCAAATCTACCAAAATCCCATGCTCGATATCAATAAGTTGCCTTTGTAAAAAGATAAGTTTAGCTGTATTTACAATCTCGATCAATTGAATAAAGAAGCTCTGTCAACATCAGCGAACACGTGTACACTTGCCCAGCATGAAGACCAGCAGCAAAGGGATAAGTTGAAAGCACGTTGAAGATCTTGAATGATAAAAAATGTAATCCAAGAAGGTGCAAGAAAGCCAAGAGCAAATAGAACGTTAAATACGCTATGGTGGCGGAGGCGACCGCCGCAAGGGTACCGCAAAAAGGCTCCATTGCGAGTAAAGCTATGGCTAAACTAGGAGACATTTCGCATGCGACATTGTATTTGGCGTGTCTCCCAAGCTGGCTAAACATGCGAGCGACAAGCGAGCAACATGTCCCTGGAGTCGCGGAGACAAGAAATGTTTCTGTTATCTCCCAAAAACATTTGCGTGTCTCTCGCTACAAATTTTGTCGCTCGTTACAAAGTTTCCGAGGTGGCTAAACTGGCAGAAATCGAGGGGACATTTGTAACAATGTCGCGCGCGACATGTCTTCTAGTTTAGACAGGCCTTAACAAGCTTCCTCGTCAGAAGAAAATTGCGCTTATTATCCAGGTGAACCAGGCAAGAAAACTTACGCAAACAGTTGCTACCAGATAGCCTTCCTCTAATAAGCGCCCACCCTGGAATAAGCGACCCATTTAGATTGTGCGGCCCATCAGACTGGCGCCAGACACTTCTTTTATAGGGTAGGTGCAAGCTTCTGATGGGAGGAATCAATATAGACCTTTTGCTAGTTTTACTTGAACTATACAGTAAGTTTCAGTAATATATTCGACGAAAAGAAACAACTGACTTGAACTGATGAAATTTGAATATCAACATAACAGAACAATCTACAAAATGAATGCTAATAAATTTAATATATGCTATTCGCTAAATACCCAAGATTTGGTAAGGTTTTGGTATAAATATTCCATACAAAATTTTCGTAATGTTAACGTAGAGTTGGGTAAAAATGTTTAGCTAAATTTAATAGAATCTTTTTTGTTACAGCAGTATTGAGAAAAGAAGTCCAACTCAGATTTAACAGTACGAGCGGACATACTAGGATACGCTATGTTTGAATAAAGACAGCCGAAGACCTACGTTGATGAATATGCATAAGCAACTACCAAACTGCTATATAATTTACAAACGAAGGACATTGCACATACTTTCGGATCTGGCCCAAAGATCAAAAGCTCTGGCCAAACGATCAAACATAGCTTGTCTAACATTTTTTGCTTGCCTCATGCAGGAAGTTTTTCAAACATTGCGCAACAAATGAAGCAAACTACCAAACTGCAATCTACTTTACAAAACGAAATACATTTTACATACCAGGCCCTGGCCCAGCAATCAAAATAAAACAATGTTTTTGCTTGTCAGGAAATGTTTTCTGATGTGGCCAAACGGTCAAACATTGCTTCAGAAACGGATCTCATATGTTTGACCAACAATGTTTGATCGTTTGGCTAGGACCTTAATTTCGGGAATGTCGGGGCAAGAAAAAAAAACTTTGGCTCAGTTTTGTTATCTTCTAATTTACATTGAAAACTTGAGAGTTTAATTTTAAAAATCATGTCGTAGAATTTTGATTGATCGAGGCTTGTTGCACATAAGATTCTCCACGGAACAAGAATTTTTCAAACATTATATTATCGGTGTCTTAGGAGGCAGGATTGCCTCAAGCAATATTTCATTAGCTAACAATTCCCTTTATTTAAAATTCGTTAAAAAATCTAACACAACTTGAGAGGAAGTTAACATAAGTAATTTGTGGCATTGCAAGAAACGAGCGACGCTATTATTTCAACAAAACATTGAACAAAAAATGCAACAAAAATAATATCTACATAACTTTGCAGCACGTATAAAGTATTGCAATTATTATGTTCTCACTGAAGTGTTTATCTTTAGATATCTTCAGAGGCCTTCTTGTCAATAATAAGGGTGACAACGGTCAGGCTCAATGAAGGTTCATGAGCTTGTGAAGGATGAAGCCTTTTTTACTTCTTCCATTCTTCCTTACTTCTTCCATTCTTCCTTACTTCTTCCATTCTTCAGAGAAAGTTTCAAGTCCATCGCTTTCATCCTCAGCTGTCTTTTCTTTGTCAGCTTCTTCAGATTTTGGGACTTCGGATTCAGATACTTCAGGCTGTAGAATATCTGCAGTAGCGTCCGTAGAGTGAACCACAGTATCGCTTTCCGTACTTTTCGCGCAGTCACCAATATTGTCCTTTACTTCTTCCTTTGGAGGCTGTTCAGCTTCACTGCCTAATGCAAAGCTATTCTCGATGTTGACAAAACTGTCACTCAAGTCCTTCATATGACTAAGCAGTTCCTCGGACTGTCAAAATAAAGAGGGATAAAAAAATTCCTGCTTTTCTTGCTTTCTCGTAGAGTTTTAGTTAAATCTTTTAAGTAAAATTACCTCATAAATGTAGACATGTTTTTGCAGCGCCCACATTCAGTATAATTGCCTAACTACTTAGTATAATTAGCCAGTTAGTTATTTGGCTATTTAGTTAGTTAGTTAGTTAGTTAGTTAGTTAGTTAGTTAGTTAGTAAGCAAGTAACTTAGTAAGTTAGTAAATTAGGTAGTTAGTTAGTTACCTAATACTTGGTTTCGTTTAGATCGAAAATTGCGAGAAATAGCGGAATCTTCGAAAATGTAAGATGCGAATAATTACTTCCCGAAAAATTACGGAGAGTGAGCGAATAAGCCATCTCTTAAGCCAGTTTTTCATTCATTAGATAATTTCTGTCATCTGATGCTTCTGGCTATTGCTGAACGTTTGGAGCTTGATCGATCGATGTCACTGGAACTTCTGCCTCCACTGTCTCTTGCAATGGCCACGAGGTTTCGGGTAAAGTCTAAACAATTTTGAATGATGCAGCCTAAAATTCTAGGATAACTTTTCGTGTGACTTGTGATGACCGTTTCCTTATGCTTGCAGTCTGTTGTGCTCTTGGGAAAACAAAGCCATACTCAAGGAGGCAATTGCTGTCATATCGCCGGCTGTTTTCAAAACAGTTTAGAACCTGATTGGAAGCATTTTCTTTTAACAAATTCAGGGACAACTAATGTCAGGCACTTTAAAGCAGGCATTATGGCGTTTTTAACAGTTTCCAAGCTTTGAGACTGTTTTGAGTGTTCAACACAACTACTGATGTTTAATTTCGATAATTAATTAAATCTTAAGTGTTTGCCGGTAATTACATTAAGCATTGCAATTGCACTGTCAAAGTTGATTGAAATATATTGAATTGAAAAAATCATATAGATGAACTTACTGGAGTCTGTGGTCGTTCTTCAGCCGTTTCGAAGAATGCATGCATCAACGCATCTTCAGCTGTCATTCGAAGGCTTGGTACTTTGTTAAGAAGACATTCGAGTAAGTCACCAACTGGACTGTCCTGAAAAAAGAACGCGAACATATATTACTTGTTAAGCTTTTGCAGATCCTTATTGCCTAGTGTATTATCAACTATCAGCTATGCACAAAGATCCCACAAACCAAAGTAAATAGCTTCGGAAAACCTTGAGAGAAACTGCAGATGAAGCTTTCCCTTTAAGCAAAAAAACAATATTGAACAAAGAAATTGAAAAATAAGGGTATGATCACCGAAAGTAAAGGCCCATTTCCACTTCGTTCGCATTCGCTGTTGGCTGTTCACTAGCCATCAAAAATGGCGAACGCCACGCGATTTTGATTTACACACAAGTCAAGCTAAAGCTTTCGCAAAAGTTTTACTTTTTTATCGCCTAAAATTGATCACGAAGGCTGTATTCTGTTCGCAAGCGAGCGGCGAACTGCAAATTCGCTGGCGAACAGAGAATGCGAACAAAGTGGAAATACGTCTTAGGGAATAAGTGAAAATTTCGCCTTGACAAGAACCTATCTACTTTATCTATGAGGCACAAGAACAGTAGCATACGTTGACAAAAAAAATCAATATTGTCACAACAATTTTGTCTCTCATTTTAGTTTGTGTCACAGAGATAAGTTCTAGCGATACACAAAAATAATATTGACTACGCGTTAAAACAAAGTAGGTATTACCTTGACTACATCTTTTAGTATTGACCGCAAATCTCCAGATAACTTGGCATCAGGAAAGTACGCCTAAAAGCAATACTTTCATGTCAAACAGAGTTTGTGAAATACAAACAGTAATATAAGTCATGTAAAGATCCACGTAAGATTACTCAATGTGTTTGACATTCAATTACGAGCAGTGCTGACAGAAACTAGTTCTCGCGCACGTGTTACTCTTTCAGCTAAGTATACGGCTTGAAACTAACCACATCGCAAGAGTTTATAAATGTGTTATAAACAGTATTTCCTCTTAAAAAAGGTCTTGTCTCTCCCGCGAACATTGTAAATTTAATAACACCTTCCTCTTATATAGGCCTCTCCTGTCCCTCACACATTACAAAAAATGTCTCCTTACATTAACACCTTTCTTTAATAAACACCCACAAATTCCCTTTAAATTTGGCTTTTATTATAGGAACTACGGTATACTATTCACAGTAAGCTAACAAAATTAGCGGAGAACCAGCTAACTGATTTAAAATTTCTTGAGGGTTTCTATCTTTTTCCATTCCTGCCCCATACAAGGACTTGTATTAGGCTCGAGTGTGTGGAGCTGGGGAGGTCTGAACAGAACAGCAGCAATACAAACAGAGATTCAAGAAAACTTGAATGACTTAAAAGAGTTTCTCAGCTCCTTGAGATGAACTGGCAAATCCAGAAACAGTACTCTACTATCATGTTGTAAACGATTTCTTACCCAAAGCATCAGTAACCCGAAACAGAAGACATCAAATTGAGGAGATGGTAGCTCTGATTCAGCATTGATTGATGGATAGTTGATAGATGATGACAAACAGGACAAATCTTTGAATCTCTCTGCCTGAAATGTCAAAATAGCAGATAAATATGAAACACTGTATTTCTTGTATTCTAAAAATTAATTACTGTCATAAGACTTCAGATAGCTAGAGTAGAACCGAGTAGTAAAATTGAAAAGAGGTTCTACCTTGCAATATAATTGAAACTAGGGCATGGCTGAAGGTGATAAAAAAAGAGCTACATCAACTCCAGAAATATAAGCTCAGGCCCAAATGTCTTTTTCTGGAACATTTCAAACTCAAAGTATAATATAAGGAATATGAAAAGTAAAGGTGTTACAAAAAAATTAAAAATTAAAACGACAGATCAACCTGACTCAGAGCATATTCATATATATCTTCACGATTCAGAGAGATTCCCAGTAATTTGTCATCACAGCCAGGTAGCAAAGCATTTCAAGAATATCAACAACAATATTCTGATATTAAGTATTTTTTAATTCTACGTAAAATCTGAAATACTTATAAAGCTACAATACCTCATCTTTTGCGAAATTGGGTTCTTCCAAATGAGCCGACAGATATCCATCTTCCTTTGTAATGAAGACACTTTTTGGTGAGACACTACCGTGGGTTACATTGTCTTTATGGAGACAAGCCAGGCCTTTCAAGATTCCATGAAGCATTTTGTGGACTTCCTATAAAGATAAACAATGCTTGACTCTTGAAACGAAGCAGCAGGCACAAGAAGTCTTTTGATAGAGTATATCTATCTCTCATATGATGCACATAACCTATAATAGGCCTTTCGTGCGGGGTTATGTTATATGACAGCTATAATATAGGATAAAATAAGTCTTTAAAAGGATAAGTCATTATTACCACTGAATCTGGCTTCGTCTTCATTAACTCTAATAAGTTGCCTTCATTGTAAAATTTTGTTTGAAGGTATCCTTTTCTTCCACCCTGACAAGAGGAAAATCATATTTATTTGATCATAAGAGAGGCGACAATAAGAACTACAACTTATTCTGAGGCTGATTCCAAGAATTTTGGTTTAATTAACTTTCATGATGATAGATAATACCAGGAAAAAATTACAAAAGTTCAACCTGACTCAGAACATCTATTTATAGTATCTTCATAATTCAGAGAGATTCCCATTTGTTTGTCATCATAGTCAGGAAGCACAGCATTGCATTAATAAGAGTTAAATCCCAATGTCCTACATTTACTCTTTACGTCTGGCTTAACGCTATAATCCAAGTATTTTCACTTATCATGGACTGTCTTTTTTAACTGGTCTTGCCTATCTTCACGAAAGCTTAATTAGAATGAATATCTCTTGGAATTAGCCTCAAAAGATGTCATGTTTATTGTCGCCATTACAGTCATCGAATTCATTATAAAGAGACGTTTTCCTGCCAATTCACCTATCCAAAATAATGCTTTATTGTAATGAAATTGGAGAGAATGGCTCTCTGTTCTCGCGGCTCTCTAATGGTCAGGTCTCTATTGTAGAGAGTGGCTTAATACAACTATAACTAATTCTGTTTTACTAGAAACTATTTTGACGATATAAAGCTGACATATGCCTATACATCATGAATAATAATGAAAGTACTCTTAGCTACAGTGTGGGCCATTTATTCTCTTTTCATATTTTCTGAGACCTCCTGCAGCATATTTTCACCACCTCTTATATTTATGTTGAACGAGTATTTAGGTGTGACCATGACTATGGTGTAACAAAAAGCAAATTGACTTCTTGAAGAAAAATACCCGTTTGCTTTATTGACCAACCGTTTATTCTGAACCTAAGAGTACAAAACAGAGCTCAGCTGCAAGTTTTATGAAACGTTACAGCAACACCATGTCTGATTGAGTGGACTTCAGCTTATCACAGTTGAAACAGGACGAAACGCGCATTGAAACGCCATAAATTTTCTAAAACAAAGACTGATAGAGGACGATGTTCTAACGATTGGCACTTACCTTATCAAAGAAAAGACCATCCAGAGAAACAAGATTTTCGTGTTTACATTTTGAGTAGCTTATCATGGTAGATTTTAGTTTCTCTTTATTACAACGGTCGTTGAGTGAGTATTCCTACAAGACGTAGCAATAATATGAATGAACAAAGAACCCTCTGTAAACATGAATGAACAAATAACCCCTCTGCAACTCTGCCACAATGACGAACTTCTGAACAGATCCAGAACTGGCTCTAAGAAGTGCCAGAACAGGTACGGATCCAAGAGATTCCGTGTAAACGGAAGGCTTTTTCGAGCCAAAACATCGGACCAGAGCCGGTCCAGTTTCTCTCGTGTAAACGGGGTCTCAGTTAGAACAGAAGAGAATCTCATGCCACACCTACGACACGCCTATTTTTCATTGTGCAGCTAAAGCCCACTTTTCTGTACTCTGACTGAAAAAGTTTGAAAACGAATAGTTGCTAACTTTGCAACCTGGGTAAGTAGACATAGTGTGAAATCCTATTGACAATTATCCTGACTCAGGCGGAAAAAGAGCATAAAAATGTTCACAGAGATTCACGGTGTACTTGTAATCATTGTCAGGTTAACAATAGAACTAAGCCTACATTTGGTATTATCTTGTTTCATATCCAACAGAAAAGCTATATTACCGCGCCCAAGACACTACAGCCCTAAAAAGCCACCAAGATTAAGTATACATGCTGTGTTCACACATTTGCACTACTCTTTGAAATATTGACAACTATTTCTAAAGCTCACTCTAGAAGTTCAAAGAGCTGCAAGGCATTTAAACGTGTTTAAGTATCTTTGCTTCCTTCTTTCGAACTACACTAGATTCGCCCTAGGTTCGTCAGTCAAGTTCCTTATTGGCACAAGCTCGGCATCCTGAAGCAAATCGAACATCCTGAAGCATATATTGAATTTGAAAAAGTGGTGAATCAGTGGCGGTGGTGGTCATTGTTGAAGGAAGCATATAAGAAAAATTACCTTTATCACGCAAGGTTCTTGGTTGAATTTTGTTTTGAATATTACTGGCTGCTTGGTAGCAGATGAAAGAAGAGGCAAAGCATGATGATCGTAATGTTCCAGCTCACGAACGCGTACCAAGCCATTTGTTTCCTAAAAGAAGGAATGACATCTTAAAATGCGCTATTGTAATCAAATGGAGCAAAGTCACAACCCTTGGGCAGGCTACAGTATTAATGTCCATACATGATGTTGTTGTCGATGCACAGAGTAAGTATATAACGAGGTAAACCTTACAAGTATAAGAACACGAATATACAATTTCTCATGTTGATTCATGTGGCTTGTCTAACTCAGAATAAATCATCTTCATGAATGTTTCAGAGAGATTCCCATTAGTGTATCATCATCGTTAGACATTAATTAATAAACATAGAGACTAGCAATAGTGGTTTCAGGAAAAGATGGCGGTTGTTTCTGCCCTTTTATTTTGTGAAGGACCATCCTCTTCTTAGCTCTATACCTTGTTGTAATCTTAAACCTGCATTCACGGTCATTACTAACATTTACTGT
Organism: Chrysaora quinquecirrha; assembly: GCA_014526335.1. Taxonomy (NCBI): domain Eukaryota; kingdom Metazoa; phylum Cnidaria; class Scyphozoa; order Semaeostomeae; family Pelagiidae; genus Chrysaora; species Chrysaora quinquecirrha. Next base: position 2,310,448 of record JACTAT010000035.1, read on the forward strand.
TACTATCATATTGCACTAATTTCCATCATTACGTGTATTCATTAAAATTCATTGCATTGATAGTGTAGAGATATATCATCGATTTTATGCAAGGTAATAGCTGAGATATTTAGGTAGGTAGCTTCAATTAAGTAAGATTTGACAAAACAAAAAATTACAAAGGGAGAAACTACAATCTTTTCATTTAACATAAAGGTACATCAAGGTGAGAATCATGTTTATACAGGTTTCAGACTTGACACCAAGAACAAGGTTTTGCTCAAGGCAGGTAAGGCTTTAAACAACATACTTCTACAGAAGCCAAAATAATTTTCATTTTACTAAAGGTACTCGAAAAGAATATACACAGAAAGAACATACTACATGTTATAATCAGGTCAAATTTAGCAAGGGATTCCCAGCATTAAAGTTGACAAAATGAATATAATACCAACCAAGAATAGTGCTATGCCAAGGTCAGCATGCTGGATTGGCAGCTCTGGGAAATGAGTAGCAGCAATACTGCTTAGCTCTTCCTAAAGGAAATAGAACAAAGGCATTCGTCATAGGATATGTTGTATTTCAGTACTTATCATATTCAGAACGAAAGAAATCAATAATTTTCAACTCAGACGGATCAACTCGGATTCTCATCAGATATATATTGCAGAGAGATTCCCATTAGTTAATCATCATTGTTGAAATAAATACTAATATACTACGAAAAAACAGCAAGTAACAATTAATCTACAAGTACATAAATATACTAAGGGTTCACATCAATGATGTATTAAGTGACCAATATCTTAGACTCTACCACTACTTACAAGGAGTTTGTGTTCTTCCACAAAAACAGCATGAAGCTCATTTCGTATAAATTCAAGTTCTTTCTCAGTCTGCAAAAAGATAGTTGAACCACATGATTAACGCCAGACAGTCTATCATAAAAGAATAGATTACATCAACTGAGTTACTGATGTATTTAGTCAGCAGGGCTTTGGAGCTTCTACTCCACTAGCTTTGTATTTAAGCAAACCAACAAGATTAAATGGGCAACAAAATTTCTCTTATTATTATCACTTAAAATCTCGCGGAGATATAACTTAACAGGTTAACATTAGAATATCTGCAGGGAATACCAGCAACATTATAATCAATAGCAAAATCTTAAATACAGTCCAATATAGTGACATTTCAGTACCTGTGCTAATTGCTCTTTTTCATCGGGATCCTGAAAATGGAAAGGATCTACGATAAAACTACAATAGACAAAATAAAGAAATTGAGATTTGAAATAAAAGGCTAGAAATTTTGCTAGCGAATGGCAGTGAGAAAAGAATGACTAAAACTCCAGTAAATAATCAGCAAGGAAGTTACTGACTCAAAGCATTGATCAGGGTGATGATTTTACCAGCAAAGATAGTCGTTGAAGCCATTACTCGTTAACTACTTATAGACCTGCACAAGAAACGATGGGATTATCTTGGTTGTGTTTCCCAGACACGAGAAACAAAAAAAGAGATGGGTTCTTGCATACAAAAAACGAGTAAAAATCACACATTCAAAAGTTGAATGTTGCTAGAGTCTTCTACCACTTTAGGGTTTTCATGCTTGGTGAACGGTCTAAATCTGAAATTTATTTCTTAGTTGCAAAGTTTTGCAAAGTAAAAAAGCCTTAGTGAGTGAAGTCAACATATGAATTATTTCTGCACTCACTTCTTCAAAATCTCTTCTGTCAGCTTGTTTATGTCTAAATTTCGATTTCAGATTTTTGAGTGTGTTTCTTGTGCGTTTAAGTTTTGAAACATCGGGAACTTTATGTGTCCATTTGGTGATATCATCCTGCAAAAGATTATTTCACATCCTTGAGCTTAGAGGTGAAAAGCATTAGAAGTACTTTTATGCAAATTAGCCAGTTGCTCACAGATTATCAATGTAAAAGATTAGTGTTTAGTACGACCAGTAACGAAACAAAAGCCATGGAAAATTTGAGAAGCATCATTAGGGTGAAGTATTAAAAGAAGAAAACGAATGAGGACATCCAAGAAATTTAAAGGTTTAGGGACTTGGCTAAAAGATCAAACATTGTTGATGCGTCACTAAACATTGTTTGGCAAGTAAAACTCCCTGAGCAAGGTTTCTGAAAGCTACAAACAATTTTGTGTGTTTGTATCAGAAAAAATGTCTGTTTGACAATATGGTTGCCAAAAAGTCAACCAAGACGTTTGAGAACTAGAATTCAAATCTTTGGCAAGCAATTTTCGATCGCTTTGATCGCTTAATTTTGACGGAAATCAAACACTTTGTTCTCGTTGCTCACTCAATTTTTAATTAATTACTATCAATTATCATTTATAATATTATCGCCAATAAACATCAGTTGGTCGATTCAATCCACTTTTCAAAGAGAAGAGACCCACTTAGCAAACGGTATTGCAAAAGATATGTACCATATAGTTTTACATCAATGTTGATGTCAATTCGCAGAGGAAGTATGTAGGAGGAAGTATGTAGGAGTAAGAGTTATACTTTGCAAGTATAAGAATAGGTAGATATCACTTCTAATATTGCTTGATTTGGTTTGTCTAACTCAGAACATATCATCTTCATGAATATATCAGAGAGATTCCCATTGATTTATCATCATCGTTAGACACATTAACAAATCAAAATGCAGTCTAGATTTCAATTGTTTTACCACCTGTTTCTAAATTAGGAAGGTAGTACGAAAAATTTGGCTACGACGCTTTGGACTATTACAGAGAAACTGTCAAAGAACACAAATTGAATCAAATTGTAGAAAAGAAGATTAGGTGGCAACCCTAAAAGGTCTAGAAAGAAAACTCTGCGGAGAGACGGTCCATTTAAGGAAAGAGAATTTTCAAGGTGATTTTGTGATTTACTCCAAAATAGTACCTTTTCCTTCTCATACGTCTGGAGCAGTTCATCCCTACAAGAAGATAATACCATTTAAAGAAATGACTTTGACATTCAAAAACGCTACAATGTTTCTTTTACACAGAATCTGACATACAAAGGGTAAAGGACCTAGAGGAAAGTATTATAGTACGAATCAACATCCAGAAGACAGCAAGAAACATGTTGACATGTACGATGGATGATCTGACTCAGATGTTGACGAGCTACAACTCTGCATTAGTAAACATCAGCAAAAGTAACCATACTGTAGCCTGCTAATAATTTGGTAGTAAGCCACAAGCAAATAGTGCACTTATAAGAAAGGCCTTCTCTAGCTATCAAACCTTGAACTATGCTTTGTTTTTCTGGCAATTTGGCAACTGCTTTAACGAAGGCTCATATGTGCTGTGTTTAATGTATATAAAGATATATATATAAGATAAAAACAAAGGAAACTCAGAAGAAAGATTCAAGTTCTTTAAAACGGAACCAGCTTCATCCTTTGTGGAGGAATCTTCAGCCTTCAATGCGTCTGGTATTTTTGAATCGTGTGGCTGGTGTAACTATTCAAAACAAAACGGTTTTGCCATAATGACGGCCTTTGATTTTGGTTTATGTCACATGCATAGAATTAATAAAAGGAAAGACAAGACAATAGGAACCAAATAAACAGTAGTGAATTTGGCTTATCTTTATCTACCTTAGCTTCTTTATATCGCCAAGTTCAGCATTAATAGCATTAACCAGAGCAACAACGAGATTCGTTATCATCTGCTTTGCTTCTGTATTTATATTGGATTCCTAGAAGAATTTGAAACAAATAAAAAATATATATATATATAAATAAAGACAATTTTGATTTAAACGTGACTCGATACTTGACTCAATTTTATAAAGACATACATTAAATAAAATTTTGAGAGCTGCAGACAAGAATTTTATAAACTCGTTGTAGACCAAGTTTATTTTCTTTAAAATTTTAAATCTCAGTCACCACAAGTCTTTTCAACACTTTCTAATCATTTCAAAACACTCTATTTGGGGTTTTGCTGGTTTTATAGGATACAACCAAACAGCTAAATGAGCATATGCTCTTGACAGCACGACAGGCAACGTACCTTGATCTGTGAAACTTCACTGGAAATAGCCTTTGAGTAGTCTTCTATTAGCTTATCCACAGTCTCAGTGCTTTGCTCTACATTTATTTCTATGTCAATGAGCATTGGTTGGTAGTTCAAATCCACTTTCTAAACAGAAGAGTACACGACAATTTAACAAACAAGAAGAAGGAGAAACAGAACAAAAGGATATATTTTTCCACAATTGGCATACCACAGTTGATGAGATTTGAACCCAAGACTGCACGATCAGAGAGACAACGACGACTCCACTGAACTGAGAGCTCAATGAAATCGTCGAGTAACTGTCCAAGTCATACCGCTTAACACTCTCCTACCTTGAGCCTTCTTCAGCAACATAACTGTTCATATATATTTGTCATCAATGGTGTATATATATATATATCATATATCATATATATATCTAGTCATATATAAGAGAAGTATGCAAGAAGTTAGTTAAACAACACTTTGTATTATAATATGTATACATTCTATTGAAATTTCCAATGTTGCCTATAACAAGTTTTGTCTAACTCAGTAGAGATTGTCTTCACGAATATATCAGAGAGATTCCCATAGGTATCATCATTGTTAGACACTTGTGTTTAGGCTAGGCCACTTCACAATATCAAAAGTAGAGTATAACAAAAAGCAGTACTGTGTAGACAGAAGTAGGTAGCTTTTCCTTTGGACTCTTAAACGAAAATTCCATGTCACTATTTCTTGTTTCCTAATTTTTGTTCCAATTTTTGTGCCAATAAAGGTTAAAATTTATGATTGGCTCCTTTCCACCAAAATTCAGCTGATGTTTCGTCTCAGAAACTAAGAAACTTTCTTTCCTATCTGATGTATACTAAGTAAACGATGATTTAGCAAAAAGAAAGAAGGGTGATACAAATAGTTAGCTAAACTGAACCATACAGAAGTATATTGATAAACGTACCAACTTATAAAATCATCATCATTATGTCTCTCACAGTTCTAAACCGTCATATGAGCACACGTAAAGCAGAAAGAGACTGAAGGTCTGAAAAGGACTGTTTACCAACCAATTAAAGAAAAATAGTTCTAGAAAAGCAAACTCGAACCTGTTTTAGGTTGTCAAGACAGTTGCTCAGAGTCAATGAGCAGGCATTTGCAACACTTTGTAGCTCTTTCACGCTATCGATTTTCTTCAACTAGAACAAGGAGAATAAACAACTTTAAAAATAAAAACATTGTCTTCAGATTTCAAAATTAAAGACGTCAAGTAAACACTACGTATATGGTGGGCTGCAATTCTTGCCAAAACAACTTGAAACCCCCCATAAAATGTTACTTCCAATAATCTAGCCATCCTATATCTACCAATATCCCCGCAGCTGTCTTACCCCCCCCCCCCCAACTGAATAACAATGCTTGCACAAAATATCTTATCTATTTGCCTCTGACGAATTTTGCCAATGACAAAAGGGTCACTTCATATCAAATTCATCACACAAACTTTGTCCTTGAATGACGAGGAGAAAGGACAGAGAGACCAATTTTGATGTGTTCGGGAAAGATTGTAGTTCCAACAGTGTCATTAGCAGAAACGATTCATACTTCAACGATAAAAAAGTGGAGCCTCCAAGCAACGGATACCTATGGAATCAATGTTGTCAGTGATACAGAGCTTTTCACTTTATGAAGGTTGGTTTCCACGAGGAAGAACATTCCAGAAATAAGATATTTATCTGATGTTTGAAGCAGTACTTTGTATAGAGGTGCTAATCAATAAAGGTCTTTATGCATACTTCACATTTTGCAATAATGACTGTAAAGCTGATTTGTATTGGTGGGGGTTAACTTTCAGCCGGAATTCCAGTCCGGATAGCAATTTAAACATATGTAACAGGTGTTTACTACACGTGCAAGCACTATTAGCCTGCAAATGCGAAAAGTCCAGTATTGATATATCCCTTGTCCTCTGCCTGCAGATAACTATCACATGCAAAAGCGAGGAACAAGGGAACTTTGGAGAAACAAACATCTTAATTACAGAAAACAAGTTTTGAGGCATCAAACACTGACTGCCTAGAATTGAAGAAATGTAGAAGAAAGACATTATGATTAGAGGTCAATTAAAAGGAAAAACAAAATTTCTTTTACTGATTAAACTGGAATCGAAACAAGGCAGTAAAGCTTTAGTGTGTTCAAACTTCATAACATATTAAACCAAACTTACTCGCCAATTTTCATACGCTTGAACTGCTTCGGTTACAGATGAAGTATCTAAAGTAATGAAATTAAAGGAAAGAAATCGAGAAAATCAAAGAGATAGCTAAGCGAGAACAGTCTACCATCATCATGGACAAACATTAGAAAAGAGCAAACTTTAAAAAAGAGTTCATTACAAATTCTTGTGAGATAATTACCTGTCGAGGTTGGTGGTAATACGTATTTATTTCTTATTTCAGACAACACTGTCTAAAACGAAAAATAATTAGCATTATTAATTGTTATTCAAAACATTTATTCATTGGATATATAAAATGATACTTCATCCTAAATTTTGAGAATTTTATAAATAGTTCACTAGCTATACCTCGAGTTCCTTTTGTCTTTTTTCAAAATGTAAATTTCCACTAAATTCAAGAAATCCTTGCATTTTTTCAAGGAGACTCTGTCTCGACTCGTCTCTTTTTGCCACCAGCTCTCCTAAAGATTCCTAAAAGCGAACGATTTTAAAAAGCTAGATCACGTTATAAAGGATAACGGATGAAGGATAATCAGACAACCGACTGTGGCGTAACGACATTTCAGTATTTTCTGAACTATCATAATAGAAAGAAAACCATTTCTGCTGTACCAAAACCATACCTACTGCAAGAATTTGTAATCGGTTAAGATCATCAGCTATCAAGTGCTTTTCCTAATGGTCATACTGATACGTGGAGTTGATAAAACTGAATGAATGCTTGTGTCAGTGTCCGTTATTGCGTATCTGAACTGAACATAGGAAATATTCAACAAGGTTTAAAATGACGCTGTTTTTACAACTAGATTTCACCTTATCTGCACAGTTCTTCACATCTGACTGGCGTTGTTTTAACGTCTCTTCAGCCTCAAGTAACTGTTGAAGAATGCAAATGATTGTAAACATCTATTAAATATCTATTGTACATTATAATTTCAAGATAATGAGAGACAGAGGAAACATCTTCAAAGATATATGTTCTGTAGAACTGAAAGTCTTCATCTTAACATCAACTTACAACATAAGCATCCTTAATGATGCATCCTTAGCTTCGATTTATATTTTCAGGGGTTGCAACAATGACAGGTCCCAGACAACAAGTACACGTTTTTTTATAAGAAAAACCTGTATAAGAAACACGAGGATGAAATTTGGGTCAAACATTTTTGCCATCTCCAAAACTATTTGAGATACCCACGAGCAAAGTTCACCAGCGTAAAGCCCTTGCCCGGAAACGCATTTTAAACATGTTTTGGAGAAGGGTAGGGGGTGGGTGACAAATTAGTGAAAAAGCGTTGTAAAAATAGGAAACAGGCAGGATAAGATCGAAGCAAAGTGTTCTTATAAAAAAAACGTGTCTAGATAAATATGAATACACATGTATTATAAAACATAAACACAACTGTCAGTTATTGTGTGTATCTGGTGTTTACTACACGTGCAAGCACTATTAGCTTGCAAATGCGAAAAGCCCAGGTATAATATCTCCTTCTACCTCTTCTTGCAGACAACTATCACCGGCAAAAGTGAGGAATGAGAAGGATACCTATAACAATGCTGCTGCAAAAGAAGCATCTGACTGAGTCTGTTTGACGTGATTCATCAGGCAATCTGAAAGCTAGGTTACTATCTTTGCAAGGAACTGCATAAAGCGATTCCTAAACATATACATATACTTGTCACATTCTGCCTCAGTCTTTGCGCAATTAAGAAAAAACCATTTACCACTACAGCAGGCAAACTGCGATTGGGTCCAGTTGCTTAATTCTACCTTTTTCCAAATGAAACAAGTGATTCATTTATAAAAGCATTTTCAAATCTTCCCATATTAAAACAAAAAGGCCGATTCTGTGTAGAAAGAGAGTTCGTTTCTTCACTTGGACTCTTCAATTAATTCCATTGGTCTTCCCACCCTATCTCGCGAGCTAATGGTGTTAAAAACACAATAACAATTCAGCTTCATTTCTGATTGGTGCATTTCGATCAGCATGATGGCATAAATACCGCCTTATGAAGTTCCGTCTGTTTCTGACGTTTTCTCTGAGATGTGTTAGACAAAAACTCTAATATATAGGTCATTAGCAAGAAAAGCACTGCCCCTTACCTCTTGATAAGCAGTCATGCTGCTTAGATTTATAGACATTTCCCTGTCGGCCATTAAATCAACTGCCGTTTTAAGATGAGGATTTAGAGAGTCTTCCAGATGCATTTCATCTCTTAGTTTCCGCAATGCAGCGACCTCATCAGAAAGACTGTTCAGCTTTTTCGACATAACCGGACTATTGCTCTGTAATGTATTTTCTTCTAAAGACTTTTCAAGTCGACTGTTATCTTGTTTGAATTTGTCCAACTGCGCTTGCATAGCCTAGAAAGAGAAGTTCAGATTTCTTCACAGTAACTTTGGTTTGAAGGAAAAATCAAAAAGCTTTTGCAAAAATTAAAGAAAAATTCCATTTTCTCAATCATTAAACAAGCGATGTTCAGTTCTCATCCCTATATCAGTTTCTGTCTCAATGGCAACCAATTTGTCACTACACACTCGAAACCCACATACCTTTACTACCAAAATCTGAATTTATGCACTTTAGAGCATTGATATATGCAATAACAACATGTTTCATAAAGTTTGTCCAGATCTGAACTAATCTTTGGGTTTGAATTGCCATGTTAAAAATGACGTCATCAAATGACAATTTTTAACATGACACCATATCTCACATGAATGGTTGTAGGAAAAAATTGTGTTCTTTGCCTGCCGGGCAACATTATACCAATTTTAGTTGTTTTATCTCAAATGAAAGCCGAGATTAATAGGGATTGCATATCCCCCCATGATGAGAATGTTCTGAAACCCCCAGGTGAGATGGGATTATGCTAATGGATTATGCCACCTTACCTCAACTTTGCTCTTCAACTCTTGGTTCTCTCTTGACATTTGGAAGGAGTTTGCACCTCTTGGTGGTCTAGGAGCAAAAACTTAATCTCAGCTGTTTCTATTGACTTTAAGAAGCGATCTTACCATTTTAACAAGATACAAGAATTGCGTTGAAAAAGTTATGAGTTAATGGAAAATCAGTCTTCAAGCAGACAAGGTCAGCAGCTTCACGATAGTCATATTTAATTTTGCCACCGATCATTTCAGGTTGGTATTTTCTGATGCACAGCTGCATGCCATTCTTTCATTTCACGATTCAAAAAAGCTGCAGAAACCAGCTTTTTAGCATCCTTCAGGAGACCCCGAGAAGCAAAGGAGTTGATTCATCAGAATCAAAAATTTAAACGGAATATTAGAGCACAAAACGAGAACAAAACTCTTTATATCTCTCTGCTTCACCAAGCATCGTACCTCGTTACATCAAGTGTGAACCTAGCTTTTAAGACTTGTAATTAAGAGCCTTAATAAAGATATTATCTACCTGATTGCCTGTGCATTGGCAGACGGTTTAGTAAAAGAAGGTCTTTCCTCCATTAGTTTTGGCTGAGGGAAAAGAACAGTAAAAAATACATCAATGATCTTCAAAAACTATTCGAAGACGTTCAATATGAAGTAACATCTTTTAGAAATGGATATTAATGATAATATGCCTTATGCGTATCAGAAAAAGGTTATAAAATGAATGCTCGACAATACTGTAGCCAACAATGCCTGCCAAAAGTGCTGAAAAACCAGTTCAGAAGACTGCTTTGACTGTTTGCTATTCCCCTTCTCCACTCCAATCCCTTCCACACTGATGATGAAGGACAACATTCTTAGCTACTTTTGGGTTTGCATGATTCCTTAGATCGTTATATTCAACATCAAAAATACTTAAAGGTATGGCGAGATTTGTATCTTGTAAAAACTAGATTATCTGCAAATTCTATCTAAGAGGCTACTTTGAATCGAGGGTTTTCCAACTACTGTTTGTACCCACTGAAGCTTCTAAATCACAGGAAGTCCTTCTTTTTTTAATAGGGAGTTACAAGCACGCTGTTTGCTTGACTCAGACAACACTGATATTTCTTCATATAGTTTTTCAGAGAGATTCCCATTTGCTGTCATCATTGTCAAACCTACAGCTTCCCTTACGAACGTTTAAGTGAGGACTTTTCAGGTAATAATTACTAAGGAAGATAAACTAGTTTCGTTTTGCAATTAGGTAGCAGTGCCATTTCACCTTTTCAATTACTGTAGCATGCCCAGCGGCAACAATTTTTTCTGCAATGTCTGTATTAGTTTTGTCCAAATAGGCAGTGACAGTCGTGAAATCACCTTAAAAAGGAACAAAAAAGTCAGTCTTTAATTCGAAAACATTGTCAATAATTTAATAGTGATTTCAGTAACTAAAAATTGTTTCTAGAAGTAGTGTAGAAACCCAACCTTTAGTTGTTTCAAATCGAACAACTTGGTCCAGAACCATCTTTTTGAGGAATTCAGTTCCCTTGAAAAGAAAAACATATATTAGCATTCAAAAGCTCGCTATAAAAATCCAGACAAAAGAAAAGTTATTATCAATAACTCTGTCCGTATGATAGCATGGAAAATTACCAGGAAGAAGAATAAAATTCAAATTACTTGAAATGGTAAAAAAATGAAAGACAAAGAAACACAGTTATTCATCAGAGTATAGATAAGTATTTTACCCCAGCCTGCAAGACATGAAGGTGCTGCGGCCTCGTCGTGTAATCCAGCTGACGCGTGGTGTCAGGAGCTCAATGTAGTTAGGGTTCGAGCCCACACATGGTAGCGTCACAGCCAGTGTCGAGGTATCGATTAGATCACCTACTACTGAGATCCTAGCAACTGACACTAAATCACCATTTCACCTTCACATTCACCAGCTTCACTTAAAGGTAAAACTCTCCGTTTTCTGGAACCAGGAAGAAGCATTGTATAATTATGTCAGACATTAGTGAATCATATCAAAACCAATGCTTAAATTTAATTCTCGTCATTATGCATTAAGTACACTGCAGATTACACTGCAGATTAACGGACACTTGAAACAACAGACACCTGACTTCAAACAAAGATTTTACCCCAAAATTGCACACAATAATTTATTGAGCGACCTCTATTCACCGGACATCTCTTTACAACGGACAGAATTACAGCATTACTGACCCAGACAATACAATACCATAAAGACCATAACCATAACCTCTTTTAGTTTTTACAGCATAACAATTTTTCATTCAAATCCAATTGCCAGAACTGTCAAAACTTTAATTGTAGCGTCTTAATTTTCATTGTGTTATAGAAGTGTTATCTTTCTTCAACTTCCAGTAAGGAACAACAGGTTCTCAAGGGTTGCTTCTCGAAGAGTCAACTTTGTTTTTGCAAAACATTTGTACTTCGTTCACTTGTGGTAAATTCCACATTAATTTCATTACAATGTTCTGAGCTTAAACATTGTGTTCCTTTCAAGTGTCATTCTTTTCATAATACCTTCTGAGAAATTTTCTGTACAGTATGGAGAAAATTAGACATGTATACACAGCTGACGCTTCTCTTCGTACAACAGACGAGATATATGGTCCCAAACAGTGGTACCAAATATTGGTATTGAAATATTGGCCCCACAGTTCTCTGTTATACGAAGGTTAGAATGAAACATTAATCCAAGGGTTCTTACCTGTTTGAATTTTATAGATGCTTCATCTATATTGACAGGCTTAATGTCAAGTACATACTCCTTGGCACAAGGTACAGGCTGGTCCAATGATGGAGGAAGAATGACAAGACTATTGAGGTCAACAACCTCCCAGTTACCATAATCGATATATCTAACTTTGACCTGAAAGCAAAACAAACACTGCTTTCAAACTGACGTGATTAATCCAGCTTTATATAAACCAGTATGTAGATTTCAACCAATAAAATAAATTCAAATTACTAGACTGATCAATCTCTTGTAACATTTGTTAAATACTGTAGTTTACCGTATTTTCTCTAATAAACGCTGCCCTCAGATAAACGCCGCACTTCGAGCCGAACCTTTGTAATAAACGCCGCCCTCTATTAAACGCCGCTCTCTATTAAACGCCACATTCTGGAAAGTGGCGTTTATTAGAAAAAAGATCAAACAAGAAATAACAAATAGTTTATACGAATCTCACTTGTTTTCTATCAACAAATTCTTCTTTATTCTACAACAACGTGAACAATTCTTCAGTGAACTCTAAATTTTTCACGCAATCCTTTTGAAGTCAATTTACCCTTTTCTCATTTCTCGCTTTTTAATAAACGCCGCCCTCTGATAAACGCTACCCTCTATTAAACGCCACATTCAAAAATTTGATTAACGCCATACGGTAGTTTAACTTGCAGTGCAAATGTGGTATAAAAGAGCAACTGAGTTTGTAGCTACGAGTGAACGTGAGTGAATAAACATTGTTTCTCAAACATCTGAGATTGGCACATCAAAACGATCAGTCACATAACAAAACATTGAAATTAAACAAGCATTAATTGCAATAAAATGAAAGCCTAGCTTGAGAGCATTACTAATGTAAAACAAAGAAATCCAGGCCACAAAGGTTTAGACACCGAAAGTAGTCTAAAATCAAGAATTAAGATTTCCAACCTTCATTCCTTGGTCAGGGTATTGCTTTTCGACTTTACATCTGTACCAGGCATCATCCTCAGAAAACTTGCATGCAAAGAGCTAAAATAAAAGTTTGGTGTATAACAATCAAAATCCAAGCTGAATTTAAATTATAACTCAAAATTTGAGAAGAAAAAGGTGCCCAGAAGCTTCAAACAGCAACGGTAACAGCAAGATGAATCTCAATTCACTATCCATTGATCTACAACTCAACAAGTAACTGAAGAAAAAGTCCCTACCTTTCCGTATGGTATGGTTTGTCCAGAGAGGTGTGGTAACGTTGGACACTGGGTCTGTAAATCTTCTGAAATTTTAGCTAATGCACTTGCTATTTCATGAACAATAGCCTGTTAAATACATATAAAATATTAACAAGGCTCTTTTTATAGAATTCTTAAGATTATGTACTAAAAATTGAGTAGTTATATTTCTCTTACCTGTCCCCACATCTTTACTGGGTTATCTACATGCATAATCAACACACTTTCTTTCTACAGAAAAAAGAGAAATCACGTCAATGGAAGGAAATCATTATCTTGGTAAAGAGCTCCAACGACCCATTTAATATAGGAACAACAGTAGATATGGGTCCAATCTACACAAGAGCCTTAAACTTGCCTAAAGCAGCAGGCTGCAAGTGCCCAAACACAAATACCTCGATTTCCGTCCATATTTTGAGAAGCTTTGCATTAGATGTCTCAATTTGAATTCGCAATACATAGATTTCATTGAAAGCGAGCTTTGAGTTGGTGATGGCAACTAAGGACAATTTGGAGATGCTCCGGACCATCTCCAAAGTGCACAAAGTGGCATCAACAGCTTCATTCATCTTTGCTTTAAATTTGGGACTTGGAAGAATACTCAAAGCAATCATATCTACACGACGGCACAAAGCAAACTTGGGATAATCCTCTCAAGAATGCAATAGGGCATGTTTTGGGCACTTGCTTAGATCAGCCAATATATATACAAAATACCTGCACAACTTTTTCTTTTGGTGGTGTTGCAGCATTATTAGTTGGGTGGCCTAAAAAAGAAGTATGTATAAATAAAAAGGGTCTTCTCTCAGAATCACAGCATGCAGTATACTAATGCTTCCACTTAGAGCTGATACGCAGTATGTATGAGACCAGTGATGACATATGACTCTGAAGCATGGATCAAGTCTACTAAAAAGAACATAGCAGGCTAAGATAAATCCTTGTAAACTAATCGAGGAAGATGTGCTGAGTGAGAACGACAGATAGGCTTGAAGATCAGGACTTGACGGACAGATTGGGACTGAAGGACAGCATCATAGATATGACAAACAGAAATGCTACGAGACAGCTTTTCCCATTCTAATGAGGGACACTAGGAAGGGATAAGGCAAGATCTCAATTGCAAAGTAGAGAGGCAAGGAAAGGAGCAGACACTAGATGAGCTGGAAGGATGCAATTATGAAGATGTACAAAGGTGATTAATACTGCTCCAGCAGTATTAATGGTCACAAGACAAGGTCTTTCCCAGGAGCTGACATAGCTAGTGACCATAATCTTGTGATGACAACGTTGAAGCTGAAATTAAAGAAGATAAAAAGACCAAAATCTTTAAGAATAAAGTATGATATAAGCCGACTGAACGATGCAGAAACGTCGGAACACTTCAGGGCTAAAATAGGTGGAAAATTTGCACCACTACTAGAAATGACTGAAATGCAAGAGATGACAGACTTGTTCACCGATGGAATGAACGAAACAGCATTGGAAGTCCTTGGAAAAGAGAAAAAGAAGAAACAACCTTGGATGACACATGAAATAATGGATAAATGTGATGAAAGAAGGAGGCTAAAAGCAGACAAATTCAAAGATGACGAATGTAGCAAGAAATATAGAACTGCCAACAACATGGTGAGGAGAGAAATAAGGAAGGCAAAAGAAGAATTCTTGCAAAAAAAGTGCAAAGAAATTACAACAACATTCGAGAAAAATGATTCGAGAACGGCTTACAGGGTAGTCAAGGAACTAACCAACGAGAAAACAGTGAGAGTATCAGTAATAGAAGATGCAGATGGGAAGTTGCTAACTGAAGCAACAAAAATCCAGAAAAGATGGACTGAATACATTCAGGAACTATACAACTATCCGATTTCGACAGATGATGACATCATAAAGACATTACAACAAGAAGGTCCAGGTGTAAAAGAATGTGAGCCCGATATCCTGATAAGCGAAGTTGAAGAAGCTGTAAGAACTTTGAAGAATGGCAAAGCTGCCGGTTTCGACAACATACCGTCAGAACTACTAAAACACGGTGGTGAAGTCATAGTCAAAATACTGCACAAAATTTGTAATCTAGTGTGGGAGAGAGGAAAATGGCCAACACAATGGACGAAGTCACTAATCATTCCACTTCCAAAGAAGGGAGATTTGAAGAAATGTACAAATTATAGAACGATAAGTTTAATAAGTCATCCAAGTAAAGTACTACTGAAGGTCATCAATAACAGACTAAAGATGAAAGTAGAAGAGATATTGGCTGAGGAACAGGCCCGGATTCAGAAGTGGGAGGAGCACTGTAGAACAGATTGGAAATGTAAGAATTCTAGGGGAAAAATACCGCGACCACCAGATGGAGATCCATCACAACTTTATAGATTTTAAAAAAAGCATTCGATAGAGTGTGGAGGAAAGCACTCTGGCTAGTGATGAAGAAGCACAACGTTGGTACTGGGCTCGTAAACGTGATTGAATCTCTCTATAGCGACAACAGCAACGCTGTGATGACTAATCTCGGTTACATGGAGTGGTTTCGGACGACAGTCGGTGTGCGTCAAGGGTGCATCCTCTCCCCATGCTTGTTTAACATCTTCCTAGAACAGATCATGTCAGACACACTCGAGAACCATGCAGGAACAGTAAAGATCTCGGTAGGCAGATAACTAATCTGCGGTTCATGGATGACATAGACCTCATTGCTGGCTCCAAGGTAGAGTTGGCAGAGCTCACTACTAGATTAGACACAACAGCAAGAAAATACGGAATGGAAATCAGCGCTGAAAAAAGCAAAATAATGGTCACTTCTAGAGTTGAAGCCGAAAACGACATCTATACTGGGGTCAAAGTTGGTGGAACAGAGCTGGCAGAAGTGAAGGCATTCCAATACCTCGGCTCAACATTGAACGCAGATGTTACTTCAGAATATGAAATCAAGAAAAGGCTAGCAGTAGCTACAAACCAACTTGCAAAATTGAACAGATTGTGGGAATCCAACGGTATCTCAACTATGATGAAAGCGAAACTACTGAAATCTTTGATAACATCCATTGCCCTTTATGGCTGTGAGTCGTGGACCCACAGCAAATATCTGGAGAAAAAGATTTGTGCATTCGAACTTCGATGCTTTAGGCGAATACTTGGGATAACTTGGAAACAGAAGGTCACCAACATAGAAGTGGAACAAAGGATGAGGAGACTAATTGGTGCCTATGAATCACTGATAGTAACAGCAAGACGTCGGAAATTGCAATGGTTTGGGCATGTGACCAGACAAAACAGAACATTAGCTCGAGACATAATGCACGGAGGGGTAGAAGGTAGAAGAGGAAGAGGACGCCCCAGGAACACATGGTTAGGAGACATCGCTAAATGGTCAGGGAAGAGTATGACGGAGTGTACGAGGCTGGCCATGGATCGCGGAAGGTGGAGGAAAATAGTGGACTTATCAAAGTGCCCCAACGGTCAAAGGGCCATGGGAGTGACATGACATGACATGACATGACAAAGGTGAGCCTGCAACTAGAGTGTACTGTGGAAAGAAAGAAACGGAGAGAGTGAGTGAATGTTAACTTTCAGCCACCCATATGCAAAGCATACAAATACCACATAAAGCATTCTGATGATTTGACTCAGCAAATTGACTAGGCAATGTTTTTGAAAAACTACTTACTTGAAGAACTGTTATCATCCCAACAATCTTCACTCTTACTGAATCCATTTGTCATGCTATCCTTTTGCAAACCTTGATTATTTTGTGTGAACCCAGAGGAAGATGTTGATAACCCTCCTCTTCCAAACCCTCCTCTTCCTCTTGCTGAGAATCCACCTCTTGTTGCACTCTTTTCATTTGATGTCTGTTTTGAAAACCAGATGACCCAAATCCACCACTACTGTCACCTCCACTAATAAAAGATATTAAGGCAAGGTCAGTAATTTTTTCCATACAACATGGATGTGATCGTGGCACAGTAGTTAGCATGCAGGTCTCAGGACAACAATATTGTGGGTTCAAGCCACGGCCTTTCCACTTGCATTGCAGAGATAATAACCATGGGCAAGTTGCTAACACAAATGTGCCTATCTTTACCCAGGTGTTTGAATGAGTACCTGGTAGGTTGAGCACCATATGTGGCTGCACCCTACTATATGCTAATGTATCCAAACCAGAGGTAAAAAGTAAAGTTGACTGAGTTGCCCTTGGTTAGTAGTAGACTTAAAAATGGCAACTTTACTCTGCTTTTTATATGTATAGCTCATACACTTAGGAGACAAAAGTATTGCAACGCCTGACCTTAAATGGCAGCCAATAGTAGCCATAGGCCCAAAAACACTGACAGGCGAGATAAGAATATGGAGCAAATTCAAGTAATTCAAAATTTCTTGATTGCTCTAAATCAAAAGAGAGATGTAACAGAAGATTTTCTTATACCCTGCCTGTGCATCTTTTTTCCGATAGGTTACCTACAAAAGAAATTGCCTTACTGTATATAACAAAGAAATGATGATGGGACTGTGCATTATTACTTCTTAAACTGATACAAAAATTATATCTTACATTTATATTCTAGTTTTAGCTGTTTTTTCAGAATTGTCAGCTGTTCAAGTTAGCTAGTGTGGCTGGTTTAAAGGTCTCATCGGCTCAGCTACCATATCTTGGATGATTCAGCCAGTGTGTACACATGTCAACCTGGCACTACAACAGTCACTGTCAGAGGGTTTCTAAAGTTACCAGTTCATCTGAGAAAGGTATGCCACTTTACAAGATCATTAAAGTCACAGTATGCAAGGCTTTTTCACCTTATTCTCCCCTTACTTACGCTTACCCTTACCACAAACGATTCAAATGCTGCAAGACTGTTGCTTTTATTCAAACTGACGTTTACCAACATTTTATTACAACTTGACTTACCAAAAGATTGCTGTTGTCTACTGGAGAATTATTCATGTATTTTGCAGCACATATTGCATCTTCTTCATTGGTATATTTAACAAACCTGTTGTAAAACAACAGCCATCACATTTGGATTGCATGACTGAGATAGTACACACCCTAAGATACTCAGATTTACTCTGCCATGGGTTAGCAGTCCTGGATAAATCTTTCACTCAGAGACCAGAAGAAGAAGATAACCCAGCTACAACAAACTGTCTCAGACATCAAAATGTTCTAAGATTTTGTCTAGGGGTGATTAAGTGCTTGACGTTTGGTACATATTACAAGACCGTCAGAAGGAATCTCAGATTGGGGGGGGGGCTGAACAACTGAAAAATACTTGATGATGTAATGACCCAGCCCCCGCTTCTGACAGCCCTGTGACAAACTGTCACCAGTCGAGTGTAATGGGGGTTTGGAAGCAGAGTCCCTAATGTTACCAATTAAATAATAGGGAAACTAGACAAAAGAAGTGTCATTTCAGTTTGAGCAGAATTACAGAGGGAAAAGAAAGTTGGGCTAACCAGAAGTTGGACAAAATGTCTTGAAAGCTTATGTATACTTACGCATAATTAGATGTGTAATCTCCTTTCCCTTTCTTTATTGAAACTGAGGTAACCTTTCCAATCGTACTAAAGATATCCGCCAGTTTGGCCTGAAAAAAAGCCATTCTTAAGAATATTGTCGAAAATGAAAATAGTTCAACCTTTGTTGAAGGATTAGGCTTTGAACAGTTTCTGATGTGTGCCTTAAAAATCAGTTTTCAAGTTAAGTGTTTAGAGTTGTCTTCTGCCAAAGTGACTTGACCATATTTGCAGAAGTTGACAGTGGTAAGTTGGCAATGTGGCGAGTTGACTTTTTACCCAAGGCATACCAAGAATTGAGATTACCCAGCTACACAACACCAGTTTTAAGAGCTGTTTGCAAAAATCACCTCATCAACTGATTGTGGAATTCTGGCAACATAGACATCAAATGTTTGCTCATCTTGTTTGCTGTTGGAAGACCCAAAGCCTCCTTTACTGCCAAACATGGTTAGAGCAGTCAGTTCTGTGAAAATTAAAGACAATTAAATATGAATAATCATTAAATACTTTGGGAAAGCACACAGTTTGGATTGGAGATGGTTTGGGATGGGGGCCTCAGGTTTCTTGGCTTTGAATTTGATCTTGTACAATACAGTGGTCCTATTCAGTAATGTATAGATATATCTTTGTGCAACAGTACAAGTGTTAAGTTGCCCATTATCCTCCAGGTTCAGAAAATGATGAGTGCAAGACCTTCGATTAGGCTAGTCTAGATACCTAGGCTAAGCCACTGCCATTCGACGGAACACACAGACGAAAGAAATGTGATTTGACAGCAGGCTTCATGGCAGAGTTGGCCTTTCGTACGAATCTTAAACAATAATTTTGTTAATGAGGTTATTCATTTTTATAAGATCAGGGCAATCGAAGTAACACTGATGGGCCTGAGAAACGAAACACTACCAACTAAAATACTCACAAGACAGTTGTCGGAGGAGCCACAGGAAAGGAACAAGAAGATGAAATGAAAACCTCGTGCATTGATCCACATGCGCACGCAGGCAGGAAGCACATGGAGCTTGGAGCTATGAAAATTAGGAACAGTGGAACAATCAGGAAGGATCACAGACGCTGGAACTCACTGAATCATGGAATCACGGGAACATTGTTACTATGAGATATCTATCATAGTTCTTCCAGCCAAAATTACAGCCAAAAGCTCGAGACAAAAACCCTCTGCACGTTAAAGTGCTTTGAAAAAACTGGCAATTTTTCTTCCTCATCTCAAATTCCAGTTTTCTGACTTTGGATCTCATACTTTTCATTACGCACGTAGCTCTTTAAAAAATTTTCATAAATTCAAAGTTTATGTATCCAGGTTTTAACTGTAGGCCCAGTACGATTTGTGATTGTCATGATTTTCTAGAAATTAGTCCTGTGTGGCAATATTGGCAACAAATATTAATTATGTGCCTATTATTGTCTTTTTGTACCATTTTGTCTTGTTCCTTACGACATTGTATTCTGAATAGTTTTGCCAATATATCCAATGATTCCCCTTATTTTGGGAAAAAAGGAAGCACTGGAGTAACGAAAGTAGTAAATCGATAGAATAGCCAATTTTTTCCAACAGACCTTGTTCAGATTATTTTGTCCGAGATAGGTACATGTGATCATGGTGATAATGATTTTACCAGATACGGATGATGATGATGCTTTTGATGCTGATAATGATTATGGTTTGTGGATGTGATGATTTAGATGATAAGAAACTTGGCTTTTCACATGAGCACACGATACAGCCAAATATAAAACCGTCAAAGTCAATTTCGTAGTTTACTTGTATCTTACCTATTCTTGTTACGCTAATAATGCATAAAATGCATAAAACGATATTGTCTCATAATGAAGAAAACAAGAATGTTATGTAATTTTTAATGAATAGAGGCATAGACTTTTGCCATAGATGAGTAATATTTTCATCTAAATAATTGACGGACAAGAGTTCTTAGTAAAAAGACTTAAAGACGCATCCAGTCGCAGCTTAACCCTTTCCTGCATGATGTTGCTCTCAAGCAACAATCTTTTGACGCTGCGCAGCATCTGCGCAGGAGCCTTTATTTTAAATTTTGCTTTGTTTTCTTTCAAAACACATATTGACAATGCTATCTGTTGCTGTAGTAACATTATACCATGGATACATGAGGATTTACAGAGCTTTGAATTTTGGCCTAAGCAATGGCGGCCATTTTTTCTCAAAGTGCAACTTCGACATCCTGTCACTTCTTACCAGGTAATTATTTCTTTCTATAAAAAATGTTTTCATATAGAGCTAACCTTATTTTAATAATATATAACAGTGGTGAACATTGTTGGGTAACCCTCTGTGGAAGCAGACCCATTTTTAGATTGTTGCTCCAGAGCAACATCATGCAGCAAGGGTATAGAATTAGGCCACTTAGGCCATGCCTAGGCCATACTTTAGCTGGATTGCTTTAGCTATAAATGTATCTGCCATCAGTCATAAGGCATATTTCAAGTACTCTAACATAAATTTTACTGATTTTGCACAATTTTCAGACATAAATTTAAATTTTTAAATGAAAATTTCTTTCATTTTAGGAAGTACTATGGTATACACCGTATCCATCATGGTGTGAAACAAATAAAGGTACTTGAAATGGGACCTCAACAAACATCTTTCATTCATCAGAATAGATGACAAATATGTGGAACCAGATGACTGCAGCAACATTAGCAGAGTTTGAAAAGATTTGCCAGAACAGTATGTACGTCAACTGAATCAACGTAGCTACCGGATGCGGATAGCACAGGTATGCTTAGAAGTAATGCAGAAGATAATAGACCAAATGGAATGGAACAAGCAAGGAAGAGATGAAATCAAGAAATCATAATACAGTTGCATCATCCTGGAAAAATTAACATAATAACACTCTGGTCTGTGGAGGGTGGCATGTGCACAAATAGGATAAACAATAGAACAATAGAAGAGAACAATAGAAATGCAGTTTTGCATGCATGAGATCACAACGAGAACTGCCATACTGGATTTTACTGATCATTGTTTCACCCTCAGAAGATACAGGGGCATGTTTTCATTGATTTGGGCTCAAAATAATATCCACTTGACCCAAAGTAATGAAAAATCCAAGGATAATCGTCGTCCCTGTAAGCTACCAAGGACACAAAAAAGTTACGATATGAAGCAGTACATGCCTTAGAAAATGCCTTAGATGTGAAAGAGCAATCTATTTTGCATTATTTGTGCAGCAAAACACATAATGCTATACAGAAAAAGGCACAGAATGGTGTCTGACCAGTAGCGTTCATAATAAACAAAAGCCTTCCTGGTGGCCAGTGGACTTTTCTATTAAAAAATCTACAAGTATGGTAAAGAGCTGCAATTTCAAGTTCCTACTGATTGAGGATATGAACATAATACCCATATAAGGGTTTTTATCTGTCATTTTATTGATGTAACAGACATGATTTGATCAAAAACATGGTATCACAGCATCATATATAATTTTGAAATTGTTAGGAAATGGTTGTAAATTTGCTTTATGAGATGAAAACCAACTGCCATTGATATGTTTTGTAAGTATTTTGCTTAAAAACAATGTAGAAATCTCAACTGAGATCAATACTTTTATTGCCTTATTATACCCTTGCCGCATGATGTTGCTCTGGAGCAACAATTCAGAAATGTATCAAAATGTAATTTTTTTCAAATTTTTTTGTTCACTTGAGAAACTGGACCCAAAATACATACAAATCTGCAAGAAAATAATTTTTTCCTTGAAAAACAAAAATTCATGCAGGAAAGGGTTAATACGTTTCAATTTTGATAGGAAAGCTTTCGTCTTATACACGGAAAACTGCATGGGAAACTGCAGCTTGAAGGCGGACCCCAAGCACGTCAGAGTGGGAAAATCTAAATAATTCAGAAAAAAGAGCAAACCGCATGGGTCAACCTTGAACACAAGTTAATGAAACGCTGGAAATTATGAAATTGACTTGGTGCTTGGATTGTTCAATGGTGAATCGACATTCTGAAGTGTTTGTCATCAAGCAGGTTGACAGATACAACGATCGATTACGAAAGCATAACTCTTAGCAGTTGTGTTTCGATTTATTTAAGCTTCTTAATATCCATTTATTTTAATTAGAATTATCATCATCTACACGGCTACTGGATGCATTTTTAGAGTAAATATCTGGGTCACAATTCTCGGAACGAAGAACGAGTGAAGACTCTCATTTCGAAAGTGAATAAATAAACCAGTTTCTAGACACAGCTTTCTGGTTGTTTATGAATAAAGATTTGAATCATATGTATGTTTTTTAAGGTAAATATTTTTCTACTTATCCATGAAGTCTTTTTTTAACAAGCAACTTGAGTCAGGGCAAGCCCTTAAAATTTCTTAAAATATCGGAGATTTCAGCCGTCAGAGTTGCCAATGAATTGCTTAACTTTTAGCAAGATGTATAATTTTAACAACATAGTTTAGACAAGTCAATTATAGGGCTTTTCCAACTAGAATTTTCGTTAAAATTGACAAATTTTGCGATAATGTATAAACAAAGCGATTTGAACTAAGAAGGATTTCGATAGCAAGATTAATTCTTGCAGTGAAGTTGCTTACAGCTTTTTGCTGAGACCTCGAGTTGCTTGACATATTGTAATCCCAGTCCTACAGTTTCATATTGACCGGTTGCTTTGCTTATCAGGAAAAGTGTAGACATTGTGTTGATATGAGAAAACTAGAGTTAGAGAGATTTATCTGCCTTCAATGCCATGCAAGAAAGTAGATGTGGTCCGCACTGATACCACGAGCAAGCTGGATTAGACCACAATACCACATCACCTTCGGGTCAGCTTGGCCAAGTGGTGGGCGAGTCGCAGTCGCAATTTATGATTGTGGGCTAGGTTCCAACCTGGATCAAACTTGATAAGGAGAGCGAGGAGAGTCACCAAGTCTCTGTAATTCTAGGCAAAAGAATCACGATGTGTGGTCACATTTTGGAAGGACTGGGGTCTCACTGCTTAAATTTGCCCTGGGCTATGCAGCGGACACCCTGTGCTAAGCACAAAAACCAATACCTTACGAAGACTGCAGGTGTGTGTGTGCCTAACTGACTGACTGACTGACTGACTGACTGACTGACTGACTGACTGACTGACTGACTGACTGACTGACTGACTGACTGACTGACTGACTGACTGGCTGACTGACTGACTGACTGACTGACTAACCAACTAAATAACTAACTAACAAACTAAATGAATAACTAACTAACTAACTAAATGAATAACTAACCAACTTAATAACTAACTAACTATCTAACTAGCTAACTAACGAACTAGCTATCTAATTAGCTAATTAAGTAATAAATTAAGTAACTAAGTAAGTTACTAACTAACTAGCTAACTAACTAACTAACTAACTAACTAACTAACCAAATAACTAACTAATTAACTAACTAACTAACTAACTTAATAGCTAATAAACTAACTAACTAACTATGTAACTAACTACTAACATACTAACTAACAAACTATCTAACTTACTAACTAACTAACTAACTAACTAACTAGCGAACTAACTAACTAACTAACTAACTAACTAACCAATTAAATAACTAACTAACTAACTAACTAACTAACTAACTAACTAACTAGGCATAGCAACTTCACTCTGAGCGCCAAAATCTCAGATGTTTCATGAATCTTCGAAGACTACTAATTACATAAAAATTGCAAATGATCTTTATTTTCATACAGAGATAATGAGAAAATGGGAGTACGTTCTGTGAAAGACAAGAAGGCACAAGAAGAAAAACAAGCACTGAAGAAAATCATCACAGAGTTCCTTATTCAGCTGCTTTTTACCTTAATCAGATACGGCACACAAGTTGCATTTATCATAGAAGCATTAGAGTTCGAAAGAAAGCTTAGAGCATCAGTTGGATCAAAGGAACCTTACAAAGCTCTTAACATGACTCAGAAGGTTTACTACTGTGTTCCTCAAACGTGGAAAGCAGATGATATCTCTCAAAGCACAGCACACTACCGTGGTATCGTGTACACGTTTCTATTTTTTCTTCTTGGCTCTTCAATAGTCGCTATTATACACATTATGTTATGGATTATTCTGCTTATTCAACTTATACGTCAAGAAGACTACGAAATGAAGACTTTAAAATTAGCTTCCACAGTGAGAACGAAATTTGGATTTATAGAAAACATCGTCCATGACATGCCGT
Source organism: Chrysaora quinquecirrha (assembly GCA_014526335.1). Taxonomy (NCBI): domain Eukaryota; kingdom Metazoa; phylum Cnidaria; class Scyphozoa; order Semaeostomeae; family Pelagiidae; genus Chrysaora; species Chrysaora quinquecirrha. The sequence continues at coordinate 2,335,277 of JACTAT010000035.1, forward strand.
TGACTGCATTCGCAACAGAAATATTTCTAGCTAGAGCAGGCCCTAAGGGTCTGACGTGCTTATTCTGTGCATCAAACTCTCTATGCATCGAAGATAAGTTCGTGAAACAAATTGTTACTACTGCTTCAGGGTCCTGGCTATTTCATTGTGTGTTATAGCTCTGACAACAGCATGGCGTGGGATTACTGTATTCTTTCGCTGGAGCTACACGAAAGAGTGCACTTTAGTAACTGTTCGTGGATGCGTGTCGATATTCGTGGGTTTGATCTACACGATGATGATACTAACACCAGCGTTTGTAGTTCTGAATTACAGATATTCTGCTGTAACAGGGTTAACTGGAACAGCGATATCGGAGGTAGTTAGTAAACTGCTAATAATGGGACTGCTTGCTTGGTCTGTTGTTATTCTAGGAGCCTGCTGCTGCCCACTAATACGTGCTATTGGTAACTGAAGACACGTTTTTCTCATATCATCTCCTCAGCTTATATCACATTCTAGGTAGACAGTTTGGTCACTTTAATAACAACGAACACGACTGAAAAGAACAATTGAAAAATTGTCAGGTAGAATCAAAACCAAGGTCCAGTAGAGTCTATGTTGTTGCATAAGTTAAAGACATAAGAATATCGGTTCTAGCGAGTCTAGATTGAGTTGCTAACAGAGTCTCAGTTCAAATGGTATGAAGAATTATACTAAATTTTCTTTTTAAAATGTTCACAAATCTCTAGAAATTTTTAGCTACAGCATAAAAAGATTAACCTAGTCGAACCTAGTATTCTATCTTGATATTAAAGGACATTTTCCTTATAACCTAACCCCTGTAAATCTTACATCTTGTGAAATATTCTACATTGCCATTAGTACTCATCAAAAGCCTTGTATTGTGATAAAAAGGCTGATAGAAAGATGCTTTCTAATAACGTAGGAGTTTTATGCGAGCATCTATATCTTTTCTTATTATTACGCTAAATCAATAAATGTCAATCTCTTTCTGTTTGGAATGTTAACATAGCTTTTGCTCACCACTATGATGATGGGAAAAGCGTTCTCATGCTGTTTTAAGCTCTTTCAGCATTGAAGAGCTCTTTAAAACTCATATGTTGCTTCTTAAAATACTAAGCGATGTTAGTTCTTAGAAGTTAAAGAGTCAAAGGTTCATAGCAAATTAAAAATGGAATACCTAAAATTCGTCTCTGTTTGTCAATCCATAGTTCTGAGCCAATTATCCATAGTACAGATCGAGGAAAGAGGCTGATGGAACAATGCTTGTAATACTATACTTAGATTTGATTTCGTTTTTCATTCACTTGCTTTTGCCAAACGTTGCCTGCCATTTAGAGTACATAGCTGCATCCATGATACATTGAATTTCCAACTGGTCATTGTCAATAGCTTCTGTACTTACGACTGTAGTATTATGATGAAGCCAGCTGAAAGACAAAATATAAAAATCAACCTACATTGAAGCTGCTTCTGTGCACGGATTTTCATTGGTGACCGATCAGCCTTGAAATTGTTGCAGTAGCGCCCAGGTCAAACGATAAAAACATTTTTCAAACATCTGAAATCTAATTGCCAAACAACAATTTATACCGTTTGGCCATGTCGCAAAACATCGCTCGTCAAAATTTTCAGAAACCTACCTAAGATCACTTCCTGATGAATCAACCTTTATCTGGTAGAGCTTTCGGTCAGTGCGCTCAAATACAGCTTTCTCCAAGGTAAACTTCAAATCCTCTACACCAGAACCATGAAGAGCAGAGACCGGAATGGTTATGCTATCAGAAGCGTCACCTGGTCTTTCCTCCTCCGAACCGAACCTGAGAAAATTTCAAATTACAGATAACTTTAGTTAAAGCATTACAAACTGATACAATGCTTTCTTTCGTAGGCTATTTTCATAAGTCTCTATGCTGGGCATCTAGACTTATTACATTCGTCGTAGTCTATGCTCCTCCACGCTCCACCACCCCGCTCAAAAGCACTCTGAGGAAACACCCCTTTTTGTTGTAGCTGTTATAGCTGTTTCCGAAAGAGTGGGAGGAATGTAATTAGTCTACTAGGCACCAGAGGCTAAAATATCTATGTAGTAGGAACAGCTACTTCATGTATATGTAACAAAGCTGTGTCTTCTTGCACAATATGATCTGTCTATACTTTCTGTCTTTTCCAAAGATCAGTGGTCTTTTCACGTCAATAATTAAACGTTATAATAACTAGAACTTTCTTTTAGAACAAAGCTGCATGTATTATTTCCAACTGCGCAATAAATCATGTGACATAAATCTTTGTACCAAGAGTTAAGTGTTGATAGAGCCGAGTGATCTGAGGCCTTAATTTCTGTTTAAAGAACAAGATCTTACCCTAAGTCTGCTTTATTATGTACTTCCACCATGCTATCCAGCAAATCTTTGTCAACATCTAAGTTGTTCAAAACTTGTAGAACGCTATTCTTCTGGAGTTCATGCTCTGGGTTTGACAAATCTCGTACGTGTACAAGTACGTTCTGTAGAGAAAAAATTAGTCCAATTAATTGACAGTCATCACTGCATCACTTCATCAGATTGAATGGTTATTTCAAAAGTGTTTAGAGTGTTCCCTTTGTTCCAAGACACTTCCCATGGATGCACCTATAACTTAAGCTAGAGCGTCACTTTGTTCCTGATACTTCCCGTGGATGCACCTATAACTCAAGCTAGAGCAGCACTTTGTCCATGCTATTTCCTGGGATGCACCTATAACTCAAGCAAGAGCGTCACTTTGTCCCTGATACTTCCCATATTGGATGCACCTATAACTCAAGCTGCAGCGGCACTTTGTTCCTGACACTTCCAATGGATCCACCTATAACTCTGTTATGTACGCCACTGTTCTACCAATTGTGCTACCCGGCCACAGACTCTTCACTTGTCTTAGTTGATGGAATCACCCATATTACTCATTTTCCTAAGGTAATGACTATCATAATTCTCTTAATAATAAAATTGTTCTTACAGCATTCTTCACGTCCTGGAGAGTAGCTGAGAATGACTGAATCAAATCGTGTGGCAAATCAGTAATGAATCCAACGGTATCAATGTAAACAACTCCCATTCCACATGGAAGTTTCCCACGATGTCCAGTTGTGTCCAATGTTGCAAAAAGCTTGTCCTCAGGCTCAAGTTTTGAGTCTCCAGACAGTGCTCTCGCCAGCGTTGTCTTGCCTGCGATTGAATAAAGATACAAAATCATTAACTGTAATTATGTCATACAAAACGAAAGAAGAAAGAAAACAACATTCAACTGGCCACTGCTTTGAAAGAGTTTCTTGCAGCGAAGATACAGACATTCTAAAAAGGCAGAAATCTAAATTGTTTCTTGCAGCGAAGGTACAGATGATCTAGACAGGCAGAAATTTAAGGAGTTTCTTGCAGCGAAGATAAATCTGAAAAGGCCGAAATAATGCGACTTAAAACAAACATGAACTAATACTTTGTCTGCTAAGTCAAGCTTCTTTAAGCCAGCAAAACGAATCAACGCGATATTCATTCCTTTTAGTTTTTCAGTACGTCTGCAGTTTTCTACTGCCTTTTTTGACCGAACGAATGAACGAAATGTTGGTCCAACTCTAAATTGGGTTGTTGAAGAGATACTGACAAAATTAAGGCCTCGTTTATACTCTGCTGTTACGAATCACGTTCGCCGTAATTCAAGGTCAGATGTGTTATTTTTATTTGTCACATTCAATATCGGATAACAAAATGTCCCTCTACGCCACGATTGCTGAGAAAGTTCATAACGGAAAACATATATAAATAGTCTTTGAGTTGTACAAAACTTCAAAACGTGAGAAAAGGCGGAAAACATTTTTGGATAACTTACAAACTTTTTCCTCTGAAAATCCCCAGGAACAAACCGAAACAATTGACTGGTAGATTTATATCCAGAAAAGTGAAGCTGAATCGGTATTGTGCTTGCAGCATCAATCAGCTTGTGAGATGCAGAGGGAAGAACAATAGAATTGAAGGGTCCATGTGAGAAGCGAACTCTTGCTGTCTACACAGAAGCAGTCTTTTTGTTTTATACTGTATTCACCTCACACTGTGCCGGCATGTTAAACAGAAGGCCAAAAAATCAGTTTTTCAAAAAGGATAACTAACCAGCATTCGTATATCCTATCAGTGCAATCTGTGCAATATGCTTATTAACCCTTTCAGTTCTGTTCTGTTTTCTCTGATTTTCAACATGTTGTAGCTCCTTCTTTATCTTGGTTTCTCTGTCAGCAAGCAACCTCTTTTGCACCTCAAGATGTGTCTCACCACCTCCTCCGATAGATTTAAAACCACCTGATTGCTGGTCAAAGTGTGAATCTTGAGATGTTAGATGAGTTCTAGAAAATAAAACACAATCAACATAAGTGATTCTGTATACATCTTCAGTTGTATACATCTAAGATTTTCAAGGTTTCATCCTTCAAGCATACAATTTCAAATTATAGATTGCTTGATATAGATTAAAGTTGTTAACTGGTAAAGATGGGTGGCAGAATATGGACTGCAAGCTACAAACAAGATGAAGGTATGGAAGGTGACAAAGTTCAAAAGGAAAAAAATGCAAGGTATGAATTGAGGAGTAAGAGCTGCAAAGTATTGGGTATAGGTTCTGGATTACAAAGGTATGGATTGCAAGGCATTGGTTGCAAAGTAGATTGCAAGGCATTGGTTGCAAGGTATGCACAAATTATGAGGCATTGACTGAAAGGTCGGGATTAAAACAAATGCATTGCAAGGTATTGAATGCAAGGTACAAATTGCAAAGTGAGTGTGGTTTGCAACATACAAAATACAAGATCAGTATTGCGAAAAATGCATTGCAAGGTCTGAAGCACCCAATGTATGGATTGCAAGATATGGACTTGAGGTACAAATTGCAAGTTATAAATTGCATGGTATGGATTGCAAGGTTTATTTTGCAACATAGAAAATACAAGGTCAGTATTGCAGCATATGCATTGCAAGGGATTACTTGGAAGGTATGGATAGCATGATATGAATTCCAAGCTACAGATTGCAAGGTATAGATTTCAAGGTATGGATTGCAAGGTATGAATTGCAAGGTATAGGTTGTAAGGTATGGATTGCAAGATATGGACTGCAAGGTATGGATTGCAAGGTATGGATTGCAAGATATGGACTGCAAGGTATGCACTGCAAGGTAAGGTTGTAAGGTATGGATTGCAAGGTATAGATTGCAAGGTATGGATTGCAAGATATGGATTGCAAGGTATGAATTGCAAGGTATAGGTTGTAAGGTATGGATTGCAAGATATGGACTGCAAGGTATGGATTGCAAGGTATGGATTGCAAGATATGGACTGCAAGGTATGCACTGCAAGGTAAGGTTGTAAGGTATGGATTGCAAGGTATAGATTGCAAGGTATGGATTGCAAGATATGGATTGCAAGGTATGAATTGCAAGGTATAGGTTGTAAGGTATGGATTGCAAGATATGGACTGCAAGGTATGGATTGCAAGGTATGGATTGCAAGATATGGACTGCAAGGTATGGATTGCAAGGTATGGATTGCAAGATATGGATTGCAAGGTATGGATTGCAAGATAAGGATTGCAAGGCATGGATCGCAAGGTGTGGATTGCAAGGTATGGATTGCAAGGTATGGATTGCAAGACATGGATTGCAAGATATGGATTGTAAGGTATGGATTGCAAGATATGGACTACTAGGTATGGATTGCAAGATATGGATTGTAAGGTATGGATCGCAAGGTATGGATTGCAAGATATGGATTGCAAGATATGGATTGCAAGGTATGGATTGCAAGGTAAGAATTTCAAGATATGGATTGCAAGGTATGGATTGCAAGATAAGGATTGCAAGGCATGGATCGCAAGGTGTGGATTGCAAGGTATGGATTGCAAGGTATGGATTGCAAGACATGGATTGCAAGATATGGATTGCAAGGTATGGATTGCAATGTATGGATAGCAAGGTTTGGATTGCAAAATACAAAGTACAAGGTCAGTACTGCAATATGTGCATTGCAAAGTATGAATTTCAATGTATGGATTGCATGGTATAAGTTGCAAGGTACAGCTTGTGAGGTATGGATTGTATGGTATGAATTGCAAGATACTGCTTGTGTGGTATTGATTGCATGGTATGGATAACAAGGTAGGGCTTGTAAGGTATGGATTGCACAATATGGATTGCATGGTATGGATTGCAAGAAATGAAATGCAAGCTAGTGTTTGGCTGGGGCTTGAACCCTAATCACATTGAGCTCCTGACACTATGAGTAAGCTTGATAAGACCACAATGCCACAGGCACAGCATCTATTCAACAATCATTGGAATATCAGTGAACTGTGCCTGTGTCCCTTGTCACTCATGAAGCCCCTGCACTAAGCTTACTTCTTGTATTTCAGCTCTGCTAGTTTAACTTGTAATTTAGCTTCTTTTGTTCTTGCTCTTTCTTTGAAGATTTCCAGTACAATTCTATATCGGTCATATACTCTGCAATCAAACATCTCTTCTAGCCCATTAGCTTGTTTTTGGGTTAGCTTTCCAGTGTTCACAAATACAGCAGACAGATCTTTAGTTCTCTTCAGTTCTTGAACCTTCCCTGTAAATCATCAAGTTTACCTGTACCAAAGAAAAATTTCGGGTTGAGCTCATGCACAGACTCGATTGTCTTTGAAGCCACTTGCCAATTTGAGACTGACTTCACAAGGGCTTCAGCTTCGTCAAGTCGACTGTGCACAGCTCTGCTCAGAAATCTTCCTTTGCCCCATTTAAAATCAGGCTGAATCAAGAACATCCGTTCTTCATTTCTTTGTTTAACAAAATCATCATCTAGAGCTTCTTCTTCGCTTTGTTGTTTATCAGATCTGACCTCTTTGTTGTCCTTCTTGATGTGCTTGCTCCAAGATGGCCTAAACAAGCAAATTTGTCTTGTGACCTTTGGCACAAAGCATATTATTGGCTTCTTGCACCACGAGGCAGCTTTGAATATGCTGTGCTCACTGGTAGCAAATGACAACCTCGAGAACGGTTCTGTGGTCCTGAAAAGGGAGCAAAACACCTTAGTCTGTGCCATCATTTGTCAAGCGTGCTCCCTCTCCGTTGACTTGCACAGGACAATGTTTGGAAAATTGAATTGAATTAAATAGTTGCATTTGTCCTCATTAGAACGTGGTAGATTTATGCACGCTTATAACGTATAACTTGACAGTTTCACTCCCTTATGGTTTGGTTTAGGTTCAGGATTTAGGGATTTCAGGGTTTTTAGGATTTTTTTATCGTTGTACATTCATTACATTCATCCTCTAAAAAAAACAGATACATATGCTAAAACATCTGATCCGGTGCTGAGAACGATGCTCCCCACTTGCATCCACAATGCCGGGACAATGTGGCTGAGGCGCCGCATCATTACGGTGGTTCCCATTACAGGAAATCGCTATTCTCCATGAATCTTCAGCCAGCCAACCGGGGGAGGGAGTATCCGGCCCCAGTACATAACTTGGTAGATATCCCTTGCTTAGACTCGCTTCCGACTCATGACACGCGAATCGTGGTAGACTCGTTTTCATTAACAAAATTGCTGTAATGTAATGTAAATTGTAATTTGACTTGCATTTGTGCTGAATTCTTTGTCCCAGATTCCAAGTATAATGATTTGCCAGCCCAAAGAAAACAACAGTAAAAGCATGAGTATAGACAAAACATACGCTTTCTCAGTTTAACTCATCATTACTTCAATCTCATCACAAACAACTCCCTTAACATAGCTGAATACACGGTTATTTTTGCTATATTTATACAAAATTATGATCTAAAAATAACGTAATGCAACATAAGCATAACATCAGGAAAAATTTACGTAAAAATTGAATTCGTCATGTAAACAAATATGGCGGCCATGAGCATACCGTGACAATTAAGAGGGTGGTAAAGGGTATTTCGTGATTGACCGTATTTATGCTAAAATCAGTCTGGAATTTAGAATACCACGCTGCGATAGAAGTCAAAATGGCTGAACGATTGATTGTGCACTTAAAAGCATAAAGAAAGCAAGGAAGTTATAAAGAGAATTATGAAAATGCTGGATCATATTTTTTCATTATTGAGTTTTCTTTGCAGAAAAGATTTAGAATATGTAAATTTCAAGTTGAAGAACTTAATCTTCTATTACGTTGCAATGACTCTCTTTGCTAGTTACGTACACAGAAATTGGCGAAGATGAGCTTCGTCAGCTTATAAACAGAAAAGTTCAACGTTATAGATAATTCAGCAAGTTCTTCACCTTGAAATTCACATAATCTAAATCTTCGCTACAATGAATCATGAATTTGATTCAGAGGATTCATTATTCTCTCTATAAGGTTCTTTTAAATGCACAACCAATCGTTCAGCAAGCATCTTGACTTCTACTATAACATAAAACTCTGACTTCCAGACTGATTTTAGCAAAATGAATGAAAGATTTCAACATAGATGCACAGCACAGCACATTTCATTTTCGTTAACGAAAACGAGTCTACCACGGCGCTACCTGGAGGCACCGTCGCAAAATGAAAACGAATCTACCACGGCGCCGTCGCAAAATGAAAACGAGTCTACCACGGCACTACCTGGTGGCGTCGTCGTAAAATTCTTCCAGGGCATCTTTTAAGGATTTGCGACTGGTGGGGCAAAATTCCAAGGGGCCCGGGTCCTATGAATATGTGGCTGCATGGAACGTGCACTAACCACTTGACACATCCTTTCTACTGACAGCGCCTTCAGGGTGATGCACAATTTGTGTCCACTCAAGGAATACCTGTCTTCTAGTAGTTGTAAACCAATGGCGCAATGTTGTACCTAGCTGCACCAAGTACCTACAATGCACCATTCTAGGGGGTCCAGGGGCATGCTCCCGGGAAAATTTTTGATATCCATACCTCTACATTGGCTTAGAATGCTTTTTTGCATGCAAACAACCATTGATAATATTGTATCTTACAGCTGACACAGCGCTGTCCTTAAAATTGTGAGATGAGGTCTTTGCCACTTTGCCACAGCAGCTTAATTGCAATGTTGTATAGTGGACAGCCGAATCACCGAGGAGCAATTATTCTAGAACGTAGAAGGCTCCTTGAAGATGCTCCGGAAAATTTTTGAAATTCAAGCCTCTAGAATGGCTTAAATTGGCCATATTCAAATAAATCATCCATGAAGGATAATGTGGTAGGGAAGGGAGATTAAAAACTTGGTTCTTTGTGTTAAAAGATGGCCTGGCTGCTTCTACGCTGTTGATGATGCTGTGCTGCTGATGATGCTGGTTATTGGCGGTGCTGATGCTGATGTTACTGGTGGTGCTGCTGCTGACGCTGATGCTGATGTTACTAGTGCTAGTGCTGCTAATGCTGATGTTACTAGTGCAGTGCTGCTGATGCTGATGTTACTGATGGTGCTGCTGCTGACGCTGTTGCTGATCTGACTAATGCTGCTGATGCTGATGCTGATGCTACTAGTGCATTGCTGCTGATCCTGATGTTACTGGTGGTTCTGCTGCTAACGCTGATGCTGATGTTACTAGTGCTAGTGCTGCTAATGCTGATGCTACTAGTGCATTGCTGCTGATCCTGATGTTACTGGCTGTAGCGGTGGTGCTGCTGCTGATGCTGATGTTACTAGTGCTGCTGATGCTGATATTACTAATGTAGTGCTGCTGATATTACTAATGTGGTGCTGGTGCTGATGATGCTTGCTGCTTCGAAATTAACCTTTGATAGTGGGGAGACTTGAAATGTTTTAATGCCCCTTAAAATCATTCTTTTAACTAATTAAAAAGTCCGAAGGCTATGATAAATGTCTCATGAAGGAGTTATTGAAATGTTTAGTTCATGCGTTTAGACAAAGACTCGAATAGATATGGGAAAAAGGTCTGTTTTTGTTCTTCTTATTCCCCCAAAAAACTTTTTCTACACATACCAAAGGGAAGACAGAAATTTAAATTACCTAAAATGAAGAATTATTAAAAACCCATATGTTCCATTCAGATACTATTTGCAGAATTCATTTTATATTTTTGTTTTTATTTGATCAAAGACTTTTCTACATCTGTCGGCTTGAGCTGTTGATGAATCATCTTGAATTGGCTGACAGGTGATTCAGATGTCGTTTCCATGACAACTGATTCGCAATCTGATGGAGCTATCTTGTTGATGATAATATCTTCTTCGTTGTCTGAAGTTGGTGCTAAATAGTATTCGTTCTTCTTTTTTATGGTGACGTCATAAGATGAGCAAAACGGTATAACCATCAAGACAATAAACAGGGAAATACCAATAGCGAGTAATACCATCCCAGCCATGACAAATGTATTCAGCATACGGTTGTATCTTAATGCCTTGAGCGCTTCATCGTGTGCTGTCTTATGTTTCAAAATCTCCGTAGTTTTGATTATCTTCTTGGGTGTAAAATGACCAGCCAATGCCAAAGCTAAACCCAGTGTTACAATCAGTATAGAAAACACAAGCAACGTGCAAAGAAGTACACCATAAGTATCAAACAGTAGATTTCTTCCATGGCAAAAGTTTTCGCCATCATCGATCGACTCGTTATCTTGTAGTTTTCCTTTCAAGAAACTAACACCATAAAATCTTGTTGTATGTCCAATGCGTTCGCTCTTCTTTGCTGGTGTATGTCCCAGTGAGTCTGACAGCAAAGGAGATGCCATTTCGCTCCTTGTTTCTCAAAGTTACGAACAGATATCCTTGAATTTGATGCTTTTAGTGTCACTGGCTTTTCCTGTCACTGATAAGAATTCTCTGAACACGATAGAGTTCTAAATAAAGCACGAATCGTACGAGATTTTTTGCCAATGTACCCTGAATTTAAGTTAGAAGAATGTTCAAACTTCAGACAATTCTCCTATTACAAGTCCCTTACAATTCATGAAATTCAAGGTCATATTATTTAGCTTCTTGTCATGATAGAAGAAATATACTGGACTTTCGAAATGCTTTTCTGCTGTTAGTATACTACAAACAAAGTAGACTTAGCTGCATCTGAAAGAATCTACATTCCATGTACTGTCTTCCACTGCACCAAATTTCTGTTGATTTCTCTTCAAAGTCCACCAACTAACTTAATTTTGATAATAATACAGACGATTTGAGTTACCAAAATGATTAAAAAGAGCTTCGAGGACATCTGCCTAGGACCGATGTTTTTAAATCTTAATATGAAGGCAGCTGTTCCAACAAACCCATGCAGCGTTCGGATCATTTTCTATCAAAACAGATTTTCTTAATTGCTCATTTTATTTCTCAAATCCAACAAAAATGTGTTTAATTCACATGATATTACGCATTTCTTTTTAAACTCGTCAAACATTGTCGCTAAATCACCTTCTTCAAGTGCAGCACTGCTGCAATTGAAGAATTCTGAAAAGTGACGTGCTTTTGAAAATTTGCTGAAAATTTGCTTCAGCTGAAAAATGACCTGACATCTATATGGATTACGTACAATAATGAAGTGTTTGTTAAATAGCAAAATAGCAATGAGAAGCAAGTAAATACTATGAAACTGCATGAAAATTTGCCACCGAGAGAGATAACCAACAGCTAACCTAACCTACGTATGTAATCTTTCATATATCCGTGGCATTAAAATTCTAGTGGCAATGTCGTAATTAAATAAAATCAATTTAAGGCTGAAAACAATTTTTAGGCTACTGTTGCAAAATCTTGGAAAAACCAAATAATTATCTGTAAAAAGTAGCAGCGCTTTATGCCTTCCAGTCACACCATTCAGAATTTTTCGTTCTCACAACTTCAGAAATATTGCAAATTAAACAATGACATTTGAGAAATTTTAAATGGAGACTATTATTGACAGTGAGCAGCAACGAGCAGTGAGCCAATTTGCAGCAGCAGTATAGTGAATAGCAATAGCAGCAAAGCGACGAGAAACAGCAGCAGAGGTAGCAGCAGCAGAGTGAAGCAAAAGCCGGAGCCGCTGTTGTTATTTTGCACAAAGAGACAAAAAAACTAAAAAACGTTGTAAGAATCTGTGCAGCAAGCAAATCAAAGATTTTGATCCAGTGAAATTTTCACAAATCAGAATTCCTTCATTCCCTTTGAATTATTACACTGCAGCAGCAACAAAGACAGCAGCAGAAAGAGAGTAAGAAGCAGCAGCAGAAATGCAAGTGGTAGCGAAAAGACGAGCAGCAGAAGCATAATGCAAGCGATGTAGCAGAAATAGCAGCAGCAGAAGCGTAAGACGCAGCAGCAGCAGTGAGAGACACAGCAGCATTATCAGCAGGAGCAGGGGCAGCGAGAGACTGAGCAGTAGTTAGCAGCAGTTAACAGTTATCTAGTGCAGTACAGAAGTAACTGTAATGTGCCGGTTTCATGTTTATTGCATGCTTTGATGCATATTCTGCGTAGTCTTCCAGCCTTCTTCTCCTTGGATAAGGGTGGCTATGTAATATGTTCTCTTGCTAGAAAAGAAAGAAGTCGGCAAACGGCAATTGCATAGGTTGAAAAGATTGGCCCTGGCAATTAAACTTCCAAGCACAAGTTATCCTATGTTAAGTTTGTGAAAGTTGAAGTTGAAACGAAATCCCAACTTTCCACGTGGAAAACCTTGCGTAAAATATTATAACCGTGCGCTAAAGATAAGCAAAAAAAGAGAAATTGTAGCTAATTGTTGCAACTCCCAACCAATCAAATCCTTCATCTAAATGATAAGGTTTTCTTGGTGAAAATCCGCTACATTATTAGGTTAATATTATATTAGACTAATTCTGAAGTCTCAGATCTAATTTCTGAATTTTGGTTCACATGACGGAAATTAGGATTTGGTTAATTGGTAAATTGTCTTTTACGAGAGAACCATGTTAGTCTTGGTTATGTCTCACAGAATAGAAAATAATATTAAGACCTCGCCAATATTAGTTTAGATACGAAATATGAAATAAGCGAAACTTAATTCAATAACGAATTTAGCAGAAAGGATTATCTATGCTAAAATAGCAAGCTCAAGGGGTTAAGAAGGAGGGCGTTGCAAATCTTGTTTTAAAAATGGTTTTCCTCTATCTGGATTGATCCAGTTGGCCTTTTTTCCTGACACAAATAGGGATTGTGCCTAAGCCTAAATGCTTGAACCTCAGTCTAACTTCAGTAATGCTGCTCTCAGTGTTTTTTTAAGGCTTGCTTTTAAGTCCAAGTTCACAGAAAACCTTGAAAAGTTTTCCTCGTTTCTTTACACGTTTTTTTTTTTTAATAAGGAACCTTAACTCTGAGTTGAGGCTGGAGTTCCTTAATTTTTCAACAAAATGAGGCTGAAGTTCCTTATGCTGTTCCTTTTCGTGAGATATGTTTGAATACTAATTTTTACAGCAAATTCATATAAACTTGCTTCATTTTCTAACTTTAAATATAAATGGAGTCTTTCTTGGAAGGACGATGGGAAATACATTGTTATTCTGCTATTTTTTGCACAAATCGTCTTGCTCTTGAAAAAAATTATTCTTAGTTTTTCATCCGAGCCTCGTTAGTTCCTTAAAGTTCCTTAATTTTTTGGAATTTTCAGCCTTGAGTTCCTTATAAAGGTGTTCCTTATAAAAAAACGTGTAGCGGCTTCTAAGTGTATAAACTTGGTAGCGTGTTCTTTTATAGCCATTACTGCAAAACTTATTAGACATTATATTCTGGGGTAGGTCAAAAGCGCGTGCATGTTCATTCTTTAAAGTTTATAGCTGAAAGGCGTCAAAGGCGTTTACTCCTACGTTCTTAATAGGATTCGAAATAAACTGAATAAGGCTCGGAAGTTTCACGGTGGTTTTAAGAATAAAGCGTAGATTCATTTAGTAAGTTTTTAAAGTCTTTGTCTGGATTAAATAATCTTCCATGCACGAATGCTACTGCTTTGTGTTCAGATCTGGTCGTAGTCTTCTTAATTCTGAACGTCAGTTTTTAATGTTGAATTTCTCCTTCTTCATTAAAATTGATTGATTAGCTACCTGTCCAGATAAATTTCAAGGAATCTGACTTGAAGCTCAAAGCTTAGTTACATTCCCTATCACCAATCTTTACCATATGCAAATGAGGTTGCCATTGTTCTGTCGCCTGTACTGAAGCCCAAGTCTTTAAACCTTGAATAATGAAAGGCTTTTTTCATGGAGCACCGCGCTTCTTTTTTTGCCCAAAGCCTCTTGTCCCAAGTCTATTACTAACATAGAGCAAGCTAGTGATTGCATTAAGTTTTGTATTCAACTCAGCAGTATATTGCAGAACGAACTTGAATTGAGCAGTCCACCCGGATTTCTTAAGTACCAGTTACAATGTACAATGCTGCCGAAAGTCTTGGATCACTGGCAGTATTTTCACTTCATTTGTATCAGCTGAAACCTCCCCCTCCACAGACAGCGTTGTTTTGTTACTGTTGAAGAAAATCCCACAAGCACCCGTGATAGATTTACTATATGGTTGACCAATATAAAAACGTTGTTTTATGGGGAATAGGGTTGATGTCCTGTATTTTCCACCAAGAAAGGGAAGACGAGTCATATTCTTCGAAAGTTATGGGAGGGGGGGGGTCTTCCAACATCATTTTGCCATTGAACTCGGTAATTTTTGTCTTTTTATTTATAGTTCAATGCTTTTGCTTTTGGAAAACTGATTGTTGTACGTTGTTTAAAGCCCAATTCTTCTGTGACCTCTCGGCTCGAGCAAGCAAAGAGAGAGTAAAACAATCAGAAATCAATCTTTACCAAATGCGGTTCTAAACTATGATCGAGCCGCATATGAATCCTTTTAGGGAGAAAACTTTATGAGATTATTTCCCTTTGTTAGTGGAATATTAGCTGATTGTCATCTTACTAATCTCCCAGGATGCAACTGTTTGAAAAGAATGTAGAAAACAAAAGAGATGTTTGAAGATTGCATGTTTGAATCAGGACAATTAGCTAACTAATAAGCAGCTCGTATGATAACTTACGTACAGACTAATATCAACTACAACGAGAAGAAATGAGTGTCTGTATGCATGGATAACATGGGACAGATTCTGGAATACGTCCTAGTCTTGGTGTGCATTTTCTTAATACTTCTAGAGCATCCTATTAGTTGTTATCGCAAATCTAGAAAGGTAAATAAGCTTCTTTCACATTATGTTATCTTGATTCATCCGCTTACCCTTTCTTAGGACATGCCTTAGATAACCAAAATCCACCACAATATGCACTGCTTTGCTTGCCTTTAATAAACTGAAGTAGTTTATACTTAGTTGGCTCGCTGACTTTACTCTGTATTTTTATGCATATGCTGTATTTTTTCCCCAGGAACTGTAGCAAATACGTTTCTGAGCCTTTAGCAATCGTTTTCAATTTGAGAACAAAATATTATCTTGATATTATATTTACTAGCAGCAGAGAAAAACTGCGATACTTGGTATCGAGTGATGCTGTTCTCTCTTTACTCTGTGTTTATTTTTGACAGTTTATTTTGTAAATTTTCCGTCTTTTTTTTGGTTGTAGCTACGTTTATCAAAGTTTTTATTTTGTGGGTTTCATTTGAAAAGTGGCTACAAATGAATGCGTGTGCTTAGATTACTCATGATTTCTCATTGTAACTTTTCTTTTGCCTAACTTTCAAACATGCAACCTTTGAATATTTTACTAAATTTCGTTTCATTTATGTCTGCAATTGACAGCACGTGCATTGACTGCACGCTTGAAAAGCGTGTATAATGAAAAAAAATCGTCAATGTATTGTTCAGTTTCGCATGCTTGAAAAACCTGCAACACTTAACTTGTTCGAAGTAGTGCCTTTACCAAAATAAATTCGTTTATATTTAAAAGCCCATTTAAAACGTTCATCATCTTACCCTTAACATTTGCAGCTATAAATTTCCTTATCTAGCATTAAAATTGGCAGCCAAAAATTTAGTTATCATAGCCTTACTATTTTGCAGCTAAAACGTTCATTATTTGTAGCCGTAAAATTTGCAGGTATGAAGTTCCTTATCTAGCCTTAAAATTTATATATCCAAAAAATTTAGTTATCATAGCCTTGCTACTGTACTTTGCAGCTAAAAAGTTCGTTATCGTAGCCTTAATTAATATCCAGGGTTTATTTTGGACATTGTTATAATTTTTCTGTTGTACTTGATTGATCCATAAAGCGAGATTTTGCCTTTATCTTGTTATTTTAAACCAAGTAAAGTAAATCCTTGATTAAACTAAGGCAAAAGACTTAAATTGATCTATTTTCCAAACTTCGATAACGCCAAAAGCTTTATGAAATTGACCGATGATTCTTCGGCTATAATGTAATTAAACTACATAAAGTTATTTTATAATAGTATTATCTGGTTATAGTGATTTGACATTCACGACTTCGTGTTTTGCCCCGAAACATTGCTTTGAAGTCATGTTAATGTTTACACTGGAGTAAAATCTAATATGTTGTATTTGTACCAAAGAACCGAATTTTCCATGATTGTAGCATGTAGCCTCGTTTACATAGACCAATTCGATAGCTTTGTTGCAGTAAAATTACAGTTCATACCATGAGAGTATAGGTTTACATAGGCGTTGGAGAAGATAAAATTTTGGGGACTGTTTTAAAGGGTCATTTTAAAGAGAGTTGAGACGTGAACGAGTTTCGAGAATGGAGATTATTTACTTCTCTTCTCTGAGGGTGTGAATGCTTTGTAAGAAAATATAACAATGTAACTATTGCATTAGAAGTTTTTCCCAGTATAAGTATATTTCGTAGTCACAATTTGATTTGCCTGCTACTCTGGTAAACCGACGCAGTAGAAAGACGGAAAACAAGAAAGGTACAATCAACTGAAAAGTAATAATTGAAGATAATTAGGAAATATACAATAACACTCATAGATCATTGATTACTTAATTTTGACGTAATCAGACGCTGTTTTTGAGATAAACGAATCTTTTTATTCAATTGACGAGACTTGAAAGATGCCGCAGAGGCAACAATATTGAATGCAGATTGCATTTGGATGCAATTTGGTCTTTGGTTGCCGAAATTTTGTGTTTTTACATAAGACTTCCTGTAGGTTTGCAGTAGATGGAAACATGAGGTCATAAAGGCAAGACATACATAGTGCTAGTTAGCTATAATGTTACGTTTTTCAAGAGTTGAATCGAACAGTTAGTTTGGGCATGTGAAATACCCAAATCTTTGCTTTTGCTGACTTGCATCCCACAATGGACAAACATGATATTGAAACAGAAGCTAAAGTAGCAAACTTAGTTACAGTAAATGATGTAGCAAAATTACAAAATTTTTGGCATTTTTCATCGGTTGAACGAGTTTCAACACCTTAAAATGATAAGAAATGAATCTGAATTCAAGTTTCTTTACTTCACATTTTTCATTTACATTGCTACCAGGATTAGCTGAACTTTGTAATTTGCTACTCGCTTTGCTATTCGTTAACATATTTTTCTACTCTTTATATGACATTTTTCTTTAGATTAGACTCAGAGGTCCACCAGGCATGCCAGGATTACCAGGGAAAAAGGTATGGAAATTTGGTAGCTATAATGAAATTCATCAAATTTGAAAAAATTGAACTTCTTCAAAATTTTTGCCATACGTAACATTGCCCTGTCTAATCTTGCCCAAACGAGATTTGAATGAGGTGGAGATACTGACCTCGCCTGTTCGATAATACGGGGAAAAGTGAAAACTGGGGTTCATGTTTTCAATGTAAATGCCCTTATTACAATAGATACTGCATGTGACACATGTATTGCTTCTAGGGAGAACGTGGTTGGATTGGTAGACCAGGCAATCTGGGACAAATCGGAGACGTAAGTGTTTTTTACTCTACTTAGACGTGAGTAGTCTTAGCTCTTTCGAATGCAGGTCCAGATAAGACTGAGTCTTCAGGGGTTGTAGAAATCTGCTGTTCCGCGTAATTTTGTGCAAAAATCTGCCATTCCGGCCATTTGTTTGCCAAAATTTTTCATTCTCCCATTCTTGTGTAAGCTGAGTTATCCTAAATAAGGTAGCCAGCTAATCTGCCGTTCAATCAAACGCCATTAGCAGAGATCTTCAAACAATTCTTCCACGTCGTGGAGGAACAAATTTGCTTGAGGACAGAATTGGGCACTTTCAAATCAATGAGTGTACTGCGGCAATGCTTGCCATAGCATACAAGCAAACTCAAGAAGGAGTGAAATCAAAGAAGAAAATAATGTTCACGTTTATTGTTGAATATCAAAGTCTTTCTTTACTGCTTGCAATCCTGGTATTTTGTATTTCCAATTTTCTTAGCGACGTGTTTTATTTAACAATGGAACTTACTGGATATAGGTAATTGTATTTCATTTCAGCCTGGCCCCATTGGCCAGAAAGGAGAAGCAGGAAGCAAAGGATTGGAAGGCTTGAAAGGTTTTCAGGTATAGCCTATAACTTTCACCATAACATACAGCTGCATAAACTTGCGTAGTTTTAGACTTTGAGCATCACCCCAGATAACGCAAGTGAGTAGTACGGTGGCTGTGCAGTACAGCGTGGTTGTGCAGAGCGGTGGTTGTGCAGTACAGCGTGGCTGTGCAGAGCGGTGGTTGTGCAGTAAAGCAGTGGTTGTGCAGTAACTACAGCGGAGGGCTTTCATCAGTACGGCAGAGGGATACCATGAGTACAGTGGTGGATTCAGTACAACGATGGGATGATATCCCTCCGCTGTACTGCAAAACCACCGCTGTACTGCATAACCACCGCTGTACTGCACATAGCTACGTTATGCAGGATGAGCATTTTAGTTTATTTGCCACTTGCTTTTTAATAGGAGGAAAATATAAAAAGCAGGACTTCACTCCGCCCGTTGATATAAGCTGAATGATATACATATATCCTCACATTGGCAGGGTTTTCTTCAAATCTTCTCCACGGCTGGTTCCAGTTTTGCATTAATTTTCTTTGTTAAGAGATCTAAAATAAGATATACAATGCACATCGAAATCACAGATGGGTCAAATAATTGAAAATCGTTAGCGTGGCATGAGTGCTTCTGATTTATAACAGTTGCATATTCCTATCCAGGGACCAATGGGAAAAGATGGACCAGTTGGCCCACCCGGATCATCTGCATCATGTCCCAATAACAGGAAAACATTCTGTGCAGCTGGAGGAATCGGAGATGTTGGACTTCAAGGTCTTGTTGGAGAGAAAGGCAAAAAGGGATACCAAGGGTATATTGGTGACATTGGAGATAAAGGACCATTAGGTGACACTGGAAGAAGAGGTCGTGCTGGAAGAACAGGGTCAAGAGGAATGCTTACGAAAATCGAGTGTAGATCACAAAGAACTAGATTCGTAAGGCCAAATAAATACAAGAATAAAAAGCAGAAATTTTCATGCAACGAAACAAAAGTTGAGTTCTTACGTGGATTCTTTATCGAGTCGAGAGGGGATAAAATCAGGTATCACTACAAATGCTGCTGGTTTGCAAGTATTTATTAAACGGTATAGTGAAGATGCATTAACTCACTCGGCATGTGAGAAGACGTGGAAAAAGTCTTTCAATACAATATCACCATCGTAAAGACGTCACGCAAGGAGCAACCGAAGTAACCAGTCATGAAATCAGGATGTGTGTCCACTCTTTGCACCGGGTACCGGACAGACGCTCAAGTCTAGACTTATTACAAGAGTCGCAGATTTCGCTGCCTTCAGCTCAATTCAGTGCATTCCAAAATTTGCAACATCCAAAAATAGTTATCGTTGTTGTTAATTGCGGCAGCTCATGTAGCTACTTACCTTTGAGTGAGCGGATGCGGATGTTTAGGGGGCTGGGAGCAAATCTACGACTTCTGTAATGAGTCTAGATTTAGTCTACACTGTCTATCTACCATTACCTATGAAGATTGCACAAAGACACTCCGAAGCTATATTCATCGCAAAGTGTTTTCAGAGGGGAGGAGCATTAATATATATCGTAGCCTACAGAGTTACGTGAAACAACTGCAAATGCAAGACAGATACGACATACGACTGCTAGTATAGCACGTAGCATGCATTAGTTGTAGTTAAACTCAATTATATGTGACTTATGTATTATATATGGCAACAAAAAGAAATGCGAAACGCAAGAAAATTGAGTATTGTAATATATGGATTACGAAACGGAAAGAACACTCTTTTTGTCTTGTGAAACACATATATATTTCTTTGCAAGAAAATTCCTACGAAAAACTTATTCTCTAAAATGCTGTTTTCATATTTTCGTTAGTTAGGTCCAATTTACACAACATAGCACACAGGTGCAGGGAAGAAAATCCCAATCCGATGTGGGCCTTTTCAGTTCGTAAGGAATCGCAGAACGTTTCGCGACTGCTTCGAAGTCGGGCCGTGGGGGCTGTGTGGATAAAAGTAATTCGGTACCGTGATTAATGCGGTAGCTGTCGTGTCAACAGGGCCTGAAAAGGAGTGCGTGCGTGAAATTTTTCGTATAATTAACCTTTCAAACACAGAGGACACCTTTTGCTGTAATCCTAACAAGTCGAAGTAATTTTCAGGTAGTTTGGACAGGTGGACCGTTGTGTTATAAAATTCAAGTTCTATGAAGGACCACGTGGCTATACTACCGTGTGAAAAGGCTTTACCAGAAAAAGACCGCAATAGCATTTCCTTTGAAAATAGCATCTTGTTCTAACATAAAGTAATTCGTTCATTACAATTAATAACTTTTTGGTTAGTAAATAACAATTTTTAAAAGATAGCCTACATTAAGAATCAACAATATAGCCCTATTTCATAAGAAAGGTTTGATGCTGTACTTTATTTGGAAAGAACATCTCGAACTATTAATGCCATTATTGACTACACAATACATCCTGGCGTAATTATATTGTAGATGCATCTATCATATGTTTTAACGCATACATTGAATGTATGTATGAAAATTTACAACCACTATAGCTGAAAACGTACTATCTCTCAGATATACGTGTATAGTTAAATTTATACAATCTGCATATATATAAAATCGGGGCAATTCACTCTTCAAAAGGTGTACGAGATTTTAGGAAAACAAGAGGATTTCCAAGGGATTTTCCATGAAAACAATAGACTTTTAAGCAATGTGTACCTGCTTTTGAAGGAGTGAATTGCCCCTCCTATAAAATGTTAATGAAACACATTACATAATTTGTCAGTTAAACAATGAAATAATTGAGTCTTCAAGATTTACCATTCACGTTCATCACACTCTTCTATCCTAAGAGACCCATATACAACATGAGCAAAATCGTCATTTAATAAAGAATTCTTTGAATTTTCTTTTCCGTCTTTTAAAGCATTTTCCATTTCTGATATAAGCAAGTCTTGAAATTCAATTTTCTTCAGAGCTTTTCTGTATTTTTTAGACAAGTCTTTCACTTTAGCAAGAAATCTCTTATTTCGTTGAACTTCGTCATGTAATCTGACTTTTAGGACTTCTGTGTCGGTAATGTTTTCAATTTCAGCAATGTTCAAACTGCAAGATTCTTTCTTTAACATTTCTTCTTCAGATATTACGACATATTCTGAAATGTCAGCATCAAAAGATGATTGTTCTTTCTCTTTACACTTCTCCCTCATTTTCATCGATTTTGCACCTTGAAAACAAAATATAATGGAAATAAGACCTGTACGAAGTAAAATGATACTAATCCACGAAACCAACAAACAAAGAAAATAGGCTTTTCATCTCTGCAAAACACGCAAACAAAAATAGGCCTATTAATCATAATCTTCAGAAACAAAACAAAATTTGACTTGCAGTTATTAACGAACTTAAGCAGAAAACAGAATTTATCAGGATTATTTTAATTTAGTTTGGCTATGCATGAATATAAACAAGTCAGAAAAAGAAGAAAAGTTAAAGACGGCTTAAAGGCAAGGCATAACCTAAATTTGGAAGTGATTTGTTTGTCACCAAGCTGAGAGAAGCTGCGAGATCTATTTTCGGCCTAAAAGAAATCGATCTAAAAAAGGCATAATTTTAACTTACCAGCTAACTTTGATTCTGAAGTAAAGACGTTGATTTTACTTTGCAAATCGGAAATACAAAGCTAGATCACTCAGATTTTGCTAAGCACTGAAAACATCCTCAACTAAAAACTTCCACCTCAGAGAATTGTTTCCTATAATAAACAGAAAACTTTTCACATCGTCTGACTATTTTCAGCCAATCAGAGCTCGTTCCTGCTTGTTCGTACGATGATTTGACCAATCAGGTTGCGCGAAAATTTTGCTTAGAAGCAAAGCAAAAGCCAACATCCTTTGCAAGCTCATTAGAGTGTATCTTCACATGCTTCAAGCATTGAACCGATAATAAATTTGAAATATTTTAAGTATATTTACTGCATTCTATGCATTTTAGGCTTGCTGCGGTAGACTTTTTCGAAACTATATTATTTTGAATCTCTTTTAATCTCTAGCATGTGACATTCGTATGAATTTGCAGAATCTTAAATTCCTTGATGTGGACTGCGGCTTTGAGCAGATTTTTTCACGGTTTCGCGGCTGTTTAATACAGGACCCCCTATAATACAGACCCTTTCACCCCCCTTCCACCTGCTATCAATTCTGGGTTCAAATATCTCTATGAAATTCCTCCCACCCTTCGCTACAATCTTCTGTTACATGAGGTACCTGATTTCGCGCAAAATTCGACTTCGAGGCTGGTTCCTGGTTGGCCTAGGCAAGAATTCATTCAAATGCGGGGAAGATTTGGGCTACCAAAGCAAAGATCAAGCAACATTTTCACTGGAATTAAAAGGTATTTTGTCACAAAATTTTTATATGATGTTGAAGGAATTGATTGATTTATTGAAGGGCTATCAGATTACAAGAAAATCGCGAAATACATTCAACAAGAAAATGGAGAAATAAGAATCTAGGGCCCCTTTTTTGGCTTGCCCCCAAGACAGAGACAGCGTATTGCACATTAGGGAGTTCTTGCCATGCCAGGCCAAATTCCTAAGTTTTCAAGTGTAAGGCCAAGAATTTAATAACAGTCTGTAAGGTGCTGGTGTACCCAAATTATGAAATGAAGATCGTAGTTCAAATCGTATGGTTCAAGTCGTCGTATAATAACACGTGCAATCTGCAAGAATTTCAGTCTGGTTTATGGAATAGGGAACTTTGAATGCTTATAAAATTACGAACAAAACTTAGGACAGTGAAACTTTGTACCTAAGACCAATATTTGAATGCTTTATAGGATTTTAACATTGAAAACTTGATAGGTATCTTGTGATTTCAAAAATTTCAATGCTGTCTGCTGTTTACCAGAATGATCTGTAGAGAACATTGCTTACAAGCATTGTTTACAAATAATGTTTACCAACTATCCATTATTCTAAAGGTTTGTTACGCCCAAGATGTAAACAAAAAGTGCCTTAGTCCAGTCTGTGGAGAGTGGCATGTACTTCCGAGATAAGTAATAGAAAAATAATATAAGAATAGAACAATGGAAAAAATTTTGGACCCAGAAATTCTCACTGAGAACTGTAATACTCATAGACTGTAATACTCATAGACTGGTTATAATGCATTAGGTTGTATTGCTCATAACGTATTCTCGAATATACTGTGTATAGCATACAAATCAAAATGCCCCTAGAGCTTGAGAACAAAAAAAAACCATGTTTATTACATGCTTTGCTTATATTATACCAACCACTATGGTTCCTTCAAGTTAACTTATACAGTAACTGATTTTACTATAGTCAATTAAGCTCCAAGTTCAAATAGTACAGGACAAGAACCTTCAAAGTAATATGACCATTCAGTTACAGCATTTCTTGTCTAAAGTATGTTCAAAGGTATAAATTTGCAAAATGAGATGAAATCTACTCTATTGCCATTGTAGATTTTATAGTATCATGATGTCATCATCCGAGAAAAAGCCTTGCTTACCAAAGATCATTGGAACCCATGATGGCAAGTTTCATTGCGACGAGGTCTTGGCATGTTCTCTACTGAAGATGCTTCCTGAGTATAGTGATGCTGAAATTGTCAGAACAAGAAATAGTGAAAAGCTTGATGGTTGTGATATTGTTGTAGATGTTGGTGGAGTATATGATCCCTCAAGACACAGATATGATCATCATCAAAGGTTTGTGTAGAACTGGATTATATTTTCTTGTTGATAAATATAAAAGATATCCAATTTGAAAGCTTGCATTCAATACACTGACGCATGTAAATAATGTTTAATCATAAACACGCTATGGGGTTGTTCTTTTAAACCAATTCTCTTTTCAACAGCCTTCTTTTTTCTGAATGTGTGTTTTTCAAAGCTGGGGCCCTCTATAGTTTTGTTAATGATAGCAAAATGTCAATAAATCATTTTGCCATCCAATACTTGTCAGTTGTTGCTCCCCCCTTCAAGTCTGGAATTCCTTCCGTTGGGCATGCCACTTTTGACCAACTTGCAACCGTGCAAGAGATGCCAGTTCAAGGAACAGCATCTTAAGGGTAATCAAAATCAAAACCCTAGAGAGATTGCCCAGGTTTGAAAATACAGTTAAAAGTTGTTATTTCTCTGTTACATTTATAGTGAAATATCAAGTGATTGTAGGTAGATGTGTGACTTATGCTTTTCTGGTTATTTATTTACCTATTCATTAAAGGAGTTTTAATGAAAGCATGGCATCCCTTGCAAACAAGAAATGGACAACAAAACTGAGTAGTGCTGGTTTAGTTTATCTTCATTTTGGACACAAACTACTTTCTCAGTTACTTGGTTCTGATGCTAATGAAAAGTTGGTTGAGACCATTTATGATAAACTGTATGAGAACTTTATAGAAGAAATCGATGCTGTAGACAATGGAGTAAATCAATATGATGGAGAGCCAAGGTATAGTATGGTTCATTTTTCAGTCGTTTTACAATATTCTGTTTGACTTTTGTTCAATTGAAGATAAATGTATGGTGTGTTTTTTTGAAGTAAAGCAAAATTTTGTTTCAAAGTTGTAGCATCATTTTCATTGCAATAGCAAAGCTAATTTTCTTTTCCCGACCGAAATAAGCAATTTGCTTACTGCTTTTACAGCAAAGCAATGAAATTTTTCTGTGTTATTTTTAGCACTGATTCGGTTTTTTGTTGTGCCTTCTTAGTTCATATGAGAGTTAATGAATGGATCGAGTCAGATCAACCATACCAAAATCTGAAATTTGCCTGGGAGACTGAATCATGAGTTCTTTCTGTTTTTCTTCGGCTTCAAGTCTTTGTTTTCGTAGAATCGTATAGAAAAACAAATCTCCGATTCCTAAGATATACTTTTCTTGTTACATTTTGCCGAGACAGTTCATGCATTAATTGTCAATATTTTGCGCATCAAAGTAGCAAACTGTCCAGTTGACAACTTGCAATAAACAGCAAATTTAGATGAATTTTTGTTAAAGCCATTTGTTATTAGAAATTTCTTGTCTATTGTCAATGAAATATCTCCTTTTGAGCTCAAAAACGTATTATCTTCTTCTTCCTATAGGTACAGGGTGACAACTACAATTGGTTCACGTGTTGGCAATCTAAATCCTCGATGGAATGAGAATAATCCTGATCCACAGGTCTATAATTTCAATTCTTCAGCTGTATAGACACATCATAATCGCTAAACTATCTTCCATATTTCTTGGACAGAATATATCCGGACTGGCATTGATTCCATGAAGATCCTACCAGGCCCACCCCCCGTTATCCCATCCCCCAATCAATCACTATTGTGCCTTTCTGAAAATGATAATGCCTATGTTGTCACCCACTTTTCGCTACATCTAACGTTGAGACTAGTTTTTTACCCTGATAACAGTATAGTCTGGTTTTAATTTACCATACTTCTACTGAACAACAGTTTTCAACGTTTGTCTACGTCGCAAAACATTGCTTGTTTGACATTTTTACTTGTGAGAGTTAGATGCTTTCGAAATATTTCATAATCATTGTTAATCAAATCCTCCTTGTCGAACAATGTTGAATGAACTGGCCAAAAGATCAAACTACTCTTGTAAACCAAATCTTCGTTTGACAAACAATGTTTGGACATCTGGCCAGGGCATAACACTTTTCTTCACCTTTGGACCTGGCAAAAAGATCAAACACTGTTAGTCAAACCATTGAGGTTTGCTTGTCAAGCCAAATATTTGACTGTCTGACACTTTGCAAAACATTGGAACCATTTTCTGCTTGTGTCAAGCAGAACGTTCAAACATTTATCTCAAAGCAAATTTCACATGTTTGACCAACAATGTTTGATCGTCTTGCAAGTGCCTTAAAACTCTTATTATAATATTTTCTCTATTCTTATTTTTCGAATTTTTTTGCAGGCTGGGTTTTATAAAGCTATGGAGCTTGTTAGAAGTGAATTCCTTGACAGAGTATCTTATTTTAAAGATTCTTGGATCCCTGCAAAATCACTTGTACAAGAAGCAATTGATAAGAGATTTGAGGTGTTTTTCTTTAAAATTCGTTCAGTTTCTTCTGTTTTACTATTGTACAGATGTGTTGCAATTTAACTGGCTGCTCACTATACAGCTGCTGCTAACTCTTACTACCTTTCTTCTAATCAAAGCGTTGTGTATATTTTTTCCCTTTATCTTTTAATAGCTCTTGTATAGTCAAACGAAGCTTGAATGAATTCATCATTTAACCATAAACCACCGATCTCATCTCTAAAAATGATTTATTCGAGATCAGCGCATATGCCTAGTTTCGGCAGATGAGTAAGAAAAATGTGTTGCTGCAAGTCTCTTTCAATTAGATTTTGTACAAGAAAGAATGACGTTTGAAATTTTCAATTCTCTTCTTCTTCTAGGTTGATTCTAGTGGAGAAATTGTTTGTCTTGCCAATGGTGGTTGTCCATGGAAAGACTATTTATTTGCAATTGAAGAAGAGTCAAATCTAGAGCCTAAATTAAAGTTTGTCCTCTTCCCAGATCAGAATGGTAATTGGAGAGTGCAGGTAATTCATGCAGTTGCTTCATCATTCAAATAATCATTACATTGTATTGTATTGTATTGTGTTGTATTGTACTGTTTTGTGTTGCATTGTATTGTATTGTATTGTACTGTGTTGAATTGTATTGCATTGCATACCATTGTATTGTATTTCATTGTACTGTATTGTATAATTTAGTTAATGTTAGTTATTATAATAATGACGTGACACTAATTTAGACTAATATGAAGCAACTTCAGAGATTGCATTAGACGATTAAAATACTGCGAATAGAGCAAGTGCATTTGTTGCTAAGCTAAGAAGTCTAACGAAACTAACGTATAGTAAAAATGTTCCGCTTTTCTTTTAGTGTGTTCCTGTTGGATTGTCATCATTCGAAAACAGGTATTTTGTCGTCTTTCATATATTTCAGGCACTTTCATATTTTTCTGTCAGAAATTAATTCTGAAGATAATCTGAATTCATCTTTTTGCCATCTCACTAGTGCATGAACTATAGTGCATAAGTTCATGAAAAGGTCCTCTGTATTTTAAAGGCTTAGTCTCCTAGAAGAATGGCGTGGTGTACGAGATGCAGCACTTAGTGAACTGAGTGGCATTCCCGGATGTATTTTCGTTCATGCATCTGGTTTCATTGGTGGAAACGTGACTTACGAAGGAGCCCTTGCGATGGCTAGAACTACCTTGAATCGAAGAAAGTAGAGGTTTTATTAAATTTTCATATATACGAGAGATTCTATCCCAGATCTTTGTTTGCTTCCATATTCTTAGTACCTTAAGCAGGATAGTTTTCTACACTGAATACGAAATAGCAGATTTTTTTATTGCTAAGCAGAGGCTCTGCCTTATTACAGGGTATGGCAGTGAGCAAAACTAATCAAACATTACATCAAAGTAAGAGAGACCTATTACGTAAAGAAGATTAGATAAACGTTAACATTAGACAACAAAGACAGCTTTTAAGTTCTATGATAAAATTCTAATCTTCACCTAGGCGAATGTCTATCCAGGGTTTGAGTTAGTCATTAGGATTTCTTTCATAGTTCTTGTGGCCTTTATAAGGTAGTCATCAAGCGCTTTTATAATCTCTTCATCCGGATTATATGGTTGTATTTTAGGCAAATTTAAAGGGAGTGCATCTCGTACATAAGCGAGGTTTAAGAGGTCAAATTTGGCAAATTCTTTCATGTTTTCATCATTAGTTGATCTCTGAACACAAAGCATTGGATACATATAGATACCATGTAGCTGATCAGTGTCCTATCTAAATTTAAACTATCTAACTAATCTCAAATGAAGTGCACACGATTGAAGGGTTCTACCGGGAAGATTCCTCAGGGGACAGCTAACAGTGGGTCAGTTATGTTGTATGATAGAAAACTGAGTTGCATATAGAATGACTGACTCCTCGTTAAGAGATGCAGAAACAACAACAAAAAAGGAACACAAAACTTAGAATACTGTATCTAGTTAAGAAAGAGCAATCCATAAAGATCGTTTCTTATGCAATGTCTAACTCTAGTCACATAGAAGAGACAGAAAACTCGATAAGAGTACTTTCTATCAAGAGATTCCAGGCGTAGGAGATTTCTGTTGAAACAAAAGGATTCCTAAAGGGATTTCACTGAAAAGATAGGTTTTCTAGCGTGAACGTATTAGAGTTTCAAGAAGCGAATTGCCCCTTGCATTCTCTGTAGAGTTCCAAAGTCGTGACGTTAAGAAAATTTATTTTTTGGATTTCTCAATTTGCTCTTCATTCATGTATGAAAAATAATGCAAAAATGTCGAAAATCAAATATATTTCTTCGAATGGCCATATCTCAGCCAATGTTTGATGTATCTGACTAATTTTGCACATGTAAGTATTGTTTTTGATGCTCTTTCAGAAAATGATGAGCAAATTGAGAAATATTAAAATTGATTTTCACTTTGGTACTCTACAGTATTACTTGCACTTTCTGCTTTCTATAAAGTAAACTTTATCACAAAAAGTCGCCCTGGTGTAGAGTTAATAAGTGTTTCAGATGAGAGAGAGAGATTGGAGAAAATCAGCGTCCTGAGGTCAAGTAAAAGAAATTGAAGGTAACGTGACTACATTATTTAGCTAATAAAATATTCTGAAGATCTAAAATTTGATTGTCTAATTTCTTTTTTGCTTTGTCTAATTGTTGTTTCAGTTCATTAATTTCGTCGCTCTGTGCACGGTATTTCTTCTGAGTCTCTTGAAGTAAAGTTTCCATAAGTTTTATTTGGTCACTTTGTTCTTGTAAATAACATTCTTCGAACCCAAGCTGAACCTCAAGATCTCGAATATCTTGTCTGAGCTTTTCAGAGAGCCATTTCTCTGCTTCTAACTCTTTTTCAAGACTATCATTCTGTGTTTTTAAGTTTGTTGTGACCTCCACTTGTTTAATCTTGTCTTGTTTCAATTTTTGTATCTCTACAAGCTGTTTTTTGAGTATTTCATCACGAGAGGTTAGTTGTTTTTTAAGCAATTTATTCTTATCAGCAACTTCATCACATTTTTTCTGCAGAATTCTCAACTTTTTTGCGTCTTCGAAATTGGGCCTAGCCTCATCCATTTCCTTGTTGTTATTTTCTGCATTTGACACTCGCTTACCTGACGTAATACCAAGGGATTCATTTTCAGGCTCTTCCTCGTTTACTTTACTTGCTTTCACCGAATATCGAGACAGCTCAATATTCATTATGCTTTTTATCTTGTTGACAGATTCACCTGGTCACATCCTGAAGAACAACAATCGTATTTGATTAATCGCTATTCAACGACTCATTATTATGGATATGATCATTATCTCTTCTTTGAAATGATGTAAGTTTATATTTTTTCATAGATACTTGAATTTCCAATTCTATGAATTTACAAGTTTTTCCAACAAAGCTATGAATGTCCTAAATTCACTCACTAATACAGTAGGCTAAGCTCCTCTATCCTCCCTTTTTGGAATCAGAAAAGCTCACCCAGGCGAATGTAGAGAATTTAAAATACACTCTGTTTTATAAGAACACTTTAAAACTTCGGTGCCTAATTTCCGATCCCCTGCTAATTAAGGTCTGCTCATTAAGATTTTATGATGATGAAGATGATGATGATGATGATGATGATTTATGATGATGATTTATGATGCTGATGATGATGGTGATGATAATGATAATGATAATGATGATGAAGATGATGATGATGATGATGATGATGACGATGATGATGATGATGATGATGGTGATGATGATGATGATGATGCATCCAGATGAAACATTTCGAAATGTGATGTATGTATGTTTGTATGTATGAATATCTTACAATATCTTATGTATGAAAATAACAGGACTGAATAGCTTGTTTTTAGCTTGGTCTGGTTTACATGTACTTTGATCGTGAAAATATCTCGTGTTACAAGAAATTAAACTATGATATTGGTAAAGATTAATGGATTATAATGATTAACATTAGCGAACATCAAGCCTCTAAAAATGTGTTCTTACTGAAGATTTTACGTGCTTTTTGAATAAGAAAACTTGGAATGACCCCAGAGAACTCAAAATTTCTTACCGCCTGTTTACAATCCTACAAGGTACTGGTTCAAAGTGAAGCTACACTTGCCCCAAGGTCCCTTTAGCTAAGTGGAATTGTTGTGTACTCAGGGTTCTAGCTAGTCCCATCGGATTTGCTTTGCCGCTCTTATTATCCTTGTGTTTGTCATTCAAGAAAAATATTAATTTAAACTGTGTATCTTTGTAGCTACGTTTAGTGTTTCAAGTAAAATTCGATAACTAGAGCCACTTACCGAGTTACAAACCTAAAGGATCTTTCCTTTTCTTCTAGGTCAACGCTTTCCTGTACTGAAACTGTGCTTTTAAATGCATATCATGGATTTATAAATTAACGTAAGGTGGATGGCTTTATTACAGGTGCTGAGATTCATTGTTAGGTAAATGTTATTCATATTAAGCAATGCTTGTTTCAGCGTTTTAGCGTCTTTCAACTCATTTGAAGCTTCCACTGGTTTCTGTCGATTCACCACCGTCTTCGTCAATGGTACTGTAGACTTTCGCATGGAAAGACAAATAGAAGAAAAAATCGTCCAACCAAATAATGTAGACTTAGGCATGGGAAGGACATAATGAGTGAAAAAATCGCCTAGGCGCGAGGGCGACTTCGTATCATTATATATACTGTATCTGCAAACCCTAAGCTTCTACCACCTTAACGACAACCATGTTTTGATATTGCCTAAGGAGAGTAAATTAACAACGTACTTGCTATCTTTCACTTTATGAAAAGTACCTGCTTTCCTTCACTGAACTCCCCTTTTTTGTCCGAAAGCCAACCGAACGATAACTACCGTCGTTAGATAAATGGCAATTAGTCATCATAAATCAAAAATACAATTTTTTAAATACAATAAATAGATATATGTAATATAGCTACTTTAACCCATATAAAACTGTACATACTGTAAAATGTATTAGTTGAGATATAAACTATTAATATCATTATTAATACTTTTTATGGTTGTTTAATATGTTTATACGTGTGTTGTAAGTGAATTTAAATAGAACGAATTAGATCGGCAGAATGGAGTAGAACGACTATAACAGGATCTGTGCCACAAAAATCAACATCCCGTTCTCTTGAGTTACGATATTATAATGTATACAGTTTACGGAGATTTAGGTTACGGTTTTAATTAATAGGGTAAATGGACGGTCTAAATTCATTACCAACTTAGGCCGACGTTGTTGTACAAGCAAAACGACAACGATATTGCAAGCCATAATGACTGCAATTAGCTATAAGGGTTAATAATATCTTAGTAGGGTTTTTGATTTATCTTACAGTAAATAGATAAAGTTTTTATCATTTAACTTAACTGCAAAATTCACTAAGTTTTTTATTGTAATTTCAGTAAACTTAAACGAATACAGAGTTATCTTTAAACAGCGGATACCACTGATAATAATGACCTCTTCTTAAGAGGTATATACTGTTATTACACTGGTTTTGGGCTCGTGGAAAACTTGTACATTCTTTCTTTGACATTCAGCTGTTAGGGTAGCGTCTGATTACCTGCAATGGAATAGGAATATCGATTAGTGTTAGTTGTTTCATGCGTTGTTAATGTAGCTACAGTATATGTGAGCCCCAAGCTGGCTCAACCGAGGGTGCTATGGGTGGGTGTAGAGGCAACCATAAAAATGCTTGTAGGTTATGCAGCTGCGTCCTAGGAAACCTTCTGACTTTTTTGATATATATTTATAGCTACAATCCTGGACAAATGTTAGGAGACACTTACGGAAACCGAGTCTCTCTCGTCGTATTTGGACCCTCTTCCCCCCAAAGTCAATGTTCAAGACTCTAAAGACTTTTTTGTGTGCCTGGTCTCTGTATTTTCATCTGAAAACAACATTGACTTTGGGGGGAGGGGTATCTACTAATAAATTAAGCATATATTACCCAAAGACGAAAATGCACTCTGAAATTGCTAGTGTCTCCTAACCTTTTGTCCAGGAGTGTAGGTAACCGTGTTCGTTTAGGTGTGAGAATAAATGCTGCGGCACGAAGAAGGTTAGGTATGTTTCTCTCGCGTTTGCCAAGAAAACTTAAGCTTTTACCTACCCAAATCTCCCTAATCAAACATTTCGCTCCTTCTTCTTGACGGAAGAAGTTCTTGGTAACATTGTGTGGACTGTATAAAGTTACTAATATATCTAATGTCGCAGCACTCTTTAATTGTTCTTTTGTAACTGTTATAGTATCAAATGCTAGCATTAACAAAGTATGTTAATTTCATTTTTGTTTATCGTTGTTTTAATCAGGTTAATGGCCATCTTGGCCTAAATATCCTGTTCATAATAAATAAACGTGAATAAAGTATCTGTATAGGTCCGCTTCCGCTTTCGCCTTTATTGCAAACATATATATTGCAACCATATGTATTGGTGTAACAGAAATAAGCAAAATCAAATATTAACGTTCACTTTTCAGGGAGCAGAAATCATTTTGGAGCGTGCTGATGGAGCTCACAAGTCCAAAGGCAAGTTTTGCATGTACACAACTAGCGATTGAATAGGTATTTCTCTTTGTCATTTGTACAGCTCAAAACGATGCGATTCTGCTATGGTATTGATAGAAGGGTTCATTTTAGCACATAGTGTTTATTCTATTGACTATGATTTTAGCATGTTTCAAACGTGCAAGCAGCGTCTACGCGAAGACTTGGTCAAAGCGAGTATAGTACAGCCCAAACGGGGCCTAAATGAAATTAAAATACCTTCTCCACTCACCACAAACTGTCGAAATATTTCAAGCTTTTGGTTTTGATATTTTGTGTTTTTCGGACAGCTGATCTTTACTTCGCATCTTTTTCACTACAAAGCAATGACATATGACATTACACAAATCCATTACACTTTTTTTTTCAATAAGCAACTTGACTTTGGTCCAGCCCTCAAGAGTTGCTTAACATATCTAGGATTTCAGCCGTCACAGAATGCCTGGTACCCCCTAAAACCTCTTATTTTGCCTCTTTTCTGGCTTTTCAATGTAACTGACAAGTTTGCAAGGATGTACAGTATAAAGAAAGCTATTTCACCAGAAATTTCAGCAAAATCTCAGCCCTGGTTGCTTATTGAACAGTTGCTTATTAAAAAAAAAGAGTGTATAAAACAAAGTTGCAGCGATAATTACTAGCTACCTATTCACTGATTTGTAAAAACCAGGTAGAAACGTGGTTTTAAGAAACCAGTACTGAGAGGACTAAAAGTTGGGACCTGCTCAAAGTGTTACGAAGCGTTTTTAAGAGTTCAGAGATATACAGGTCCAAATTTCCATGTTCCATTTCCATCCAGGGTTCCTCATCCCAGCTGCCTGCGGTCATTAAACTGCGATGTTCCAAACTGTCGTTAGTACTTAAAATAAAAATCCCAGAAAAATTGTTTGACTTTAGAGGCTCGTTAAAATGAATTGACGAAAAGTACATGCTGAAGAAATCGGACAAAATATTCGTGTCACACACATCTTAAGCTTCTTAAAAGTTCAACGAGGACACTGTATTCAAGTTACAGCATGTGACGGGCTATTTATAGAAAATGCACTTGCTTGTACCTGAAAAATTTTAACTGCAAAAAAATTCAGAAATGTTGAAAAAAAGATCCTATTATGCTTCTTGTCAAAAACATGAAATATTTAGAATTGAATTTATCAAACGAGAAAGGGTTTTTCTACAAAAAAATCACGCAGCATGATTTATTTCTTATTGTATTTTTTATATATATTATTTCTTTGTCTATATTGGAATGCTTGAACCTGACACTGTGATAATCTATTGTCAGAGCTATTTAATATATTATCCCAATATTGTCTTGCATAATCCGTTCAAGGTTCATCTTTTTGCAACATCACGTTTTAGAGAAGTTAAGAGAATTCAGACTTTCATCTTTTTTCTGTTGAGTTTTGGGCTTCGTAGAACAGCTCCTTGACTTTGCACAATGACCTTGATATTCTCTTTAGCAATCTTGTACTCATCCTTAGTGAAGTGCTTTTTGAGAATCGGATCTACAAAACTGAAGAAATTATCTGCCGTTCTTGACAATGTCAACAATGACAACATAAAACTATCTGGTTTGCATTCTTTCAGCGAGACTTGTTTCATCTCTGCATCCAATGCTTCTTCAAAGCTCTTATCAATTGCTGGGTATTTGTGAAACATTCCAAAGAACCCGGTATGCACATCTCCTAATATTTTCCTTTTCACTAAGCTTTTCAGAGTTAAGGAAACACTGCATTCTCGTTCTTCTCGTTCAAACCAATCTCGTAATAATTTTGGTTTCTTAGGGTGTGAGGCATGATAGGCCAAAATGTGATTGAAGCCAGCTTCATCTAAATACTTCCCAGTTCGTGTTGTATCTTTGACTTGAACAGCAAGCTTCTGGTGTTGCTCACAACCCAAATGAGAACTTTCAAAAACAATATCAATCTTTCCAAGTGCATATAGATCAATAAGTACAGCTGCGTATGCTCCTGTTCTGAGGTGCATGCTAGATTTCTTGCCATCGACCTCTCCAGTTCCACTGTTATGCCACATCAAAACATAGGCCTCTGAAAGGCTCAATGGCCTCTTTAAAAAAGCTGCTTTGTCAAAATCTTTGCATGTTATGATAAGACGAACGGCATCGCAGAATGATTTAAAACAAGCATCTTTTTCTGCTAAAACTACAGCTGGTACGCCTGCAGCTGCTTCGGCAATTGCCATGCTAATACAATGCCTATGGTTTTCAATTCTGGAAAGTGAAAACTGCTCTTCTGTAGAATTTCAAAATTTCTTCAAGCCAGATGACTCGTGATCAGCTGTAAACCCTCACCGGTTTGTCACCTAGGGCGTTCAGTCTGTCTCCTTGACAACAAAGAGTTTGCATGTCACGAAAGGGCTCACACTTAAATTGCGGAGCATGGAAGGAAACACTGAAAACAAAAAGGAATCCATCTAAATTGTATTCTGTTCGCTTACGGTTTTCGGTGATTTTTGCTAACCATTGTCTTCTCTGCTGTATGGCTCTGGCCAACAGAACAAAAATTTTTGGTCATATATTCGAGTTTGCCTTAGAAGCTTCACAAACCATAGGGGAAAATTTGCTTTACAAGGAATGTTTAACTATTCGTCTAGTCGCAAAAAATTGCTTGAAAAACAGTGGAGGAGATTTGCTTTACAAGCAATGTTTGACTATTCGTTTATTTCGCAAAATATGGTTGGCAAACAATGAGGAGACATGCTTTACAAGCAATGTTTGACTGTTGTCTGCGTCACAAAACATTGCTTGATAAACAATGGGGGAGATTTGCTTTACAAGCAATGCTTGACCATTGATCTCTATCGCAAGCAATTATCGTAATCGTCATAGATGATTATGGAACTTACATGATGATTATAGACTATAGAACTTTACCTTGAGCGGAATTTAAGTAGCCAAATGAAGGTTCCCTTAGCTCTTTGCAAACTTTTTGCAAGCTTGTTTGTTATTTGGATAAGTATAAAAACATTAAGAGTTATAATTTAAATCAAACTTACATCCTTCATAAATGCCTTTGACCTGTTCGCCTTTCAATGGTCTATCCCACATTGCAATGGAGTGAATTTTTAGTGGATACATGTATTCTCGGCTATCAGCATTATTAGGCTTCCCAACTGTTATCAATGGATATTTATCATTAGGCCTTTCTGTATCGTTTCCTTTGACAGTCATTTGTTTCTCACCATCAATATAATACGTAAGATTTCCATTTTTGTTCCAAACGAAAGCAAAGTTGGCCCATTCGCCTGTTTTCACCTTATCCTCTGGTATGGTCAATTTCCATTGTTTATTGGCAGTGCTGAGTACAAACACGTATGTACCATGAAAAAAGAGGAAAGCGAATCCTCTTGATTCTTTCGATTGTCCACCTCCACTTATTATATATGCGTCTTGGTTGTCGTGGACATTGTCTCTCTTTAAATATGCCCAAAAAGACAGTGTTAGACCACCTAAAATACATTTGCCAGGATTGCTGAAGCACGTGCCTAGAATCGAAGAAAAAACCATTCTTATCACATCAGCAATACTAATTAGAAGTTGTGCAAAGTGGCTTAATGGTAAACTAGACGCAGTTCAGCTCTTAGTAATGCTCTGTGCTTCCTACCGGCCTATTTCACTGCAGATCTTGGTTGATATTTTCAATGATTTTTTTCTTCTGTCAAGCGTACCTGAAGCAAGGTACGCTCTAAATGTACGTGTTCTGGACCTTTTTCTGTGTCTTATTTTCCCGGGGACGTCTGAGAGGCCGAAAGCCTTTTCTTTTAGACAACTGCCGGGAAAATCAGAGACTTTGGAGGCCTATAAAATCTCCTGACACCAGAGCTGGAAGATCCCGCAAACTTAACAGAGAAATCGTTAATAAATTAATGTCTCTAAAGCCTTCAGTTTGCGGGTTTTTGCGTCTGGAATGGGAAGCCTCCGAAGTTTGCTTTTCAGAATTCAGAAGAGATATAAAGCCCAAAGGAACGCAACCTAAAGAAGTGCATTCTATATGCACTCAGACAGAAAGACTTCTCATGTATTGGAGTTCAGAGGATAACCTTACAGTACCCAGCTGTACTCTTCTGAGCAATATTAAGCTTTGTGCCACAGTAGTGCCGGAAAGTTTTGCTATGAAAACATCCTAAAGACAGGCGAAGTTGTTAGCCAACAGGACTGCTTTTAGATCGAAGTCGAGTTGGTTTGGTTTGAACTATTTTAGCCTTCTGTCGCTCACCCAAAACGTTAAGTTGCATCGCAACTCCTTCACCTAGATATAAACCAGACCACAGGAGAGTTACAGTTTTTTCTATTGTTTACATAACGTTTGGTTACGTTACCGTTCAAAGTTTATCAGTGAACCTTTTCTGTTCTTACCATTGAAATCTCCTAGTATAATGTAGCTTCCAGGGTATTCTGTAGTAGCATAAGGTTTTCCGTCTGTATCAGCTTCAATCCTACTGCCGTTCATAAGAATCGCATTATGACCTGTTTGTATATCTACTACCAAGATAGCTTTACTTTTGTCCATCGGCCAGAAATGCGATGATTCTAAAAACGGATCTTTCACTGCAAAAGAACAGAAGTATCCGTTAGAAAGAGGAATTGAAGAAACAATTGGTTCGCTTTGGCCTTGAATCGAGGCCCGTTAGGGATTTAAAATCTCCGAATTTAAAATTGTCCACAAGTGACATGGGGATAATATTGCAACTGAGTGAGCGGGAGGGGATGACCATTTAGATCAGCTTATGAGCTCAATAGAATAGTTCTAAAACCCTCTGAATCGTGCGGGTCATGGTATTTTTTTTATCTGGGTTATTTCGCTTCATTTGTGCCATGCATGATTTATAAGATTTCTTTTGTTGGTTATTGCTGGTATTTAATATTCTACCGTTGGCTTATTGCAGTTGATGGGAATTTCGAACTAGAACTGTATGACCAGAGAGCGGAACAGAACTTCACTGAGCTTTGAAGTTCAACGAAGTAACGTTCCGCCTAGCTGGTCTCTGTATATAATGTTTGCCTTAGGCGTGCAGCTTTTTAGTTGCTTATTTAGATGTTATTTAGATCGCGACAGCTTTGAGGTCTGGCTGCTTCCACTGCCCAATTGGGGCTCCATATACCAGTTGCGTTTTGTCGCGAGACTTGACTGGGAAGGTTTGTAGGTAGTTTATTATTCTCTCTTTCGCTATTTGGGAAACCGTTTTGCAGCGTGAAGGCCGAAATCACCGCCCAGACCGCAGCCGAAGATTCTTCTCGAATATGTCTTTATAAAATTAATGCAATAACTTACATAGAATGCCTTTGTTTTTCTCTGCAGTTCTGGCTTTCTGTACTCCATCAAGTTGTATTGGTGCTCGCTTGCTGTTAACTGCAAAATCAGAGATAATGCTAAGGTAAATTATTGCATAAGCAAATCTATTTGCATCTAAGCTAATTATCTTCATCTTCACCATTGATTCTATAACTCCTAAAATGTCTTGTTTTGCCAAATAACTGTATGCGTTTGGGTACCTTAGGCCAGGTGCCAACCTTACATACTGAATAACTTTGCTTTCCAAATCCAATTCTCCTACCTACTCGATCATGTGACTAGAAAGCTATTTTCAATGTGCTCTGCTGGGCATGACCTGCTCAGTACCTGCTCCAAAAGCAGAATCACTTGAATAGCCCTTTGTTACTGCTCATATTCGATATTCTTTCAATTTGTTGCAATTTCATAACGATGCCTATTAAAAGTGGTCTGAAACGAGGCTTGGCTGCTACTTTGAGGATCTTCGAAGCATGATATGATAAATGGTATCTGATAAAATTAATGGTAACTGCATTTGTAGTGTAGCACACTTATGCACTCAAACTTTGTAAAACCTCGAAAGTAGGGAAAAGGGCTGTCATTTGAAACCAGGCTTTTCACATATAGATCAGTCAATGATATTAGTTTTGAATGAGTCGCTAATGATCCCTGGAAGGGCCTCGTAGCCATATTTCATGGTATAGATGCCTTTTTATATCCCTAGCAAGAATCGCAAAGGCCAAAATTAAAATGCCGACATCTTAAAGTGAGAGGGCTGGTACTACCCTGATCAGCAGTGATTAATGTTGAACATTATAATACCTCAGAACGACCCTTTAACCAGGGTAAGGAACAGGACCAAATAATAGAACTGCAGAACATGAATGAAAACAAGATTGAGGAACAGAACCAGGGTACAGAACTGAAGACCAAATTGTTAGGTTGCAATCGAAATTAGGATGAACTTTTATATGAAGATTAAATGTAAATTTATTTTGAAGTTTAAGTTGAGTTTAAATTTATGATTGAGATTCATTTAAAGTTTAAGATTAAGATTAAGATTAAGATTAAGAGATTAAGAGATTAAGAGATTAAGATTAAGATTAAGATTAAGATTAAGATTAAGAATAAGATTAAGATTAAGTTTAACTAGAAGTTAAGTTCTAGACGAAGATGAACATTAACACTAAGATTTACATCAAGTTTAAGGCGACGGTCAGAGATGGGCAAGGGGTAGTTAACTAATATTGCATGCAGCCTGTCAAGGGTCTGACCAAACGATTCAAAAATGCTTGTTAAACATTTGAAGTCTGCATGACGAGCAAATTGTTTTACACATTTTATGCTTCTGCTAAGCAAAAATATTTTTGAACTGTTTCAAAACTTATTGCAAAACAAATTAGCATATTTTCATTTTTCATGCAATAATCTGCCCAAACGCTCAAACATTGCTTGATGAGCAAATTTCAAATGTTTGACAAACATTTTTTGATCATTTAACCAGGGCCTCATGACCCCCTTTTCCCTATAATCTCTCTCTGATTCCTCTTTTTAAGAGGTATATAACCTAGAACACCTCAGCTTTTTGCGTTTACTCATTGCGCATTGTTACACAATGATAGCTTCTCTCACACAGAATGTGCGTTGCTTCCTGACAGCTTTATTTATTAAACATTCACTTACTTCTTTGTATTTTTCCCCTGGTTTCTATTTGGTGCTCTGCTGTTTCCTCCAATTTGTGCTCATTGTTGATAAAATCATGGACCGCCACAGTTGGCACAATATCTGCTGGTGGTTCTGCCTTTCTTGATATATGATGCCTCATTCCACCATTTTGTGGATCCATATCTTGCATATTACTGTCCATACTATTCGAGTTCATTTCATTCTCCATTTCTTGGCCTAAAATTGGTCAATGTTTTGATTCATTATAATCATTATTTCTAAATTATGTGATAGAAAATGGCAAGAAGAGTTGAGGGGGTAGAGATTGACAAAGTAGAAGTTATAGGTATACAGACTAGATGTGATGTAAAAATCATAGTGTTTGCTATTCATGACAAATATATATAAATATATTAATGGTGCTGAAGAAGGTTTCAGCATAGTCAAACTGGATTAAAGCCTCGAGACTTCGGGAGTAAATCAGTGATTTCATTGAGTTTTATAGCTCATTGGAAACGTCGTTGGCTCTCTGGTTATACAGTCAGGGCTCGAATCCCATCTACGACATCAACGAATTTCTGTTCTTCATTTTAAACAGTTTAAGAGACGGGAAAGTTCAGATTTATTGAAGGCTCATAGTCAACTATACCAGTATTGGATGTTATGTGAATGGTAATATGATTTAAAGACGTCTGTTGATCTGCATATAGTGCAAATGACCAAATGCCAAAACTATCAAACAATGTTTGTATCAAACATTTGGAATCAGCATATCAAGCAATGTTTGAACGTTTGGCCACGTCCCCTTACATTACTTGACAAGCATAAATTAGCAAAATTTTTCGCGCAATGTTTTATGAAAAAGAAGTTTAAAAACGTTTTCATGTAAAAATTGTTGCAGGGGATAAGCAATAGCTTGATATGGTCAAACCTTAGAATATTTGCTCGACAAGCAAATTTCAATGTTT
Source organism: Chrysaora quinquecirrha (assembly GCA_014526335.1). Lineage (NCBI taxonomy): Eukaryota > Metazoa > Cnidaria > Scyphozoa > Semaeostomeae > Pelagiidae > Chrysaora > Chrysaora quinquecirrha. The sequence continues at coordinate 2,376,261 of JACTAT010000035.1, forward strand.
CACAAACAATGTTTAATAGTTTTGCCAGTAGCTAAACATTTAGCTTAACTATTTTATTTAGATCAATAGCTTACCTGCTCTTTCAGCTTCATGCATCAGCATTACTGAATCAGGATCCATGGGTTGTTGTTGCTGTTGCCCTTTACCGTCGTTACCGCCACCAGGAGCCTTCAATAACTGAACTTGCTGGAAGCCTTGCTGTTGCTGTGGGTTACCTTTTTGTGGGTTACCATTTTGTGGGCTACCACTTTGTGGAATACCGTTTTGTGAAGTTCTGCTGGGTTGAATTATCGCTGGTCTTTTCCCCTCAACTTTATCAGAGGGCTTCTTATCCGTAGCTCCCTTTTGTGGGTATTCTTCATGTCTTGATACCCCTTCTTCATGATTCCCAATCTGAACCTTCGGTGGCTTGTGCCATACTGATGGTCCTTTTGGACCGAGTTTCTGAGGCTTTGGCTGATTAACAATGTCGCGGTTTCCACTGTCATCAGAATAACGTGACTGCTTCATGACTCTTGTATCAATACCCTCGCTATTACCATCTAAAGCATTTTTAGTTATTAGCTCGTATGAACGACCGCTTTCTCGTTCAGTGCTACTGCTTTCACCATGAAAATCACTGACGGGCCTATTTGCGTCTTCGTTATAGCTTTCAGGTGCATGAAGACTTTCGCGTCTATCAGAACTTCCCTTGCTATTACTACTTTCACGCATCGTATCCTTATCCGTGTCATGTTGCTGGGAATACCCTTCTTTATCACTAAAACCTTTTGTAAAATCCTGTGCTGACTTCTCCACCATATGATGGTTTTCATCTGCAATACTTCCAAAATCTGAGCTTCGGAAGTTCTTTTTTGGGTACTTTATTATATCATTAATTGTTTCATAATTGTTATCTTCTACATCTGCTAATGATGCTTGTCCGAATGGTTGTTTCTTTGGTGCTTGTTTTGTCTCTTGCAATGCCTTTTCTATTTCTTTCATGTTTTGTTGATCTTCCTTTCTGTTTTCGTCTTCTTGGTTATTCTCATTCTGCTCCCTCCCTTGTCCGCTTTTTTCGTTGTTTTTATTCTTCTGTTTTACAGGACTGTCTTCCTTTTCTCCGTTGTAATTTTGCGATGGTTCTTTCTTGTCATTCTTTCCGCTATTCACAGCCGGTCTCCTTTATCATCATTTTGTCCTTTACTTAGTCTTTGCTGCTCTTTTTCACCATTTTTTCTCAAGTCATTGCTGTCTTCGTTATTCCCCAATCTTTCTTTACTTTCATTTTCTTGATTATTGTATTTCCCTCTATTTTCATCTTCATTGTAATTAGAATTTCTGCTTTTCCCGCCTTGTTTGTTGTTAGAATTTTCCTCATTTCCCTCGTCGTTGGTTTTGAATTTATCCTTATTTTCATCCTTATTATTGTTGTACCTTTCTCTATTTTCATCTTTACCTCCATATCTTCCTTTATTTTTGTCATTATCGTTGTTATCGCCTGTGTTTTCATCCTCTTTATTCTTCAATGTCTGTGTATTTTCATCTTCATTCTTAAATTTCTGTTTATCATTATCATTTCTACTATCATACTTATTTGCCTTTTCACTATCATTTTCTTTATCACTTACATTTTTATCATTTTGCTGATTTTCATTTCCTGCTTTATTCTTGACGGATTCTTGCCCACCTAGATTTTCATTTCCTTGCTTTTGTTGTCCTTCATTTTTGTCCCATTCTTGGTTACCTTGTCGTTCTTTATCCATGGTTCTCTCCCTGTCATCATTATCAGTTATCACCTTCTTGTTATTGTCCTCCTTATCCGTCCTCTGAACTCTTGCCATTTCAGCATTTTCCTGCCTGTTTTCATATTTCTGTGGGCCTTGTATCTCACTGCTGTCAAAATGGTAGCCTTTCGAACTACTGGCGTCTTGTTGTTGCCCTGTTTTGCTGTTTTGATCAAACTTACCAACTTTCCCACTATCGGATGTTTCATGGAAATTTTCTTTATTGTATTTTTCTTCATTCTTACTTGGACTTATTCTTTGATCAGAATCCTTCGAGAATTTAGGTTTTTTAGGGCCGTGTCCTTCCTCGTGCTCGTGCTCATGTTCTTCCTCGTGCTCGTGTTCGTCCTCGTGCTCGTGTTCATCCTCGTGCTCGTGCCCTTCTTCATGGTGATCATCGTGGCCGTGATGTCCATGGCTGTGAGAAGATGCGTCGTTATTTTCCTGCTTATCTGTAGAGCCATTACCATTACCCTTCTGATTGCTTTGTGAGTTTCCACTGCTTTCCTTATTCATTGGTTTGTTTTGGCCTGCGTTCTGGTTTTCCTTATCATCGTTCAGTCTGCTTTCTTTGCTTTCAGAATTCGCACCGGAATTTTCTTGCTGATATTTTTCAGGAATCACCTTATTCTGAGTTGGTCTCTTCGCCTCACTATTGCTATTATCACTTTCCTGATTCTGGCTTATATCCTGTGATGGCTGCAATCGAGAATCGCTACTTTGCTGATTATTTGATTGTCTGTTATCCTCGGTAACCGCGGAATTGACTTTGTCACCCTCCACTTGCTTTGAGTCGGTATTTTGGTTATTAGATCTAGACCCTTGAGACTCATTTCTCTGATCGTTTTGGTTGTTGGCCTCACTATTGCCGCTAAACCTTCCCTTGTCATCTTGCTTGAGCCTATCACTCTGGACATTCCCTGCATTTTGTCATCCTTATTTGATGGCTGGGTTCCCTTACCCGAATCTAATGGCTGATTGGCACTATGCTTGTCATTGCTTGGGCTCTGCTTTTCGTACTGTTGAGAAGTTTGTCCTCCTGTTTTACTCTCTTCTTTGTCTGAAGTCTGGGTGGTTCCTGGGTTTTCAGGCTTTGAGTAAGACTGATCCTGTTGCCTTTCGTTTTGGTAACCCTGCTTGTCATCAGTATTCTCATTTTGGCTACTCTGCTTCTTATCATTGGCAGTACCTTTCTGGTCACCCTGTTTATTGTCTTCAGTATTCTCATTCTGATTGCCTTGTTTCTTACCGTTATCATCCTTACTTTTTGTCTTGTCATCAGTATCATATAGAAACAATGTTCCTTTATATTTTTGCTTTTCAACTACGTTGCCTTTGCTATCAGTAGTTTTCTCGTTCTTTTCTTTGTATAGAGTCCCTTCATACGCTGTTCCACCTTTTCGTTACTGCCTTCCTCTGACTGAACCATTGTTTCTCTATTTTGGTGCATGTTAGTCCCAGAATTTGTCTCTTGCTTATAAACATTTTGATTATACACCTCTGCATTTGCTCGTGGGTCATCAGCTTTCTCACCTGCTGTGTAACCATTCTGACTATTTCCAATAGCTACACTGTTGCTGCTTTGCTTGCTTTCAAACGTGCTACCAGGACCATTCTGCCCATTACCCTTAAGAGAAGCATCCTCTGGAGTAATGCTGCTGGAGCCGCTTGCTCTATCTTTGGAAAAATCGTTTTTAAATGGCAAACCATGCTCATGTCCATTACCTTTTACCATGTTTGACTCAATTCTTTGCTGAGCATTATTATTATTCAACCCTGTATTTTCATTGTTGTTTTTTGTTTCACCATTGTTGTTTTGATATTCATTCGGTCTTCCAAATCGAGATGGTGGCTCTGTTGCCCCAAAATCTTGCTTTTGCTCATTTTGCTGATTGGATGGTTCATTATTAGAACTGAAACTGTTGCCTTGGTTTCCTTGTGTATTTAGATCTTCTTTACTAAGGTCTGGCTTTCTTTCCTGCCTATTTGGCTCATTCAGGTTTCTATTCTTTTCTTCATATTTGGGTTGGACATGAAGTTGTTCATCCATGTTCTCATTTTGTTGCCCTTCGTTGCTACTAAATTGTCCTGTAGCCGGCTGACTATTGAACCCTTCGTTTGTAAAACCAGGCCTTTGGTTTTGATTATTCAGATTATCAGAACTGCCAATGTTCTGATTACTGAATCTATTATTTTGTTGCTGGTTGTCATTCTGCTTAGGGGCATCGTTGTTGTCGTTTTGTACTTCGTATTGCATCCCTTTGTTCCCATTTTGATTTGACTTTGAATTCATTGATTGCTGCTGCGATGAAGCTGCCTCTTTATTACCGTTGCCTTCATTGTTGCCATTCATATTGCTTGCTTCCTTGTTCCCTTTACCCCAACTGTTACCGTTTATATTGCTTGCCTCGTTGTTTCCTTTATCCCCACTGTTGCTATTCATATTGCTTGCTTCATTGTTCCCTTTACCCCAACTGTTACCGTTTATATTGCTTGCCTCGTTGTTTCCTTTATCCCCACTGTTGCCATTCATATTGCTTGCCTCGTTGTTCACTTTACCCCCACTGTTACTGTTTATATTGCTCGCCTCTTTGTTCACTTTATCTCCACTGTTGCCATTCATATTGCTTGCCTCGTTGTTCTCTTTAGCACCATTGTTGCTATTCGCATCGCCTACTTCGTTGTTTCCTTTACCCCCACTGTTGCTATTCGCACTACCCATCTGCTGATTGAAATTTCCTGTTCCTTGTCCCCCCTTGAAGTTTTCTGTGTTTCCCTGAGAATTTCCTTTACTCCCATGTGAATTATTTGGACTATCATTTTGCTTAGTGAATCTCTCGCTATTTTGCTTTGAATGAGTATTTCTAAAACTTCCATGGTCATTTTCACTGTACAAAGCATTAGAAGGGTTTTTGTTTTTATCGATAAGTTCATATGAGCTTTCTGGTCTTCCTTGCTCGTCCGAAGACGTGTACTCTGGCTCATCAGTCTGCATTGAATCAATGTTAGGACCTATTGTGCTCCCACCTTTTGCACCACTGTTTCTTTCTTGAGTACTGATCATATTGTTTCCGTTTTCATAGCTGTGTTGATACTTGCTTGAACCGGAGCTAGATGTAGTCTTGACCTGACTATTTTCGTAGTTAGATTGCGGGCTTGGTGCTACGTCAAAATCCAGTGGATGAGGGTTGTTGAAGGGAAGGGCTCTTGACGCTATCCGTCCGGATCTGTCCATAAGAGACCCGCTGCCTTCTCTCCTGATGATGTAGCTACTCAGCTTGTACTTATCTGCTGGTGAAGCAGTTGGGATATCCGCATGCCTTTCCGGAAGTTGCGTCTCAATACTTGGAGTTAACAAGGATAAAAACGCGGCTGTTTCAACTTCGGTTTCCGGATCTGCCTGGGCGCTGTGTTCCTCGCATCGGCAAGGTGTTGTTGGCTCCTTGAGAATTCCACCTATTCAAAAAAAATTTGCAGTTTAAACTCTACGATTTATTTTGAAAATAATTCTTACGGTTTAATTGTAGAGTGCAGTTAAAGCTTTAACGACCTCAACGAGGCTGAGCTATATCCTTCAAAATCTTGACCCTATTCTCCATCGTTAACCCGTTTAGGTCCTGGTACTGACCACTAAATTCTCCAAAATTTTGGTAATTTCAGCCAAGGCATTGAAAGAAGATTCAGATTCCGAAACGACTAAGCAAGGACGTGCAAATAGATCTGTTTATATGAGCTTGGATGATACTGTTGGGAGAAGGATTGTTTTCCTATTTCGGTTTTTTTTTGTTTATGTAATTGAGGCCCTAAATCAGTCCTTGTACTCGTAACTGGCTCCACAGCCAATAACATTTGAAATGCCCGTACTGAAACCAGTATGAAGAATGTGAAGAATGTTTTACTTAGCTTCTTATCCAACCTGAAGACAACGTTGACGAGGCTTAACCAGCTACGGCAGAAGCTGTCTAAGGCCCTTGCCAAACTACCAAACATTGTTTATCAAACTGTTGAAATTTGCCAGAAATCAGACAATGTTTGAGTGATTGGCCACGTTACAAAACATTGATTGAGAAGCAAAAATGAGCAAATTTATTGCATAGTGTTTTGGAATTGCTAGATGTAAGAAAAAATATTGCACGAGCAATGTTTGTGACGTGGCCTAAAATAAGTATTCTGCTTAACAAGGTAATTTCGCATTTTTTAAAAACAGTGTTTGATCTTTTGGCCAGGGCCTAATGCTGTATATTACCAACAAAACAGCACAAAATATTGCAACCTTCCAAGTAGGTTCATGTTAGTGTCATTCGCACGAATATTCGAAGATGAATATGACACTTAACTATTGGTTATCAAGGCATGGAACATTTTCTTAAGAATCAAATGCAAACAGACTCACCTACACAAGCAGCCTTCTGCACCTTTGGAATAAGTGGTTCTAGATTATCGAATTCTGTTAGAAACATATTTGCATCATCTGGATCAGACGCAATATTCGCCATCTGCCTTTTGTTTATATGATCACCAATACCAACTCCAATGATCTTCACGCCCATGTCCCTCAATGCTCGTGCGGGTGCCATAACATTGTCTGTCGACGGACCATCAGTCATAAGCACAAGGACGTCCAGTGCATCCGCTCTGTGTACCGCACCGAATAACCCATCTTTTGCAAGCCGTAATGCCTGCCCGGTAAATTTCCCAGTATGTGGCTTGACACGCACACTATCTTTTGCCTCGACGAAACTATCAGGATCACTGAAGCGCTTGAAGTTCAGCATTACTTGAGCATCTGTTGAAAATGTTATCAGACCTAAATGAGAGTCTGCTGGAGTGACTTTGAATGCTGATGCTACCCGTCTGGCGAACTCCATGATCTCGCTCATTTTTTCTTTGCCTCCTGGCTCTGCTCCAGCTGATGCGTCGATCGCAAAGGCAAGATCAAGCTTCGATGAACAGACTGAAAGATGAAAATGAAGAGACTTTTAAAGAGTTTATCATTTCCTTTCATAGGCAACTGTCATAAAACAAAATGTGAACGAAGCGGAAAATACCGCACACTGGTTTTTCTACACGTATTGACCGTAATTACCTGAAAGACTAAGAAACATACTAAAAGTTGTACAATGAAACCATTTTTTGAAAGGAACACTGTTTACTTGCACTTCGCATAATAGGGGCAATTTTTGATAAACTATGTTAACTTAAGTAGTTAAACCTGTGTACAATATTGTTTACGAAAAGTTGCATCCAAATTCCAGAATCGTCTTGCTAATGCTTAACGCTTATCTGCATTATAATGCTACATCTTATGTATCAGACGTGTCGTTACAAATGCAACTAACCGTGCAGCTTACCTTTATCAGGACATATACAAGGTGGCTTTTCTCCTCTGGCAATAGCAGCACCTAATGGCAAACCTTTCCTGTTCTTTGAAGTCTCATTTGCCTTCTCACCAGTAGATTTGTCTTCTTCGCTTGACAAATGATCAATCTCACTGCTGTCATTTTTTGCAAATTTCGCTGTCTTACCAGAATGCTCAGTTGAGTTTTTTAACAAAGCTTTATGTTTTTCGTCTTTCAATACTTTTGCCAATACATCTACTGCAGACTCTTTAGCCTTAGCGTCTTTGCTTTCGGTTTTAGCTTCCGTGCCTTCTGTTTTATGTGTTTCTTCATCTGATTTTGTAGCACCTGTTTCGTGTTCTTTATCCTCGTCTTGTGTTTTTAATATATTCTTTATTGCAGCGCCAATTGCTTTAAGCTTGTTTCTATGCTTCTTAGGATCATTGCTTGCTTCTATTTCATCTTCCTCTTCGTCACTAAGAGCCTATAGATTTAAGAAATAGAAACAGAGCTTTTCCTCAGTATATAATCTTTTTCCGATCCCTGATTACAACAGTAGCTATATAATGCTTTTGTCGATCCTTGAATATCTCTCATACCATTGCCTTAAACATCCTTCCTACCCTAATCATATAAGATTATGTTGCGGCTTATGATCAAGGATGGCTTATAAATAAGGTTGGCTTAAATTATTTCATCCAAGGTGTCAAGCAATCATAACACATTATAACATATATTTTAACCTGCAACGATCAAACCAATAATTTCCTACGCGTTTGAAATGCCGTATTCATTTAAGCCAATGGTTTTTCAGGCTTCATGAAACCTTTCCCTAGTTAGGCTAACCCTTTTTTTGGACTGTGTATTTCTGCTTCAGTTACGGTCTTTTGGTTGCGGCTTATAATCGAGGGCGGCTTAACATCGAATAAATACGGGATACAATATAATCCTGTTGTAACATTCTGACACCAGTGTAGCGTGTGGTACTGTTGAAAAATTAAATTTATGAAATTTTATGAAATTTACCTCCTCTTCTTTTAGAAGTGACGTATCGTATGAATCATTGTCATCAACACAATTGCCATGCCTGCATCTCCCTGGTTGATCTTTCGCTGGTGCCGTCGGTGCGTAATCAGATGGAATCTGTTTTGGTGTTGGTGTTTCTTCAAACCTAAACAGGTAAGAAAAGCAGTAATGTAGTTTAGAGAACAATGTGGGATGATACAAAGATTAATATAAAGCAAGTGAGAACGACAGTACAGATACCTATATTGGTAAGAAATACAAATATTTCGATGATATTGCCAATCATGCTAGGAAATTAACAATACAATTTACATTCTCTAGATGTTATTATTAAGACATATTAATAACAAAGAAATGTATAACATCTCTAGCAATCTGAATGTTAGTTGAAGCTCTATTGACCCACGTAAGGTAACTTTACATATCCATGATCTTCTATATGTAGGACTCGACCCTTATACAAGACTTTCCTCCCATATCAAAGGACATGTACTAGTGTCCTACTTTTTCAAGCTTTTCACATACAAAGCCATTTGCCCCTTACAACGGATCCAGTATGCAACATTTATGCAAGATAACGCATGCCGTATGCAAGATCTATGTCCTTGTGCTACATGTAAGAACTTTTACGATTTGTAAGATCTTCTTCCATATGAAAGATCGTTGTCATATATAAGATCTCATTCCGTATGCAAGATCTGTTACCATATGTAAGATTTCTTTCCATATGTAGATCTATTGCCATATGTAAGATCCCCTTCCATATGCAAAATCTCCTTCCATATGCAAGATCTGTTGCCATTGTTAGATCTCCTTCCGTATGTAAGATCTGTTGTCATATGTTAGATTTCGTTCCATATGCAAGATCTGTTGCCATATTTTAGATCTCCTTCGATATGTATAATATGTTACCATATGTAAGATTTCCTTCCATATGCAAGATCTGCTGCCATATGTAAGATTTCCTTCCATATGCAAGGTCTGTTGCAAATACTTAAGATTTTAAGAGGTAATTGTCTTGATGAATTTGGAAATTTCGTTGGTGTTTTACTTACATGTAGACTTCATTTGCATAAGTACCGCCGAGTCCGTCATCTGAAAAATAACATTTTTAAGTCATTTAACATCAAACCAGTTCAGTAATGTTTACTATGGTCATTAGGGATTCTGCCGAAAAACCTTAACTTCGAGCAAGAGATTGTACAGTACCTATAAGGTATAATTTGTTGAGGCAAGTGGAAGTTTGTCATTACAAAGGTTATCATAGATGTGAGCAAACATGTAGCGAGAATCTGGAAATAATTGGAAAAATAGACAATGCAAAGGCACTGTCCACACTGCATAAACTATACCAAGGTTCAGCCCAATTTTCCACAAGACTTTTGTTGGTGCAAAAATCTTTGGCTTTAGTTTTGTTATCTTAGTTGGGGCCTAGCCTGCCTCAAAATAGAATCAAGATAAGGTGGCAATATGTCGTTATATGATGAGGAAGATGACCCAAGTCTCTATCCCAAGAATAGAGAGTAGATAGGATAGATCGTCGATTAAAAGCAGATCTGGTCAAAACAGAGCTTTAGGTAGGATTATTTAGTTTGAAATTTAATTTCTCTGTGATCACATTGCTCAAGTTTGAAGCTGCACGAAGATGTTGTATGTTCATTATAATTAGTAGTTCGAGATAGCCTTACCTCTGCATCGATCTGAATGTCCATATATATTGAATCTTCTGTTTGCATTTTTGCCAGCAAAACACTGTCCTCCGTTTTGCAGCGCAAAGTATTTGAATCCCCTGTCTAATGCAGCTTCTGCACATTTCTGCAAGGCATCTTTTCTGCTTTTGTAATCATCTTCCATTAGTAAGTCGTGGTTTCCTTCCAGAGTTGGTATTGCTCTTTTCCAGCAGTCACTAAAGCATCCGAGATCGGCGAATACTATAGATGGAGAAAATCAAAGGAATACAATGTCATATATATCTGTACCATATATGTATATTAACCAGATTCAGAGCTTTGACTCTTTGATCCATTTAACAAAATCTTAAGCCTTTACCAACGTTGCTTATGAACGTTGACAGTAGTTTTTGCATTTGTTCTTACATCTACGAGTTTTTTGCTTTTAGTTTTTCAGACATCTTAGCTATCTGCCATGACCCGATTGCAAAATCTTAATGAATGATAAGAAAATAGGTCTTTCTATGGGACTGATTTATCACGTATCTGTGAAAATAATACAGAATAAACTCACTGATCATTGAATTCGTTGTGGCGTCATGGTCTAACCCAGCTAGGCTTTGGTGTCAAGAGCCCAGTGACGCCTTTGTTCGAACCCAAGCTACGGTAGCATTACCAGGATCGAGGAATCGTTAGTTCATCTACTTCTAGATTCTATTGACTGGCGTTAAATACGCCTATTCACTTTCACCTTCGCCTATTATTTTATACTGGGATCCTGTGAATATGACTTGATGAAATATTTTTCTTTGGATCATGCCGGCTTTATGGTATAGGCTTCTTGGTCTCCTATCCGAAACCTACTGTAAATGAGATACGTCCATTGCAAATATAGTTGTTCCTACTGATACAATGTAATAAGTACTGTTAATAACTTACCATGACCACTAAGCGAATAAACTCTCTTTGATGCTTTCTTCTCTTCTTCTGTTTGATTAACATTACGCACAACACAGTCGTATTTCTTTGATTTGTGTCCACCTTTGTCAACATCATCATGGCTCGCAGGTGCAGGCCCAAGAGGTACAGCTTTTGCTGGTGCATGTTCTGAGTGTTTGCCATGGGTTGATAATGGTGTTTGAATGTATCCACCTTTTCCATCCGGGGCGATCTCTGATGTGTATGACTGGACATAGTATTTCGTGGCCTTTCCGTTAGGTCCAGGCATTTCAACAACTTGACCTTCTTGCAATTCAGGCTCATTGTCTTCTTGCCATGATATGGTTTGTTTCACGGACGCTTTGGCCGGAGCAGCTGCTCTTGCCATTGCCTTAGCGTTGATAGGGTTGGGTGTCGCGTATGCTGGAGCTGCTGCTGGTGCTGGTGCTTGATACGCGGCTGGAGGCGCAGCCGGTACTGCTTCTGCTGGTGCGACTGCTGAGGTAGCAGGAGCCGATACTGCAGGGGCAGGAGGTGGTGCCACGGCAGCAGGAGCAGCGGATGCTGCTACAGGAGCCGGAGCTGGTGCTGCTACAGGAGCTGGAGCTGGTGCTGCTACAGAAGCTGGAGCTGGTGCTGCTACAGAAGCTGGAGCTGGTGCTGGTGCAGGAAATGAGGAAGAGGAAGAAGATGACGCAGCCGTCCTACTCGTGCTTGTTTTTACGGATCCGTCTTGCTTATTATTGGAATTATAAAACCCATTCTTTGGCTGAGGTGACTGTTGGCCTCGAATAACCGAATCTACGTAATGTTCCACTTGCTGGTATGCATCAGCTGGGTATAAATTCTCCGTAAACTTTCCTATCGATGGAGCTGCAGGCCTAGGTTTTCCAAGCTGGTTTCGTACCTGTGCTTTACCAAGCTTTGTCTTGCTTACTCGATAAACAGGCTTGACTATTTTGACTTTTGCGGGTCTTCCTTTAAAAGCAACTGGTTTCCTAATTTGAGCAGCAATTACCTTTGTGTGTGGAATACGTGCCGCATTAAACTGCAGCTTTTGTTGCCTGTTGAATTTTCCCAAGTCAACGGGCCTAAGTTCATTTTTGTTCGTCGTTAACTTCTTCTGTAATTTTATTGGTGAGTGTACTGGTATCAGTTTGAATTTTGCAACTTGAGGCGCTGGTTTCCTCAGTTTCTGTAATTTTTGTCGTCTTAGAATTTGTTGTTGCCTCCATTTTTGTAATGCAGGTGATATTGGTTTTGCTAAAAACAATTAGACACCATAATCATATCACCAAATTTGTGACTTACAGGACTTACAGTAGTGTTTTATATGGTGTTGCGTTAAGGCTAAAAATGTATACAAGATAAAGGTCCAAGATCATTGAACTGCATGACAAACGGATACGGGATATTGTTGACATTTGGTGAATACTTTCTGCGCATAGTGGCGTCATACATGTCCCGGCAAGTAGGTGGAAGCAGCCTCTACTCGAACTCGAAGTAGCCCTAACTCGAGCACGAGTTAGCCTAAACATGAGCTCAAGTAGCTTTTACTTGATCTACGTCTAATTTATCATCTATGTTATGCGACAAATGTGTACTTTTGTTTGAAAGCCGTTGTTGTTTTGTTGAATACCACAGATTGAACTTTCTGTTTCTGTAAACACAGGCTTATGTAGACCTGTACGATATGATAGAACTAACGCCAACTAGTTGTGACTGCTAGTGACTGCTAACTTATGTCGACATGTCAACAATTTGATCGCGGCCACAACAGTGCTCACATTTAAACTGGTGGGAATCGGGAATCAGTTGTGCCCTAATGTTGACATAAGCCTGCCTTAAAGCTAATTGCTGACAGGCTGTGCTGATACTAGTGCTGCAACTGTTACATATACATTTCTCACTCATTGATGTTCATGAAGAAATGCTTCTTATTCCTATTTTTAGCTCTAGAAATATTGCAAATCTCCTTACACACTGTTTTAAACATACATTCAATAGGAGGTAAGAGCTCTGTCCAAGTAGTAGTCTTGCACTATCTCTGCAGTGTATACCTACCGTGGAGTTTCCTTGGGTCTATTCCCAAAACATCAATGGTTACTACTACTAATACTGCAAACCAGATTTGGAGCTTCATGAGTGTATGTTATTTGTCTCCAGCTTGTCGATATCTCTGTTATCTACAAGATCAACAAAATTGAATAATAAAAGACCGTTTCTTAATTTGGTCCTTAAAAGCAACTTTTTTAGATTCTGAAGTCTTGAGTGACAACTGTTTCATTTAGCCCAAAGAAAAAGCCTGAGAAATAATTCAGGACCACTTTTTCATATACTCCTAAAACACGACAACTGTTTGGTTATAGTCATAAAAGACCACATCTTTCCTATAGCTCTCCTTTCAGTCTGTCAATCAGCTAAGCATCACAGTCCACTGTTATGTGTATACTCACTTGCGAAACACAAAAAAGTGTTGACAATATTACTGCACCGCCCTCGCAACTATTTAGCTTGTTTTGTGAGTTAATGTTGTACGGTTGTATTTCGATTATACCTACCGCTAATACCGTGCTTTTTTGTTAGCTCTAAAATTCGTTGATTCACTGCTAAGCTAGGCCCCTAGATCTTTATTGGTTACACTGTGTTAGCTGAATACTACACACTATGATATCGCTGACTTGACAAGTTTCGATATGATTGCAAATTCGAGTCCATCGACCATGCCTGGTCAGTTTCGGTGTGTGACGGAGCGAAGCAATTTTGTATATCTTATCTCCTATAGATTCTGTCTGGCTCAGTGAATAGATAACGGTCCTCAGTCGATCTTTGTGGATTCAAACATAGAGAAATCAATAAACTCGATTCGAGAACTTGCACAGTATTTAAGAAAAGAAATGAGGCTAGTCACTTATAATCAATTCAGCTTCTCTCTCAAACGGACACCTTTGAGACAACTGACTATTCCTCTTTAAGTCCATGTCCGTATTTGGAACCGTTTTTTTATTGACCTTTTCAATTGAGATTCAAATGAACTGTCCGTGTTGAAGAGATGTCCGCTTTATTTGGGTGCCAAATAAAGAAACTCTACTGTGATGCATTAGCAAAAAGTAGAGAGGCAATATCTCGTGTCATGGCAAAATTCTCACTACGCTTCCATTTACATTAATCAAGCCTCATTCTACAAGTGATGCTTTCCGTTGCTTAAAGCATCTATCACACTGTCAAGGCTGCATAGAAGAGAGAGACATTGCTTAACGACAAATGCATTTTCACGCAATGCTCAATATTCTTTTCTACTCTGTTAAACTCTGTTCTCAGAAATCAAGGGTGCAAAAACCCTGCTTCTGATAAATAAGGCCTATGAATCGAAGAGCTGTCTTTCTTGCTTCTTTAAAATATATCTGCAAACGGGCTAAGTGCTATTTCATAAATTGTAAGATACAACGTTGATTCGCAAAGATCTTTATCGTTAGAGCCTTAAAGTTGGTTATAATTTATGTGGTCTTAGCCCTAGATTCTTATTGACAAGTTGCATGTAAAAAAATCTTAGTAATTAAATTTTCGCGCCCGTCGGTTAAAATATTATACGGCGAAAAGTCCATCGCAATTAATTCGAGATAAAGTAAGTAAGTATAGATCGTAATAAGCTAATCATTTCTACAGTTCATTACTCCTGTTAATTGGGTGCATACCTTACCGAGCTGAACCGATGGGTACGTTACGGTTAGTCGGTTAATCATTGCCTTTGCGCCCTTCCTTCTTTGTCCACCGATTAACCGTAGAATAACGATGAAACGTAAATGTTCTAGGTAGTTCCTTACCTTACTAATTGAAAATAAAATCCAGAAAAATGAATATAGTAAAGAGACACAGCGTCAATGTATATATGTTTCCATTTTGTCGTTTTTTGACCATCGGATATTAACATTGCGTTTTCCTGTGAAATTTCGCTTGCCGTTGATATGAATCGGTTATTGTTTTGATTCAGTGGTTCGCTCGATGATGCTAGATGAGCAGGTGACTTGATTTGACCCTGATATATGACCCGTAGCGAGTCTGCCTAAAATACTTTATTCCAGTGCGATCTTGCTTTTGCATGGCACACGCACTAATTCAACGCGTTTATCTATATTTGTGCAAGCAGATCGTTGCATGGAAGGTTAGCGCAGAGAATCGCAAACAGATATATGGCTTTTGGATGGCTGATAAATCCGTTTGAGATTTTTGTAGATTTTGGGCCATGGCATCAAGTTTTCTGGAGTGTTGCGCTTCGGTTACATTATGTGATAGCTCTTTTGGTTCGCTACTTGTTTGCTGTTTCGTGAAGTCTTCTTTGTACAGATTAGATACAACGTTTGCCTCTTTATGATGCAGCTGCCCTGTGTGGCTTTTCTTTTTTGTTTCGCAGCATCGTGAAATAGGCTTTGTAACTAGCAGCTACCGTAAATGGTACCGTACAGCGGTAGTGTTTTACAACTCCTATTCCGCGTTACTACGTTGTGGGTCTTCAGCGCCTGTTACCCCCTGTTACTCTATGGAAACGCCCTCTTCCGCAGATATTTCATGTGGAATAGGCTTGGTATTTAGCAGCTGGTCTTTTTAGCTATGTGTAACCGATTTTCTGAGATGTAGCTCTGGTAAATTGTAGCGCAGTTGTGTTTTCCAACTCCTATTGTACGCGGTTACCGCGTTGTCGTTCGTAAACGCCAGTTACTTTTCAAAAAGCTTTCTTCTGTAGCTCTTTATGAAAATAGGCCTGGTACATAGGCCTCACTGATACAGCAAGCTGTTTTCTGCTACAAATTCGCTTTTATGAAGCCATCCTTGATAAACCGCACCGCAGTAACTTTGTTTTGCCGCTCCATAGGCCTATTGAATCTCTGCTATTCTACTGATCCTTTTTGTGAAATGGGTTTGATTTTAAGCATTTGGCTCTGTAATGTGATTTGCTGCTATCTGACTCTGATATACCGAACTCTAGTGTATTGTTTGTTGCAGCTTCATTTTATGCGTTCCAGCATTGTTATTTCATGACTAAGGTTGTGTAGACGTATGCGGTATTCTTGGTAGGTTTAAAAGCTTCCATTACACGTTACTATATTGTTTCATGGGTGACTGTGATTTCTTTAAAGGCTGTCTTATTTTGCTGCTCTCTCTATGTAATAGGTTAACCTTTTAACTGCTAGCTTTTAAATGTGTTGCAGATTTATGTTGGGTAGCTCCCATAGAGAGTTCTCTGGTCAGCTTTACCCATCACAGGGTTGCTGCTTTCAGGTCTCTTTTTTCACAAGCTATGTGGTTTGCAGCATGTAGGTCTGGTATTTCGCAGTCGGTTTTTCGTTATGGTACAAATGGTGGCTGAATCAATAATTTTTTTGACTTTCGTTAAAATTTTGACACGACCTATTTGCCGAACGGCAGCGGCTCGAAAATCACACGAGATTTATTTAGACGTCAAAACAAAACCGTGCCAGAGCTTTTAAAGTGTGATCGCGACTGGCAGTACCAAGCCCCGTGTCTCGCTTCCAAGCAGACGGATAGAATTTGCGACTGCGGTCCAGAGAATTTGTAGAAAGTTGGCGAGGCATAACGTCTGAATCAATCGTCGTCCCAAGTCTCGAACCTGCATGCCGTGTCAGAGTATCTGACACTGTATGACTCTGAAACAAGGCCTAAAAATATTTCACAGTGAGATAGTGCTGAGACTATTGGCCAATAAATAAATCAACAAATGTTTTCCAACATACTTTTGATTTTAAATAGTGCATCTAGTTAAATAATGCAATTAGATTTCGTTACGAAATATTAATTTACCGAAAATTCTTAAGGTATAGCGTAAATCTTTAAGATATCTGTAATCTAACGTAGATTTGAATATATTAATAAACGTATAAAATTAAAGCCTTGCTTAAACGAGGTATAATGTATAAATGGAATTAGTTTTGTCAACTCGTATTATTATATACTTAAACGTAGAGTATATCAGAAGTTAGTTCTTTACTTAATTTGGAAAAAAGAAAGCTCGACTTACTAAGATTAAAAGCTGTCCTTTAAATTCATTCGTGGAACAAGCGATTGTTCGGTAGACCTATTTTTACCCTCGAGGGGGGAGTACTCCCTAATGTAGGCTGACAGATATGGGATCTCATATTGGTGGGTTTGTCTTCAAAATTCCCTATAACTGGGTCCTTTTTATGTATAAAATATTTTCATGGCGTTCCTGAATATCCCTGAAAACGAGATCGAATCCTAAGAATCCACTAAGGAAACACCGTAGACTTGTGCCATGGGGCTATATATTTTTATGACTCATGTAAGGATATTTTCTTTTGTTGAGAACGGAACAGATTTGACAGTGGCGTATATGCATTGAACTATAAATAAAAAGTCTTTTTATTTATAGTTCAATGCGTATATGTAGAAGACTTTATTGTAAGTTATTGTAATTGATGTAGTGAGGCCCTTAAAGTCCTTAAATTCCTCTAAGTTGCGCCCTGTCTTACTTTGTTCCTTTATAAAGGTCTCTTACTTCACACATAGGGAACTTAACTTGCTAAATAATGTTACAACGTCATAACTTTTGTTTTACAAAACAGTTTCTTTGGCAAATTTTATCCTTTCGCTAAGTTCGAATACTTCTTCAATTTCTCTTTCATTCTTCATAGCTGTCCATATATTCAGCTAGGTGGTCAGTCTGTTCACTTTCATGATGAGGAACAAGTACATATCCTTTACCTTTTGCATTCACTTTAGCAGTATTTTCAGCAGCTATTGGCTGAGATGTTGGCTTTATAGAATTAAAACGGGCTTTCACGGGTGTAATGTATCTTGTCTTTCCACTAGTTTCCTTTTTATTTTTATCCTTGTCCTCTTTATCTTTCTTATCGTCCTTCTTTTCTTCGGTTTTGTCGCCCCTTTCTTCTTTCTTTTTGTCCTTCTTATCATCCTTATCTTCCTTCTTATCATCCTTATCTTCCTTCTTAGTGTCCTTATCTTCCTTCTTATCGTCTTTCTTTTCTTCTTTATCGTCTTTCTTATTATCTTTATCGTCTTTCTTATCACTTTTTCGCCTTTCTTATCATCCTTTGTCTCATCCTTCCCATCGTCCTTGTCGTCCTTCTTATCGTCTTTCTTGTCGTCCTTTTTATCATCCTTCGGTTTTTCTACGACTGGCAGTGGATCTTTGCCTATAGAGGCGACTGGAGGTAGTACCTTTGGCTTGAATTCAACTGGAGCTTTCACGTCTGGGCCAATTGATGGTACAGACGGTAACAACGTCTGTGCCTCTTGTTGAACTTTGACTGGATCAGGACCGATTGATGGAACTGACGGTAGCATACTCTGTGTATTTGAAGCAGGTGCTGCACTCCCTGAGGCTGCAACACCGGTTGGAACAGGAACGTATATAGTCTTTGTCGGTGACTTCTTTCGATGCTTGATAATGCTTTTGATGATGAAAGGCAGAACAGCTTTAACTGCTGCATTGGCAACTGCTATTTTGTCAACAGACGGCGTTCGTTTTGATGCCGTTACTTGCTTTTGTGTTTCTCCTGTTATGGAACGTCCAGTCCTGTATCGTCTAGACGATTTCGTGGTGTTCGCTCGGGAGTGCTTCCTTTGCTTGCGAATTTCATGATGTTGGCCTATTGCCGATTTCTTGTAAATAGTAGACCGTTTAATAGGCTGCTCCCCTTGATAGCTGTTATTCTCACTGTTGTCAGAAGGTATGCCATAATCGTTATTGGATAATTTTTCCGTGGGTTGAATATCATTATCGTTATTAACTACTTTGTCGTGTCCTGGAACTAAAACAAATCCAGGCAACAAGGTACTTAAATTCTTCCGTATATATTGCTGCTCAACGCGCGGAGTTGTGATAAATGTTCTGGTCGGACTTGGGCGTACTGGAGTTATATGCCTGACTTTTCCAGCTTTGCTTTCTTTCTTATCCTTTGCCGGTTTTTTCTTTTGCGTTGTAGGTGGCGAAGTTTTTGGTGGAGGAATCTCTTTTTTCGGCTCTGGAGTTTTTGGTTGAGTCGTCGGTTTCGGTTTCGGTGGCGGCGGTGGTTGTGTCGTTGGTGGCGGTTTTGGTGGTGTTGGGTCTTTTCCAATAGAAGCCACAGGAGATAGCATTGGAGATGGCTTTGGAAGTGGGAAGTATGGCTGTGGTCCGATAGAAGCTACTGAAGGTAATTGTTGTGGCATAGATTTAACGTAGGGAGGCTCAGGGCCAATTGAGGCGACTGGTGGATACTGTACTCCTGACTGCTGAAATGGAGGATCTGGTCCAATAGACAACACGGAAGGATGATCACCTGTCATAGGTGGGATATAATAGACAGGGTATCCAAGATGATTCACAACTGGTGGCTTCTGTTCTGTGGGTTTACTTCCACTCGCGCCTTTGAAGAGGTTAGAAAAAAGAGCAAACGTCAGTCCAGAATTTAAAGCATTTTTCTGTGATTTCGTTCCATGCCGTGCAATCTGACTGATATGGTTGACAGGAGCAAGTTGCTGGATAGCTGCTCCAGCAGGGCCATTGCTGATCGGATAAGGATAGTAAAGGTAGTGTGGTTGTGAATTTGCTGCTGCGGCAAGTTTGTTGTGAATTCTTTTCACTAGAAGAGGCAGAAATGCTTTCACTGCTACGTTTGCTATGTCTCTGCTGCTGGAGAGTGCTGCTCGCTTTTGGCCTTGTTCACTGTGGATACGTTCCTTTCTGAGTGTGTGAAAATTGCCTTTGCCTTCTCCATCGACATCTCTGAACTCTTTTTTCTTCAATTGGTCTTGATCATAACTTCCTGATGATTCAATTTCTATATCTCTGTTTTTTGAGTCCAGTTTCCTGCTATTTTTATTATCATTTCGTTTTCTTGATTTTACTTTGATCTCCTTTTCTCCTTCGTGCTTTCTTGTATTTCTTGTCTTCTTATTGCTCTGGCTACTTGCATTTGAATTTTCCACACTTCGACGTCTCGATTTCTTCTGACGGTTTGAGCTTCGAGTCTTTTTCTGTGGAGTTTCCGATTTCTTAGAGAGAGCTATCTTTCTTTTATACACTTCTGCACTGTCTACTGCATCTTCTTTCTCATTTACAATATCACCGTAGTACGTTGGTTCTTTTATAGTTAACTGTCTCTGAAGCCCAGCTTTCCTTACAAGTTTTGCTGGATCATTCTTGCTATTAGATGACGTATTACTAAATGAACCATCTTTGTCTTGAGAATTGATGTCGGAAGATCCACCTACGACTGTACTTTTTGCCCCAAATACTGCTGCCCCACATCACTGGAAAACGCACTCGCTGTTCCTGCTTTGCTTGTTGCCTTTCCTGTATTGTATTCTTTGCTACTCTTTGAAAATCTTTGCTCTGCATTGTTGTGTCTAGCTATTTGGCTCCTCTTTCGAACATCTATCTCCTTCGCAGAAAGCATGTCCATGTTTTCTTCGTCACCGTATTCAACTTCTGAATGTGTGCCAGGGTTTTTGGCTATCACTTCTCTTGTCGATACACTATTAGCAGTTGGTATCATCTGGCTGAAATACTCCTTTACCTGCCCTGGGTGTCCTTGAACTAATTGGTGAGTAGACGCAACGTTAGCTGCTAGATACTTGATTTGAGCTGCACCATTTGCTGGTGAAAGTATGCTTTTCTTTTGCTCCTGTCGAACCCTTGCTGACAATGTAGTGTTAACAGCACCATTTGTATTTCCCTTATACTCTCCTCCTGTCAAGTTACCAGTGCGTTTGACGCCATTCTTTGCCGTGTATTCGCTGTTCTTTAGTCCCGTCGATGTTGCTGCTGCCTTTTGCTGATCTGATGTCATATCTTTGCTACTGATCTCGCTCTTACTAAGATTAGCCTCTGGAATATTCTGCCGACTGTTCAGGAACGTTTGTCTCGCAGTGATAGGAAATTGTGGCTTTAACCCCGTAACAACTTTCTGTACATTTGGAAAATACTTTCCTGTCACATTTGACTGTTGCTTTCCTTTACTATTTTCCTTTAGTTTCTTTAAAATGTCAGCTGCTTTTTTATCCTCTTCCTCGGCTTCTTTGTCAGCCAACTCATCAAAAACAGCCTCTAAATCTTTGTTTGGCAATGGGTTCACAGATTCTTCTTCACTATCCTTTGAAGCATCCTTGGAATCGGCTTTTCCGCTAGTTTCACTCTGTTTCCCCTTAGTTTCTTGCTGTTCTTCTTCACTTTCGTTTTCTTTCGTGTTGTCTTTATCGATATCAAATTCATCGTCATCGTCGTCATCATCGTCAAAATCGTCGTGCTTTGAACTAGCTTTTCCCTTATTCGTTTGTTTTGATGTTTCCTTTTGATGCTTCTTGACCAATTTTGCATTTTGTGCAGATTTCGCCTTAGCATGACTCCGTGTAGATCCTTGGTAGTGGATGCCGGCCAGGCTGTGTACTAGTGATTCATGTGCACCATGACCATGATCATGGCCATGCGTGTGCTCCACTTCCATACCATATCCTTGGTCATATCCGTGCTCATGTCCATGTTCAAGTCCGTGCCCATCTTGCCTTTGAGTATCGTGATGGTTTTTCTCAGTGATAATACCACTAACTATACCTGGTGGATGGTAATGAATATCATCAGCTCCAACGTTAAAATTATATTCCTCATGTGGTGCACTACTAACTAACGCAGTTAGTATTGAATTGACATCTTCAGCCGCGTTTATTGGCGTCAAATGTTGTCCTTCCATGTGCACGTTGTCGTACGAAATATGTGTATTCTGCGGAACAAGTATTCCATGTTGTTCATGATGCAATCCGTGATTTGTAACTGGACTTAATGTTCTATCAACTGCGCTGGCTGTTGGAGATGCTCTGTTTCCATTGTTTTCGTATGTGTTGTGGGCACCGTTGAAGACGAATGCATTTCCTTTCTCATCGTTTTCATGCTTCTGAGATCCGACTCTAAACAGTAGGTCTCCTACTGGGCCTTTTACTACTCTATAACCAGCAGAAGATATGGCTCTTTGTGTCCCACTTATGGTTGGGAATGAATTAAACCCGCCTTTGCCACCGTTAGCTGATGGACTGAAGACAAAAGTAGTTCCAAGTTCATTTTTTGTGCGTTGGCAGAGCCACCTGCACCGGAATTCCCTTGAGCTGAACCGGCTACTGCTGACAGCGCTGCATTCATTATATTATCTGTACTTATCAAACCGCCATTGCCAACCGCATTGTTAGTGCCTCCGCCAACATTTAAAGCAAAGCCATTATTTCCACCCGCTGCAGCTGCTCCGCCATTTCCATTTACGTTTCCTCCTGCAGCTCCATTACTACCTCCAACATTAAATCCGCCTCCATTATTTCCACCTCCGTTCAGATTGACTCCATTCACGATGTTTCCACCTTGTGCATTTCCTCCCAAACCATTGTTTACTCCTCCGTTATTTCCTGCAGCAATGTTTCCGTTTCCATTGCCATTATTTCCGCCACCAAGTCCATTATTTCCTCCACCATTTACTCCACCTCCATTGTTGTTTCCTCCGCCATTAAAACTTCCTCCGCCGCCATTGTTTCCACCTCCGTTATTTCCTCCTCCACTGTTGCCACCACCGCCATTGTTGTTGCCACCACCATTATTGCCTCCTCCACCACCATTATTTCCACCACCACCATTATTTCCAACACCACCATTACTTCCACCACCACCATTATTTCCACCACCACCATTATTTCCTCCACCACCATTATTACCGCCACCATTATTACCACCTCCACCGCCATTGTTTCCAACCCCACCGTTATTCCCACCTCCATTGTTATTTCCTCCACCATTATTGCCGCCAGTTCCGCCGTTATTTGCTCCTCCATTATTAACTCCTCCCCGCCGTTATTTCCACCCCCATTGTTGTTGCCTCCATTATTACCTAAACTGTTCATTCCAAATCCGCTGTTTGGTCCTGCTGCACCGTTTCCTTGCTTTGCTGCACTCAGCATTGCTGGGTCGATTCCTTTTGCTCTTATTGCCTCTGCCATCTTTGCTACTAAGGCACTTCCACCAGATAGGATTCCAGCAGCTATACCAGAAGCGACTGTCTGAGCTACCTTGTTCTTGATCGGTGAAGCATCATTAGGTAGGCCTGTACCTGAAGCTGGAAAGAATAACCAATTTTAGCGTTTGCATTACTTTTTGCTACGAACATAGAAAGAACCTGCCAATAAGAAACAGTACACTAAGAAACTTTAGCCTACGTTTCCTGTAGGATAGGAAATAACAAAACATAAAAACCTATAATATGACCAATGACTTTAACACATAAAGAAAGTTTCAGATGCTTGTTTACGCCATTTATTAAGAACTGCCTTAAAATTTTGAGCGAGTGAATAAAAGCCCTTAAAGTTCCTTACGATCGTCACACATCGCCCCTTCACCAGCTCAGTTTTGCGTTCTTAGTTAAATTTCGATTAAAAGTATCGTCCTCATCGTTACAACACGGACACGAATTGTTCATGATAAGGAAAGAACGAAAATTTTCAATTGATTCGGGGTCCACATATCATAGTACCTGGCATAAGGAATTATGAGCATAGTAGGAATCAGATCTACAAGCAAACTCATTATCCAATAAGTTTCTTCTTACCTGATGTTGCAGCGTTGATAGCGTCTCCAAGTGCTCCTGCTCCTCCATCATTCATGGATCCTTGCAATCCATTGACGAGATTGAGTGCGGCAGCCATATGTTGACCATTCGCCTTGTCTCCAAAGATGGCTGCTAGCTGTCCACCTGCTGCAGCAGAAACACCTTGGTCGTGAGTTCCTGCACCAAGAATTCCTGCGGTAGCACCTAGTCCTGCTGCCGTGCCAAGTCCACCAAGTCCACTGAGACCCGATGCTCCACCAAGAGCTGCTGCTAATCCAGCGAGACCTGCTGCTGTGCCAAGCTCTCCGAGTCCTCCTGCTTGCCCTGCAAGACCACCTGCTTGTCCAGCTAGACCACCTGCTTGTCCGGCAAGACCAGCAAGACCACCTGCTTGTCCAGCAAGACCAGCAAGACCGCCTGCTTGTCCAGCAAGGCCTCCTGCTAGTCCACCAATACCACCGACACCACCGATTCCCGCTACTCCACCGATCCCTCCTGCTGCTCCACCGATTCCTCCTGCCGCCCCACCGATTCCTCCTGCAGCTCCACCAAGTCTACCAGCCGCTGCAAGTGCCTGACTGCCAGCATTGAACTGATCAGTTGTGAGAAGTTCTGCATTTCCATGGGCCCTCCTCCTGCAAGGCCACTGCTTACACTTCCTATTGGTCCACTTCCTCCATATGGCCCTACCGGGCCACCTCCAGCTCCAGCTCCTAACCCTGCTGCAGACCCAGTTCCTAAGCCCGCTGCTAACCCTTGTCCGAGTCCTCCTGCTCCTGCTAGTCCAGCTCCTGCTCCAGCTCCTGCTCCAGCTCCAGCTCCTCCAAGCATCGTCCCAGCACCGTTCAATCCTCCACCTCCTAGCGCACCTTGTCCACCGCTAGCTGCTGCAGCAGAGTCTGCTGAACTCTCTCCAGATGGCTCTCTGTTGAGAATTCTCCAGATATAGGCCTAATCATAAGTCCGTCTGGTAGCTGTACCCCTACCGATAGATGACTGTTGCCTTCTTCATTTGCTTGCACTGCTTCGATATAATAAGAACGACCAGCTTCAAGCTGCATTACTGCTGATGACTGCATTATTGGATATCTGTACATGGAGAAAAACCTTTGTATTAGTTTGGTAAATAAGGAGCATTCTTACTCCCGTTCATTGTGTTATTTTGGTATCCATTCTTGCCAACTGTGTAATTTATATTGTTTTCGGACTATTGGTTATTGTAACTACAAACTTCCTTTTTTCAAGGATTGACAGTCAGTGTTTTGGTAAAGAGTAGGTCAGTGGAAAATTCATCTCCACCTGTCGGAGCTCAACGTAAAGTAAGTAGTTACCGGACAAATTTTGTTTATATCACTTTTACACAGGAGCCCAATAGGATCGCATTTAATTTAGACCAAAAAGCTCATCGCCTCCCAAAAGTGTAGGGACACCTATGCTAAAGTTCATATTAAGTATCTGCCGTTCCGTTTGCTCCTTCCTCTGGTGAAAAATGTTGATTAAAAGAGACAATTCTCAGCCATGTTCGAGTTCGCCTGACTCCTGGTGTTCTCAAACATAACGGATTTCGGTGTTCCCGTGTGGCTTGAAAGCATGTATAGGCACCTATAGGGAAGGAGCGTATTAGGGGTATCAAAAGTGAGAAAAATTGTATTCTGAAGTTTTCGAAAATTTGCTCTTGAATCTTCTTTAATCTCCTCAGAATTGTAGAGTAGGCTGTTAAGTTAGTTGTTAAGGGGTTTATTGTTTTAAATGGGCTATTTTTGCTTGTAATTGCATTGACTACAATAACCGGTAGGAATGTCAGTAGATTACCTGTCAAATTCGTTGTGTTCAGACCAGTCTTTCTGTGAAATCATCTTGAGTTTCGAAGACGGACTCTCGTTTGGACTGACAAACAAGTCACACATATCGTCACATGATGTATAGAATATATAAGCTCCAGTCATTGGTGGTAGGAACCAACCGTAGATTCTCAGCGCCGAGTCTTCGTGTCTGTTGTTCTTAGAGTCAAAGTTGTATAAAACGTCTGAACTTGTCGCCTTTCTAGGGAATTTCTTGGAGTCGTAAACAGCGTCTATACCAAGGTCACCGATCCTGTCCATGTCATCGTATTCCTTGCGGATAACACCTGGTTTTGCTGTTTTTAGAGGTAAGAAGAAGTATCATTCCAGTCTACTGATTTGTCACGTATCTTGATAACAATGTCGGTTTCATTATAGTAGGGTATTTTCTACCAATTTTCTGCCAGTAGGACGCTTTTTAAGCTAAATACATAGAGATGGCTAAATACGGCTGCGAAACTCTTTGAGATACGCACAAGTCAAGCTCGCCAACTTGAAGCCCGTTTCCGGAAACTCATTTGAAACATGTTTTTGTGACAGGTAGGGGGGTGATTATGAAAAAATCGCTTCGAAAACAAGAAGGCTGAAATCGAAGCCAAGTGCTCTTATAAAAGAGCATGTATCGTTAAAGCTTATCACATGGCCCATCTAATTTTCTTGATAACAAAATATCAGCTTTTACCACGAATGTCTGCCACTCGTTAGATCTGTTGGGAGAAGAAATTGTTAAACTATTTCAATACAGCAAGAAAGATCTAAAATTTTGCTGATTTTTCTCAAAGGCTTTTTCGGTCCATTGTCTGGGCTCTATAGAGCCCCCTAGAGCGTAGGGTAGAGGCTTGTATTCGGTGTAGGTTGTTATAGACATGTTGTCACTGTATTATACTTGCATACATCGTGATGTAAAAATCTTATTTAAACTTACTTGGCTTCAGTCCGTTGCCGAATCTAACTCCAGCAGCTTTCTGTGCCAACAAGGCGTCTTGTCTCTCGCCTTTTTCTTTTCTTCTTAGCTTTCGTTTATCTGCATCGAGCTTACTTTTTAGTTTGGATTTTACTCCTCCTTTAATCAGCTTTGTCTTCTTGTCTAAGAGCAGCATTCTGAAGAAATCATCCTTGCTAATGCCAGTTTTAATATCATCTGATTTTATCCGTGACTTCTTGCCTGCGTTTTCTAAACGTAAAGCCGTTTTAGCTGGTAGAATCACGATACCACGTTTAGATGACTTTGGTTTGCCTTTCTTTCCCTTTCCGCCTTTCCCACCTCCTCCGCTGCCACCTCCACTGCCGCCACTGTTTTCTTTTTGTTGCTTTTTCAGTACCGCTAGATATCCTGAAGTAACTTTATTCATGCCTTTTGAAAGACTATTTAAAAGTTTGTAGCAGCTTTTGGACCTAATGCACTGAGACTGTTTGCAAGAGAATCTGCATATGGTCCTCCTGCCAGACTTGTTCCAGGTCCTCCAAGTGGTCCTAATGATGCACCAGCACTAGCAGTATTTCCTAATCCTCCAAATGATTGAATTGGTGAAACTGGTGTGTAGACAGGAGCTGCAATACCAAGGCCAGCTAGGCCACCTCCAAAAGCCCCTCCAATGCCAACACCAGCTCCCAGACCAGCCCCTAGACCAGCTCCAAAAGCGCCAGCACCAGGGAAAGCACCTGCCCTGTATCCTGCTGCTATTGCCGGAACTGGAGCTACCACTGTTCCTGCTTGCTGTCCCATGACGTTTCCTGCTCCGATGTTTAATGCTGACTGAGCATTGTGTATTGCATTGAGGGCCTTGGCAACAGCTGCTGCAGCAAGAAGGCTTTGGAGAGTTGCACCTCCTCCAGCCACACCTCCTCCTCCGCCGTTTCCAGCTCCTCCTCCTCCTGCAGCACCACCACCACCACCAGCTCCGGCACCTGCATTTTCCATTGCTTTCATCGTCTTTAGTTCACGTATCTCCTTTATCAGTGCTCCTACTCCTTCTGCAAGTGCTCCTACTTGGCCTGATACTCTTGCTTGCTGAACTGTAGCCTCAACATCTGAAAGACAAGAAGGAATTAACTCTTGCTGTCTGAAAGGACATTAAATGATAACGAAATTTACATGGCATCCTTATGACAGCTGAATGGCGAACGCTAAGATAGAGGTTCCCACAAGTGGCATTTCACAGTGGATTCAATTCTAACCTAGCCTGCATGGCCAGAATCTCAACGACGTTTCCACTGAGCTTCTAGAGCTCAATGAAAAATATACATATACAACCCAAATCATACAATCCAAAGCTCTCCTCTCGTTTCAATTTTTCGTGTTTCGGCTATGTGGAGCCTTCTTCTGCACCTTACATGTCATGATTTCTTCAACATAGCTTACTTCCGCATCTAATGTAGGATACCTAGTTTGTATGATTTGTGAAATTCCACATATAACTGAAGTAACTTCTATATGATTCGTTAAACGATCTATGAAATCTCTACAGCTTTTATTTACACCTGCCCTGCTAAAAGAGCACACAAGCTCGGTAGAAAATGAACTTATAATTATCTTCCTGATATTCCACAATAATTTCCTAAAGTTGGTCTCTTGAGCAAAATTTTTTTTATAAAAATGTTGTTTTTAGATTCAATTGCGAAAATCCCTTAATGTAATCTTTCTAATTAAATCATTATTTAGTCAATGATTTTGTTTCCACTCTCACTCTTAAAGATGTCATCTTTATCTTACCCGAGGCACCGCCAGCAGCGGCTCCACCTGCACCACCCCGGCTGCACTGCCACCAGCACCACCTCCAGCAGCCGCTGCACTTTGTTGTTGGTTCACTTTGGCAGCCAGAAGTCCCACCATGTTTGACAGCTTGTTCATACTATCCATCAATACTGCATTGCCTATAAGAATACACAAAATTTTCTGTAAGAGAGAGTCTTTTAAACATTGATAGTACCACAGTGTCAAAAGTCAAAGCTTTGTGCATATGTTTAGCAGTTGAGAATTCATCAACTCATAACTCTGTATTTGCCTAAGGAAACAGATAGTGTTTCAAGGCTCATTTCTTCAAACAAGTTAGCAGAACAAAATGGTCATCCGTCAATAGAACAAACAACTGTATATACAAGTATATATAACTGAAGCAAGCGAAGTTTTGTTTAGACACTGTAACATCCAGCTGCGATAAGCACATGAATATGTGTGTCTGTAAGTACCAGAAGTACTAACAGTGAATAAAGTAACTAGTAATGTGAATCTGTAACATGTGAATCTATAGTAAGTGTTACAGTTTGTTTGTTTTCTTTGTTGTTCGGCTCTGTCTGGCCAAACCGTTATCAAACATCTAACATTTGTTTATCAAGCAAAGACGTCACCTTTGTTTTCATTTATCTCACCACGTCGCTAAGCATTGCTCGTCCAAAATTTTTGCTTGTGTCTAGCAGAAAATGTATTGAAGAAGATGTATTTGTTTTTCAAGCGATGTTTGTGACTTTGCCGAACGTTGAAACATTGCTTGATAATCAAATCTCAGATATTTGAGAAACGATGTTTGATCGTTCGGCCAAGTTCCCCAGAAAGTTGATGTTGATCATAGTGAAATGCTACGCTTTTACATTAAACTGAATGGCTCTTTACCTTGATTTGAATTCGACTGCATTCCTCCTGCCATGCCAGTATGAAAACCTATGGATAAGAGCAACTGTAATTAGGTAAGACAGTTAAAAGTAGCTTTGCTCAATGGTATACTTTGCACTATCTCAGTTACAGGGCTTGAAGGACTCGTATAAACATTAATCAAAACAGTGACTGTAACGAACAAGCAAGGGGTATAGTATGTTTACCTGAAGTGTAGGCAGTATCCATCAAACTGCTTGCAGCAGCTAGGAAAAAGAAAACAAATAGTATATGTAAATGGAACAAGATGTTTACCTGCTGCATATGCCGAGTTCATCAAACCGCTTGTTGCGGCTGAAACAAAGAAAATAAAAATAAGTCGCTAACTGATGTTTGTAAAGCAATTTGACAAAGACATGTGTGAATATTTAGGAATAAAAATTATCCAAATGATAGAGAATTTTTGGTAGTGAAATTGCAGAATGGCTTGAAGTACACAACAGCATTATGTGTATATACAACATATATAACAACAACATAGATATACTTGAAGTCTTTCTTCGCAAACTCTTCCAGGTTCTCTTAGGTTAATGTTCTAAAACGTTTACCAGGCAAACAGCTTTTCACAGATATGTTTAGGAACGCTTTTTTATGTTATGTTTTCTTATAACTCGGTACAAAAACTGTTATAAGAAATGTCCACAAAGTAGATAAGGTCATTTCAGAAGTTGCTTGTCCGGCTTCCTATATCTCAACCCGTCATCGATGTTGTCACATCAATCCCTTCATTTAAGTTCATCGTTTGTATGATAATGCAAGGGACTGTTATGGGTTGAATCTAATATTTTATAACATTACATGCTATTTGGTGTACCTTGTTTTACCTTGACTTATGATTGGGACCCCAGGGAGACGATTTGAGAAGATCAAGCGATTTGTAATTGATTCTGTACTGTATCTGGGTTTCACAGTCTAGAGCTTTGTGACCCTGGTCTTGAATTGCAGGAAAGTAAGGGGTTCCAAACAGAATCGAACGTATTCTAACAATAGGATTCCGATCAATCGTTTTTTGCTGTTGTAAGAAAAAACCTGCTTAGGCTATGGAAGGTTTAGCATGTTTCCAATATGCAGCTTGAAAGTAAAACAACATATTCTTGCTACAAAAATGGACATCTTGTGGTCAAAAACTTGCATTTAATCGTTTGTTCAATATTGTGATGTTGTAATGGCGTTGATAGCTCTTTGTAAGAGCGTTTTTAAGAGCAGCAGACCAAGAAGAATAAAGTGCTGAAAAATTAGCGCTCTATTTGGAGAGTTAGCGTCCAGTAAATATGTTGCCTTAGCTTCTTAGAAAGAGCTTGTATTTTGCAATTGAAGAGGCTATTCCTGTCAGTAAAGAAGCCTTTATCTTGGATGCAACAATCATGAGTTCAAATTCTTCTCCTACGTACGCTAAACAAATGCAAATATACATTGAGATATACAAAATATATAGGTTTTATATATACAGATAATGTGTACAGGAATAAGTAATAAAGTACATGTTAGGGACGAACATTGAAGAAAAATGAAGAACAGCCTATGCCAAACCATCAAACACTGTTAGTCAAACATTTGAGGTTTGCTATGCAGTCTTTACAAGCAATGTTAGACTCTGGCCACATCGCAAAGCGTTTTTGACAAGCAGAACTGCTCAGCATTGTTTACAAAGCAGAATTTTTTCGCTTCTCACAAGAAAAACATTTGACGAGCAATGTTTTGAGACGTGGCCCAACGGTGAAGAATTTTGTTTAGCAAGCAAATTTAAGGTGTTTAACTAACAATGTTTGATCGCCTGGTAATTGCCTAGTAAATGTAGGGGACGGAATTCGCTGATCATGGTTTGAAAGGCAAAGTTTGTGTGAATTACGAGCATTTTGGATGATTGTTTCATGGACGTTCCAGGAAAGTATATGGCAAATATAGTGAAGAGGATCTTTGATGTATGCTAAATAAATTGTAATCAAATGATTATGCTCAAACAGACGGTGTTTGTAGAAAATAATTTCTTCAGTTATCTTATCATTTCATGGAAGGAATTTTTGGCAAATATCTTTTGACGTTGCTAGTGAACGTAAGGTTTTGTGTTGGGACTATATATGATATACAGAGGACTACTATTCCAATTGTCTTTTATTTTAGAGGTAAATTAGATTTATAATCAAAAGAGTTACCAAGATTTGGATGCTCGACGTGCTCTGTGTGCTCGTGGTTCTCATGACGACTCAGTATCGCATCCAGTAGCCTCTCAGTCAGGCGATGCTCGAATGACGATGTGTGCTCTGTCTCATTATCGTGAGTGTGATGATGCTCTTCGTCTTCTTCATCTTCCCATCGTCTTCTCGGTGCTTCGTAACCCCATTGACGTCTATGAGGCTCTTGGTAGACTGTTTATCTGTTTCGCATACTGCGGATGATAGCTGCTAGGTGTTGCTTTATATTCATCGCCATATCGATCTTCATCGTCCTCGTTGCTCCTTACAAACTCTTCGGGCTCGCCAGCCCTTCTTTCGGATTCATCTTGGACATCTTCACTGTTTGTAGCACCATTTACATCCTCGTAACTACTGTTAATGTCGTGATTATCTCCGTACTCGTTGCTGCTCTCGTTTACGTCGTGATTATCTCCATACTCGTCGCGACTATCATCGCTCTTCTCTTGATTCGCGTACTCTTTCTCCTCATATTCTTTGTTATTATCATTACGAATTTTTGGCGTATTCTGTTGTTCTTCCATTTCTTTTAGAGCGCTTTTTGGAATGATATCTGCTGGTTTCACGGGCTGCTCTGTTCGTTTGCTTATTAGCGGTGTTTTCTTCGATGCTGAAGTTCCAACTTTTGTTGATGCGGTTGCTGCATGAAGCGTATCGAAACTTCTTTTGCTTCCTGCTTTGATAAACGTAGCGCCAGCAGACTGCTTCAGCATATGATCCTGCCGACTACTGATACTGTTTCTTGAGCCATCACCATTATCAAAGCCATGTAGTCTGTTTGGGACTATATGGCCCACTCTAGCATGGTTAATGGGGACATTTGATGTTCTACGACTTGAGATTGGTGCTCGATGCTGAACTTGTCCTGTTAGCCGACTTGAGAGGAAGCTCAATGGTTTTGATATGGGAGAGATATGACTTACAGAGACTGGGCGTCTACTGTTCTTTTGTTGTTATATGCCTGTGGTAACCTCTGTTTATTATTGACGTAGTAATGTCCCTGGTCGTTTTCTGGAAGTGCATTTTGTTTAGTCTTTGCACCATACATCTTATAAGAGTTTCCATTTTGATTCTTTGACTGGCCTTTGCTACTGTATTTGTTATATCGATTGTTTCTTGATGAATGTGGCTGTGTTGCGGTATTTACACTACCTTGCCTTGATATCGGCAACTGATTTACTCTTGTATTTGCGAAGCCATTCTTTCTTTGAGATGAGCTCTTGCCTTGATTGTTGCTTGGCTGCAGTCCTGGAGTCTTTCTGTTAACCAGTCCTGGAAACGCTGTAAAAGACAGTGTTATATGATCAAGTACTTAGAATTGTAGGGCCTAAAGTCATATATATATACGGCAAGTTGAGGTTTCACTTGCCACACTTGTCAATCATTTTGCTGTTGGTTTTTTCTTAGGCCCGGCTGTGTTGTAAACTAGCTTTCAAGTCTTTAGACAAAACAAAACAACCGGCCTTCCTCCTTGAGGGTTGTTTAACCGGATTCAATACTTACCCCTGAAAGTGTGGTAAAAATATTAGCAAAAATTAGAAAAATGTTAGAATAAATATTGGCGTGCAAATATTAGAAAAACTCATGGCTTGAGATGCGAAAATATTCAATATATACAGCAAGAAAGCATGCAGCTAAACACTTAGAAATGTTTTGAATAAACCCTGTTCAGACAATCTAGGATGAATTGTACTAGAAAGTTAAAAAGCTCTGAGAGCATCCTTCTCCTACCTTTCTTTGTCGTTACATCTTGCTGTCGTCTTGATTTTAAAAATCGAATCAATTTGACCAGCTTTGCTATCTTGTTGGTTTCCATTATTCCCGCAGGAGTATTTCCAGGATTCCCATCCTTCGTTGATCTATATCCTTGTCCGTTATTCAACTTTGCATTACTTTTGAGTCGATTTGAAGTGCCATAGGAATCTTGTCCTGAATCTCTCATAATTGATCTCTGCGTTGCTTTTACGTATGTAGCAGGCTGTTGCTGGTTCTGCATATTTATTTCGTTTATTCTTGCAACGTTTTTTCTCATAAATTGTCTCACCTTCTGACTATATGGAGCAAGTTTCCTTAGAGCGCTTATAAGATTGCTACGCATAATTGACACCACTGGTGACGGCGTGTTTTGTCCGAAAAATCCTTGTTGCTGGAAGTCCGCAATGTCCTTGCGTAGAGTTGCAATCATAGAATGACTAGGCTTTTTCTGTGACTTTAGATCACGACGTGACAGACTGCCGAGCAAGCTTTCAAATGCGTTACTCAGTTCCATTTCTGGCGTTAAAACGTTTTGTCTGCTCGAGCCTTTGTTATTTTGATTGCCACCAGCTCCACCGAATCCCCCTTGTCCAAAACCATTGCCTCCAAATCCACCCAATCCATTGCCAAAACCCCGGTGCCACCACCGAGTCCACCTCCTGCTGCTCCTCCTAATCCTCCGCCTAAACCACCACCAGCTCCTCCACCAAGTCCACCGCCTGCTGCTCCCCCTAATCCTCCTCCCAAACCTCCACCCAATGCTCCTCCTAAACCTCCACCCAATCCTCCTCCTAAACCTCCACCCAATCCTCCTCCTAAACCTCCACCTAATCCTCCTCCTAATCCTCCACCTAATCCTCCACCTAATCCTCCACCTAATCCACCTAAACCTCCTCCTCCTCCAAGACCGCCTGCTCCTAGCCCTCCAAGGCCTCCTCCTAGGCCTCCCAGACCGCCTCCTCCTAATCCTCCTAAGCCTCCTCCTAATCCTCCAAGTCCACCCCCTAGGCCACCACCAAGTCCTCCACCTAGTCCACCACCTCCTCCACCTCCGCCTCCTTGTCCTCCTCCTAGAAGGCCACCTGTGTTAGATGCCGTTAGTGCACCGGCAAGTGCAGCAACTTGGTTCAAATTAGGAACACCTCCTTGAGCTGCTGCGTTATTACCTCCGCCACCGCCACCTGGTGCTACTCCGCCACCTCCGCCTGGTGCTACACCACCACCTCCGCCTGGTGCCTGTCCTCCACCACCGCCTGGTGCCTGTCCTCCGCCACCGCCTGGCGCTAGCCCTCCACCTCCACCTGGAGCTTGGCCACCGCCACCTCCCGGTGCTTGTCCACCTGCAGGTGCTTGGCCGGCACCTCCTGCCGGTGCTTGTCCTGCTCCTAAGGGATTCTGTCCTTGTTTGTTTAAAACTTGACCAAGCACATTGGCAGTTAAACCAGCTGCGTTCGCAGCATCCTTTACCGCATTTAGTACTGCATCTGGAACCTGGGGTTGTGCTGCTTTTGTTGGTTTCTGTTTCATTGCTAAGGCTTGAGCAGCTTCTACAAGCTTTGCGGCTTTCCCTAACGACGTCTGTGCTGCTCCTTGAGCGGCATCTGCTGCTGCTTTATTGGCTTTGTTTTCCTGTTGCATTGCCTGTATTTGACCTTGCAGGTCCTTTACAGCGGAACTCAAAGAGTTGACGTCATTTTGCATTTTTTGCTGCTTTGCCTCTTCTTCTGGGCTTGGTTTTGCCTCACCCTCTGCTTTTGCCTTATCTAATTTATCCAGATTATCTTGCATTTTATCTTCAAGATCCTGCATTGATTTTTCTAGCTTTTGCATTTCTGGGCTAGGAATCGGTGGAGGTAGTGGTGGAAGGACTGCATCTGGTTTACCACCTCCACCAAGAGGTCCTGCACCTCCTCCAAGAGGTCCTGCACCTCCTCCAGCTGCACCACCAGCTGGTCCTCCGGCTGGCTGTCCAGCTCCTCCAGCAGGTTGGCTGTCACTTGCTTCCACCTTTGCATTTAATGCAGCAATAGTACTTTCAAGTTTGCCAATGACTCCTGAAATTTGTGCATCCATTTTTGCGTTTTCTTCTTTTTTCTTCTTGTTTTCTAACTTCGTGTCCAAGGCTGCAACTTCGTTTGCTAAACTGCCAATTTTTTCTGTGATCTTGGTGAACTCTGGATGAACATAAGTTTGATTAATGAGCATAGTTAGTCAAAGAAAGCATGCTTAGAGTCCAAGGCTCTAGGCAATCGATCAAACATTTCGGCTAAATTTGTAGTCATCATCATCATCAAGTTTTAGATTTGCTGGTAAAACAAAATGTTTGTCCGTTTGATTTTCACTTGGCACTTCACAAAACATTGTTTATGAAGCAATTTTTGTTTGAGACAGAAGAAAATATTTGAGCTTCTGCAGAAACATTGCTGAACAAATGCTACT
The DNA here is from genome assembly GCA_014526335.1 of Chrysaora quinquecirrha. Classification (NCBI taxonomy): domain Eukaryota; kingdom Metazoa; phylum Cnidaria; class Scyphozoa; order Semaeostomeae; family Pelagiidae; genus Chrysaora; species Chrysaora quinquecirrha. The sequence continues at coordinate 2,411,494 of JACTAT010000035.1, forward strand.
TTTCAATGTTTGCATTGGCCAAACGGTCAAAAATTTAATGTAAAGCATTGTTCGCATGTCTGACCAACAACGATCGTTTGGCTTGGGTCTTAGGACAATAAAGGCGCCAGTTTTCTGTTGGGGTTTCTGGAAAAGAAAGCGGTGTTACACCAGCCATGGGGAGAACAGGGGAAGATCAGACAGGAAAGATGGATTAATGTATTGTATCCTGATTTGTGATATTGAAAGTTCTAACAATTGGGAGAAGAATAGGATAAATTAATTATTGGGAAGGCAGGGAAGTATGCAATAAACTTATGAAAATGCGATGAGACAAACTCTTTCCAATAAAGACCAATTTCAAATAATCTAATTCAGAAAAGGTAGATAATGCACTTACCTGGACTTAACTGTCCACCTGAAAAAGAATAGAAATTTCAGTTAATTTTGTATCATTAACTAAATTTCTAATTGATATGAACACATAAACTGAGATTTTGAGAATTAGTACAGAAACCAATCAATGGGAGACCTGTTTTTACCTTCACCGCCTCCTCCTGCTGGACCTGCTGCGCCTCCTCCAGCCGCGGATCCTCCTCCTCCTGCTGCGCCACCAGCACCTCCTGCGCCACCAGCTCCTCCTGCGCCACCACCGGCTCCACCAGCAGCGCCTCCTCCCGCACCACCACCAAGAGCACCGGCACCTCCTCCTGCAGCACCACCAAGAGCGCCTGCACCTCCTCCCCCTTCACCTCCACCTGCTGCTGCTCCAAGTTTACCTCCTGCACTTCCTCCAGCACCCAATGCTCCAGCTCCAAGGCCACCAGCAGCTCCTCCACCTATCCCACCTGCTCCTGTTCCTAGTGGTGCTCCACCAGTTAAGCCGCCACCAGCACCTCCACCTCCTCCTTCTAATCCTCCAGGCCCAGCACCAACACCAGCCGCACCTCCTGCCGGCGACACTCCAGTTATCCCCCTGGTCCACTTCCGCCTGCAGCTCCTTGTGGTATACCACCAGCAGCTAATGCTCCTGCAGTCTGTGCTATATTCCCGGCAATGGCTGGACCAATTAAGCCTCCAGCCCCTCCGGCATAGCCAGGCACTGGAACTCCTCCTGAAACTGAAGAAAAACAATAGATTGTCATTGTACTGTGCAATCCATTTTCGTATGCAGATAAGTGTAGTTCTACAATCACAGACAAAACATTTGTCACAAATGGGTTTTGTTGCGATTAGAAATACTCCCTCCTCCAATATCAATGTTTTGTCCCTGTATTTGTGAGTTCATTCAAGCTTAATATCCAAAACGCAACTCGACAGCATTGATATTTGGGGGAGGGGGGAAAGAACAGCTTATTTTGCTCTTCTGACATAATATTTTGGCTGTGATTGTAGATTAAATAGTGGTGTTCACTTGTTTTAAATGCTTCATATTTCTGATAAAGTAGAACTATTCGTTGTAGTTGCCAAACTTATCTCCTTAGCCCCAAGCTCAATGTTAGATATTCTTTTCATTCGCAACCAGAATTTGCAGATAAATCATGCGGGCAAATTTTTTTTATGAAATCCATCGGGAAGCGAAGGGGGAGACATAGACCCTGCAATCAATATTACTAGTATCTATCTCAACATACTATGTCCATGCCTGTAGGTATACAAGAAGGGTCCATGAAAGTGAATTCCATGTATCAATAGAGAATTTATGTGAGGGGCATGGGTTTCCTTCTAATAACCATCACCAGTAGATAAAGAAAGAAAGACTTGTATAGGTCTATAAATAGATTTTTTAAAAATACTGCTTCAGTTCTGTTTTTCCGGATTCTACAATACTAAAGTGAGGCAACGACTTATCTGATGTCTAGTTGCTACTACTATTCTCGGAGAATACAACAAAAGATCTCTTTTTCGTGATAATTTTTTTTCATGATGAACTTACCTCCAGGCATTATTGCGCCCATCATGCCGGGACTGCCTCCGTTTGCTGCTGCAGCAGCTATATCATTGGCTTGTGCCTTCGCTAAATCGGGTGTCAGCTGATTGATACCTCGAGGACCTAAAACAAGTTGCATAAGATTCTTTGTTTAAACTAAATGATTCATAAATAGCTATCTGATTTACAAGCTCTGTTCTAGCCTGCGTGCAAGCTTCACAAAGAGGGAATTGTAAAGTCTGCGAATTAGCGTCCGTTTTCGAGTTCTGTGATCTTGCGCAATAAATCTGCTCTTTGTCTGGGCATTGTTTCTCATCCAATCAGTGAGTGGTTTCAGATTTTAGTGACCCAATCAAAAGCAAGAACATCGTCACGTGTTTTTCAGTCTCTTCGAGACAAGTGAAGGAGCGAACACAACAAAAATTACCTGTATTCAAGATGGAGGAACGTTCAGTGACTTTTTCGAGGATCAAGTTTGAATGTCTTCAGTGTTTGAAAATTTGGGACGAAACTGCGTTTCAAAAGGGATTTGACATGATGAAGCAAATCTTTAAGATCGAAACATTATAGTTGGATCAAGATTAATGATCAAAATACATGATGCAGTAGGCCTAGTAATAGGCCTGTCCCTGCTGTCATTTCCTCTGCCTCCGACGATAAAAACCCTTCTAATCTTCGATGGGCGCTCCGATCTGGGCAGAGCTTCGTCCTCGCGAAACCCAATAACTGTGTCAGTGGCTGCTGCTTTTTATTGTATTTTAACTTAAGCTTTTGTTGACTTTGGCCAGTTCGTCTTTTATAACCTCCCTTCTTCAACAAATCAACACAATTTTTGCAAATATATTTCAAAATGGAAGCAAATAAATAAAATCGAGACTAATCTGCTTTCGGATTAAAACGCCAGATCCCTCCACAATATTTCGATCGTGCTTCAAAACAGTCTCTTCGAAAGCAAAGACAGCATATTCCATCATCCAACATTTTCAATTTGATCAGTGCGTGTCTGCTCTGCGGGACGTTCGGACGAGTAAAGCGGAGGCAATTTCTTGCGCAAGATCGACCTCCTCTGTGAAGGAGGAAATCGAGGTCACAGAACTCGAAAACGGACGCTAATTCGCAGACTTTACAATTCCCTCTTTGTGAAGTTTGCACGCAGGCTAGCTCTGTTCAGCTTGACGGAATTAGCGTTAACTTCAGTGCCTTTTTAGTGGACAACTACTCCAGGGTTCAAAAAGGGTTCATACTCCAGAGTTCATATTCTACCAACAATTTTCTTTGATCGAATGCCAATTTTTAATATTTTTGTAGCTTATTTACACGAGAATAGGAAGCGTCCAAACCATCGCAGTTGACATGTCTTTAGTAATGAAGCCCTAGCTAAACGACCAATCATTTTTTATTAAACATTTCACCACGTCAAAAAACGTTGCTAGACCAACTGAATTTTGAAAGGAATGTTTTTGAAATGTTCAAAATATTTTGCTCGACAAAGCAAAAAATGGCTGACTTGAAATGTTATTCAATGTTGTCTTCACGTTCATGTACTATCTTTTTTCGTAGACTGTTCGAAAAATTGTTGCATTTATTGGAGTTTCAGTTGGCACATATGAATCAAGCGGAACTTTGATATGGTGAGCGCTATTTGCATTTTCATTCTTGTTTTGGTTGCTTTTTTTTTTGTTGCTCTTTACGGTATCTCAATGTTATTTGGATTGAAGCATTTGTGTACTTTAAGTGACTGGGAGTTGCTGAGAGTTAAAACAACACGAAGCAGTCAACTACCAGACCACGGAGGGCTATCTTACAGTATATCTGATTAGCTGTGTTCAATTTGCTGTAAGACTTGCAATTCGCGTAGTATTTCTTTGTAATTTAGTTTCATAAGATGTAAAAAACGCTCACATTCGGCGTTAAAAACTGGCTTAAATTATGAAAGAGCATAACAGATGTTGCATTTTGACTGGCCAATTCAACGGATAGAATTGATTTGATTGGTGGAAATATAAAGTTGTCAAAATATAGAGGGTTTGAACGTGTCAATGTGAAGCAGTGTTACTCTAAAAACCATTCAGTTAGGGATTCTAGTTATCTACCATTGTCATCTATAAATTCTAGTTATATAGATATTTCCACTAGCGGCATACCACTGTGAATGGAATTCGAGCCTGGACTGAATAATCACAGAGCCAACGACGTTTATGACTCGTCTTGGAGAATTACTCGACGATTTCATTGAGGTCTAAAGCTCAGCTGAAGCGCCAATGGCTCTCCGAAGATGTATTCAGGTTCTATTCCCATCTGCAGTGGTATGCAACGCATGGAAATATGTATGTTGGAGTGTCTGCCACTCTAGTTGTATTTATGGTTATTGTACCTAAAGGTGCCCTGCTGAGAAAGTGTCTTGTGATTGGCCTAATCATAACACCATTTGGTAATTGCACACCAACTGACAATCCATCACCGCCGCCACTCTGAGCTCCTACTGCCTGCATGTAATATGATTTGCCACCTCCCAAACGAATTCCCATTGACGTTTGCTGTGTTGGATCTCTGAAAGAAAATTTCATTTCAATATCAGTGCATCACTACTAACTTAGAATTGAATTTCTCATGTGCCATACGCAATGACGTCAAAGCTATCGTGGTATCGACAGAAGTAACTACTGTCTTCTAGGTTTTCTTCATTGAATTTGTGACTGAGCCAAAACAGAGGTTAGGCGGTTCTCAGAAGATTTTGTCCATCAACCTTTGTTACCAATAGGTAATTTTTGGACCATTTTTCTCGGAAGACGAGCATGGGCCTTCTTGATAGCATCGCGCCAGCTGAAAGCAATCATCTCTTTTCAAACAAGAACATGTTAACTTCCCGTCCTTAAAATTGCAAATTCTCCTTTGCATACCGTGAGAATGCTTTACTAAATAAGCTAAGCCTTGTAACGCCTTAACAGAAGAAGATTTTGGCTTGCCACCACGGACACACTACCGCTGATGTATACATTGGTTCTTCATCAATCAAAAGAAATATAATCAGAAGACTGAGGGTGACCGTTGGAAGATGCCTGATTCTGATATATTTTAATGATCTAACTACTTACTTATCCCAGATGTTGTGCCCAGACCATGTAGTTTGTGAGATGATTTTGCGTATACGATCCTTCCCTTGGTCAGGACTCAGATAAACATCGCACTCATCATCACAAGAGCTGAAAAATGTATACTCTCCATCCATCGGTGCTATAAACCATCCCCATATCAACTGACCATACTGAAAGCCAACTCCAGTCGGTGCATCGAACTGCGGAAGGATTTCCTTTGCGCTAGGTTCGTTAGGAAACCTGTGGTCTCTATAGAGAGCGTCGATAGCTCGTTGTCGGTTCCTCGACGTGTACCCATCTGAACTGATAATGCTTCCTCCAGGTCCATCAAGATCTTGATTGTTTTTATATGCGCCAACTCTCTTGTATAGTTTGCCTCTGGCTGGATCTTTGTTCTTTATCTTTAGAGACTTCCTCTTGTGAATGTGGTTTCGTTTCACCCATTCTGTCGGAATTCCCGATCGCCTGGTGTCAGTACCAATACCGAAATATACGTATCTGTTGACGCCGACAGGACCAACTATTGGAAGAAGATAATTTTAGTTTCGTGAGAGGTTGCGTGTATAGACTGATTTCCCTATTGCCATAATTGAAAGAAAAGAATTGCACAATATCATTTGCAATTTGCTATTTTTGCAACACACGTTAACTATAAGTTTTCTGCTATTCAACCACACTACAGATTACTAAAACTTTATTGCATCAGAAAGGAAGTTAGTTAGTAAATCAAATGTTCAGACGGATAGTGTCTTGAAGAAATGAATATTCTCGAAATGGTTCCTATTTAAATTCATATTAAAAGATGGTTCATATTTGTCACTGAAGTGTTACAATGGGCGATATTCCCTTCTTCATTTTTAGAGAACGAAAGTGATCCGGTCAAAAAATTTCTTGTATCGTTGCAAGTCTTTTGATAGACGGTCTCTCTTTACTGGTAATCTTTTTAACAGTAGTAACTGAGACGAAATGTGTGTAGATGGTTAGTAGCTATTTGTACTGTTCGAACTTAAAGCCTACATTTCTAATCTATGTATAAACACTGCTGTCTCTGTGACTCGGATCGCGTGAAATCTTCTCACTCTCATCTCGCACAAATAGGTGGGACATTAGAGAACGACTGAAACTTTAGTGATTCTGCTTGGCGTTGATGTTCTAAACTAATTTCAAGGTGAAGTAACAAGTCAAAATCAGCTAACGATAAGTAAACACTGCCGGCATCGGAAAGGAATATCAAGAAAGCTTGCATTTCCTTTTCTGCCAATGCCAGCTTACACAAATCTATCCTTAATTTCTACCAATTGTGATCTTAGCTTATTAAGACAATTTTGTTAATATTTGAATTTTCATTAACAACTTACTTGATCTCTTCTCAGCATCTTCATTTCTTGCAACTTTGTCTTTCTTCTGAACCACTTTTAACCGTTTCGGATATATAAACAACTTAGCTTCATTTTCTCCTCCCGAAAAGTCAGCAACAAGTGTTGAGTTACGTCTGTAGACATTAGAGAGTTCCATTATCAGATCATTCTTGTATATTCCTTTTGCGTCGTCTTTGCTACTTGATTGGTCTCGTTTTGAAGCAGCCTCTTCATCCTTGTGTAAATCAACAACTAGAACGCCTTGTTTATCTGGATAGGTAGGAGCCAGTTGATTTTGGGAACTGAGTTTTGTAGCTTGGCTTGTATATGTCTAGCAACAGGTTTTTCATATTGTTTTCACTTTCTGTTTAATATTTTCCGAATGTTTTTGACCGTCAGTAGCTAGCCCAACCGATACAACGTTATCAAGCATGTTATTTACGATAGAATCGTGGACCAGAGTTGGTAATGCTGACCTACTCTCAGGGTTTCCTGGTTTTAGAGCATCAACTTTTCTTTCGACGTCATCTTCCAGCTTTTTATAAACACCTTTAACGAAATCATCAACAATAGGCGTGTTATCCTGCGAGCCTTTACCAGCCTGAGCAGCATTGCTATCATTCATTACTGAATCAGTACTGTGGCCTTTATTATCAATTTTTGTGTCAACGGGCCTAGCATCTTGTAATTTGCCAGAGTGTTCGATCTGCTTTGAATTACTCTTTGATAAATTTTCTCCAACAATCTCTTCAAATGCAGTTGTTAAATTCTCTACTTTTGGAGCTATGATGCTAAACACGTGGTTCAAATTATCTTGATCAGTCGTAACATTCTGTTTCAAATTGTCACTATATTTCAACCTCGAAATTTCCTCAGAGAAGTCATCTAGACTTTCCTGCTCACTACCTTTATCCACACTTCCAAGCTTCCCCTTCTTGCACTGAATTTGCAGAATTGGCTTTTATTTCTCTACCTTTTGTGCTGCTAAGGTCTTTAGTTGTTTGACCATCCCCGGTTGTCTTCCTCAAAGCTTGTTTTGTAGATGTGATGTTTCCTTTAAAAGGAGTGTTACCACTATCTGTATTTATTCCTTTATTAACGGAAGAGGTGTCTTTTTCGCCTTGCCCTACTGTGACCGACTTGCCACTGGTAGACGCTGATGATGCGGCAGCTATTTTTGTAGAGGGATCGCTTTCTTTCTTCTCAGAGCCTGCTGCACTTGCCTTGGCTGCATTGGACTCTGCCGCTGAAAAAGCCACTTTCGCATAAGAATCATCTCCTTTCTTTTCAAGGGCTGCTATAGCCGGTTTTCCACTGATAGGCCCTGACATATTGCTTGCTACGCTTCCAGAGGTAGCATCCTCTTTCTTTCCGCGGCCTACTGTAACTGACTTGGCACCAACAGAATCTGACACAGCAGGTGACGTTTTACCAATTAATTTCTCTTCCTCTTGCAACTCTTTATCAATGTTTTTCAAATATTTCATCATTTCTCTAGACTTCTCTTTTTCCTTTGAGTATTCTTCATTCAGCTCTTTCAAACTCTCATCTTCAGTATCAGTTTGATTTTTCATAGCTTTGTTACTCAGTTCGTCATTCCCAATACGCTTACCATCAACTGATTTTAAATGGGCTAAAATCTTCCCTTCCGGGTCATATATATGGGAAAGAAAAACTGTTTGATTACTTGGAGATTTGCTTTCGCTGTAATTAGCATATAGCCTGCCAATGACAGGATCCCCTTCTTTATACCGAACAGTAACCTTGGTTGGATCATTGTATACGTCATAGTTATCCATATTTCCATTGAGCTTGTTTCCAATATTAGAAGTCGACTGGTTTTGTAATCGTCGCTCTTGAGATATTATACCCGGTTGTATTGCTGGAGCTGCACTGCCTTGAAGGCTACCAGTCTGCATCATTGCAAGTGCTTCAGGCGTTTTTGCTTGTGTTTGTTCAGTAGCTGTATTCATGATTGATGCACTAGGCCTAGTTTCATTTGTCTCTTCTACGGGTTTCACAGTTTTCCCTCTATTAGAAGGATCGGTTTTATTTTGACCAATCGTTATTTTGTTGCCGTTCGCTTCAGGCAAATTTTGGAAACCTTGCCTCACATTGAGCGCATTTTTACTGTCATGTTTACCAAGACTTTGCTTAGGCGTTTTGCCAGTTTTTGCCAATGACACATTTTGCCTGACAGTCCCTGCTACTTCCCTCTGCAAAGATGTGCTAGGTGATTTCTGTAACCCTAAAGATGCATCCAAAAACAACTCCTTCTCATCGTCTGATACACTGTCATCATCATCACGATGAAAGTCACGTTCCAGACCTTCGCTAATGTCATTGATTTTCTCAGTCTTTTCTTTCATGTAATATTTACTTGTCTGGTCTCTGATATCAGATATCTTCTTTTCCACAATTTCACTTGGATCCTCGATCAGTTTCTTTGACTCGTATGTTCCAAGTAGCTCTTTGCCGCTGGCAGCAAGCTCCTCGTCACCGTCACCTGACCCCGAACTTGTGATGTCATCTTCTTTTGTGGCGATATCGTCTTGTTTTTCGCTGCTTTCGCCAAAGTACTCGTCACTGCTGCTTGTTCTATCGCCTTCTGTCTCTTTAACTTCCTCATCTTCATTAAGCTTTTCACCTCCTGTTCGATCTTTTGCTAGTTGTTCATCTTTTCCAACGTCTTCAACTCGGGATTTATTATCCTGCTTCTCCTCTTCATAATCGCCACTTGAGAACGACTGGTCATAATCATCATATTCGCCACTACCATCTTCCTTTTCGTTCTGTTCGTCGCTAACATATTCTTGCCGGGTAGCATGACTACCGCTTTGTTGATCGTATTCCTCTTCTGCTAGTGACTTATTTGAAGTTTCTGCATTAAGAAGATTTGCTTTCGTGTGACCTGTCTTGTCGCTATAATCGCTTGTTCCTTCATTCTTGTCATCCAAATCGCCGCTTGACCCAGCATCTCCTTTCCTTTCCCCAAATTTGTCCCCGATTTCAGCCACTCCTTCCTTCTCTTTGTCCAGATCGCCACTAGCTCCAGCAATTTCTTTCATCTGTTCTGTCCTGTCACCACCATCTGTGTATTTCTCGTCGTCAATATCGCCACTAGATACAGTATTTCCTTTCATTTCTTTCATCTTGTCGCCATCATCGTCTTGTTCCTCTTTCTCATCATCAACTTCACCACTGTTTTGAGAAAATTCCTCTTTACCGGGAGACATTTCAAACTCTTTGCTTTTGCCTTTGCTGGAAAAAGTAGTAGATTTCTCATTTGTGGACTCTTTTGTCCCTTTCTGTTTCTCATCCTTACTAGAAAGCTTCGATTCACCAAAGATGTCTGTTCCAGATCCATTTTCTTCAGATTCCATGTTTCCGTTTTGTGATTCTTCGTTCCCATTACCAATAGTATCGTTATTAGGCTTCTTACCGCTATGTTCAGTTTTTGAAACAGTTCCAGGCATGCCCTTATTAACTGTACTTCCTGTTTGGTAGTTACTATCATCGGTTGATTCATTCTTGAAACTATTCGTTTTGATTGTACGTCCAGAGTCATTCTTCTCGAAATTTCCGCTTCTATCACTCGTTGGCATGGTTTTTGGTTCGGTAATGTTGTTTGACGCCTGTACAGGTTTAAGGTGATGAATATCCTGTTCAAAACGATCTGTAATGGCTCCGCTACCAGATCCATCAGAATCGCTATGTGACCCTGTATATAGTCCTGCATTGCTTTCATTACTCTTTGATTGTCCATTCATGATATTACCATCTCCCATACCGCTACTTATACCACTACCCGATGCGAATTCATTGAGATCATTAAACTCGATTGATCCAGACCCATATCTAGAACCAGATCCAGATTCGTCTTCATCTTCGATTGAATTTTTGTTGTTATTGGACGCATCTTCTGTACCTTTAAACTTTGGCCTGCTTGTTGATTCTTCTGTTTTGAAGATTTTCTCTGCTTCACTAGTACCGACCACATCATTCTCAGCACCATCGTCATTTCCTGAGGTAAGCTCCCCAGAGTCTCCACTTTGCAGACTCCCATTATCAATTTGCTCCTGCTCGAAGTTGGAATCATTGAAAAACAGATTCTTTTCACCATCATGAACTAACGTCACTTTTAGAATTTACTGGTGTTGATAAAATAGCATCCAAGTTCTTATTACTTAATTTCTTTTCTTCGATTTTCGAAGATGTTTTAGCTTTTTTCGCTGAATTCGATTCCGGCCTATTCAATGGCGTGATGTTAGAAAATGGCAGTACATAAGAATTTAACGCATTGTTCAACTGAATCTCTTGCGGATGTCGTGTAGTATCCTTATTCTCGTTTACTTCGTCATTGTATACTTTAAAGCCTCTTATTTTTGGCACGACTGGCGATAAATCAAAATTGTCATTTCTAAGGTTTTCTTCGATCGATCCAAGTAGAGAACTAACTGTTCCATCTTCGATTAAATCTGCATTGGCTGTTGCGTCAGTATTCAAACTATCAGACCCAAATAGTCCACCATTTTTGAAATTTTTATAGTTATCGTCCACACTACTGAGATTGTCATTTTTCAATCGCTGCTTCCATATAATAGGGTGTTTATATTGATTATTCGAATCCACAGTATTGGCTGAGTTCTTAGAGTTAGATGCTGGATGTTCCTTGCTCTTCCTGTTGTTGCCATAACTTTGCTGATTGCTTGTTGATGGCTTATTTGAGGTTGCCAAGCAGATACTGCTTATATAGGTTAATGCAATGATAAGTCTCAATGAAACGGTTGTTGTAAATGGTTGCTTCATTTGAAGGCTTCTGTAAGAAAAAAATTAAATAGTGGTAGTAGTTTAGGCACACCTGCGATGTGGGCTACTAAGTTACTACATACATGTGCTCTGTGTAGAGAAACATGCTTAAACTATAAAGCTGAGATGTAAATGACCTTAGCTAGTGCATTTAGCTAACAAATTTCATAACTTTTGCAGATTTGCAGATTGCAACCTTTAGTATGATGAGAAAGAATATATTGTGCAATAGAATTCGCTTCATGATTATGTTTGATTTTGTCTTCCTGAAGCTTCAAAGATCTGGACTATAGCTTCTCTAGCATTCCAAACCTTCAGATATCTCCCCTGCCTTCTTTCCATCGTTAACGAGTAGCTGCAAGCCAGGCGGTTTATGTTGCTGTACAGTCTTATAGAGAAGTTCATACAGAGACGCAGCTTTTATTCAGTCATAACAGAGTTTAATCTTAACTTCAAAAATCCATTCTTTTCTACTAAGTAGTTTTAAATTGATAAGCAGAGGTGCTTGTATGGCTGAATGCAGTTTTCTTGCAACTCATACGAGCAATTGGCACTTGGCTTGGCACTTGGCACTTGGCTTTCTGAATCAAATAAATCAAATGTAGCACCTAATATTATATGTTTTTGTGTTTCTTAAGCAATCATTAAAATTGACATTGCAAATGAATAAAATTGTGAGCAGTTCTCAGATTTCCCTGAGTGCTGCATTTTTTAGCTGAAGATCAAGTCGACTTAGGAAGCTTCTGGCCTAAATGTTTGATCCAGGATTGCTTTGAGATCAAAAAGTTCCTGGATAATTTCTTATCAGTTTTGGTAAATACTTTTGAAGAATGTTTAATGTTTGGGAGATTCAGGATGTTTTCATGTTTTAATATCAATGTTTCAACTATCTAAAGCGCAGTAATTTTTTTTGAAGAAAATTTAACAAGTCGTCAACATTATCTTCACGGGTCACGGTCTGATCGATGAACGCTATAGACTTACCTGTTTGGTTTTGCGAATCTCCAATCTTTATCTTCTCATCTCTACAATGTCTTATCTATGCACTCAATCCAACTGTAATCACATAATGCAGATTTCAACAGTTTCGTATCTTTATCTTTATCGATTCATTTCATTGTAAAATAAAGCAAGAGTAATCGTAGAAAAACCGAATGCCGATTTTGAATTATAGATGAGTCTATTAATGAACGTGACTAAATAGTGTATTTTGAAAATGACCCGCTCCGCTGAACCGTGCCAACGGCGCGCTATTCAAAATTAGACAAAGAGACGAAAGATGAAAGATCTCGATGCAGGAAACGTGCATGATTTTGAAGGCGTACTTCAGTCTCATACAAAGGTTGAAAATTAAGAGATTCTCGATTGAGATGGTTCCACTATAACTTAAACGCATTCATTGATTCATAAATAAATATAAAGAGCGAATCTAGACTGTCGTTCCTGTCAATAACATGCGAAATGTAGCCTGCGTGCAGCCTCAAACTCTTCTCCGAGAAAGAGTACTCTTTCTCGGAGAAGAGTTTGAGGCTGCACGCAGGCTAGCGAAATGCGAATTTTTGAAAATGCAACTACTTTCTGAATACTTGTATATGCTTGTCCGGAATGGCGAACACTAGGATAGATTTTTCCAGAAGTGGCATAGCATAATAAGAAGCTTGACTGAGATTAAGATTCTTGCACCATGCAGATATCGGAACATTCACTTTTGCCCACTCGCAGTGCTTTCATTATTACATTATAATGTATTAAGTCAAATTTCTTCAATAGTTTATATAATCCTCTCAATCAACACCTTTATCGAGATTTGTTGATAAGAAACTAGTAGAAATAGTCTCGGAGAATTGTTTGTCAGTCATATCGAATAGTTCCTAATTTTCCTTGTTTGAGAAAGGATACCTCTTTCATCCACTTGGAGGAAAGATATCTCTTTCTCTAGTCTTTCAGTCCTTTGTCTCAGCTTTTTATTTCTGAATTTAACCCCAGTTGCTTTATGCTACTGGATAAATGCTCGTAGAATTAAAAAAATAGATTTATCTTTAACTATCTTTATCAGCATAATGAATAAACTCTTTATTTGTTTAGTATAAGAGAAGTTATAGCATTTCAGCAACATCTTGCTTCCAAATTTTCGCCATAACTAATGAATTTTTAGGCCCTACAAAATACAGATTGCTCTTGCCTTTCGTTCTCTTAGTTGATTCACACAGAAAGAACAAGCTACATGAACATAAGAAAAGAATAGCAAATTTGCTACAGTGTCAAAATTCACTAGCTACATTATTTAACTTACAAAACTTTAAATCACGCAGCATTTTCATTTCTCACTACCCTTGCCTATCGTAATCTCAGTTTCTGCTATCTTGTTAGTCAATTCAGCAAAATGCAAGTGATTGCTCGATAATTAAAGTCCAAAAACTACTGTAGCTTGTTCTAAGGGGAGCAAAATTCAGATACTTAGTTGACCTATGATGCGATAGAACTAAGGCTAACTAGTTGAAACGGCTAACTTAAAGTCAACATATCAACAACAAGTAAGAACTTATAGGATAAAGTTGATCGCGGTGGTATTAGCTCTCAAGTCGACTGCGACTGGCAGGAATCAATTGTCAACTAATCGCAGAAGTAGAACATGCCCAACGTTCTGGAACCGTGCGCCGACTAGTGGCCTTCAAAACCAACTAGCTGCCAGAGCGCTTATGTGGACAAGTCAGTTGCGATAAATTAGTTCCAAACAATCGACGTTTAGCAGGCGACAAGTAGCGCTGACTGTGCGCAATGTCGACAAAAGCCTGGCTTTTACTGTAACATATTTTAGTTTGTCAGTTTGCTAATAGTCGGATAAGATTTGGGCTATTAGCTTTGGCAAGTTTGAGTAGAGTTCAGCCTAAAATGCAAAGACGAAATTAATAGAAGTATCCCTGAGCTGCAGACACTCGTATGTTTGACAAATAACTACTGTCTCCAAATTTCTGTCCCTTAAATTGCTTCCTAAGATGAAAAATGGAAGTCATGATATGTAGACTTGGATGAGTCCAGCCCACACTTTACAAAACTATGGTGGACTGGTTGCCTTTTAGATACTGTCAGTAGCAATGTGTAGCTATATCATCCCTTATCACCGCAACAGAAATTGATCAATATATTCCGATTTCAAAAAGTCTGTTGTTAATGTTCCATAGTTCAAACGCTCGGAGGGATAAATTTTCTTTGGATCATCAGGAGCTGATTCAGAACTACCAGATTTATCTTTGACGTCTTTCATCGTTCTTTGGTTTGCTCCATAAGGTAGATTACCATGTCCAGCTGGTAGTCTTGGTCTGTGTAACTGCTCTGAGGTGATAACCTCATATGGATTCAACCCGTGAATTGGGGGATCAGGCTTGTGATATTCAATAAGTGGCAGTTTAGCTGGTTCTGGTACATGATAGTATGGATATCCTGTATTGAAATGAATCACTTGTCCATGATGATCTCCGTGCTCGTTGTGTTCACTGTGATCATGTCCTCCGTCATTATGGCTGTCTCGGAAACCATGCGAGCTACCAAACGGACCTGGGCCGTGCCACATTGGCTCAAAATGCCCCATATGACCATGGTCACTATCTTCATGATGTTCATTGTCACCGTCATCATTTCCCCATTGATTTCCCCCTCGCTCTGGTCCTTCGTGATGGTTATGCTGTGATACAGATCCATGCATATCATGCTGGTGATCTTGAACTTCCGCCTGGTTTTCCAGCTCCTTTGCTTTCCCCTGGAACTCCTCAGCCCTCTGTCTATACGCATTTGCTTTTTCAAGCAGTTGATCCGGAGAGGAATGCCATGCTTCTTCGTCTGATACAGCAGGATGACCGTGTACTGCTGCTAAGTCAGGTCCAAGATCGTCTCTTTGTGTGGCATTTCCTAACGCTATTCCATTTCTATGACTTGTGTTTTCATCGTAGCCATTTTTCTTATCGTTTTCTTTCTTAGCTATTTTCACTGCATTCAGTTTTACCGACTTATCATTGCTCAGGTCTAAATCATTTGCAGATATGTTTAACTTCTTATGTTGTGAAGTTGTCTTGTTCTTGTATTTAGTTTGTCGCATTGCGCTCTGTTTAAATTTTCTCTGTTTTTTGATTTTATTTTTTGATCTGTTTCTTTTACGCTCTTTTGTTTTTAACAAATGCTTGTTGACAAACTTATAATAGTGGCTTTTCATCTGTGTTGGAGACTTCGTCTTTTTTCCCTTTATTTTTGCTATTTTGCTATTCTTTAATGAAAACGCGTTTCCAGATGAGTGATGCTTGCTATTCCTCTCTTTCTTACGTCCTAGCTCTGTCTTATCTGCTTTCCTTCCCTTTTCAAAGGTTTTCTTACTTGGTGTAAGAGAAATTACTTGTTTATTGTCATATACGCCAGCTTTGACAACAAACTCCTGTATTTTTTTCCCATTAACCTCCACGTTACTACTTGTCTTGTTTTCTTCCTTTTCATTACTTGTCACATTACTGCTATTAACATGTTCCTCTGTATTGTTTCCTGCCGTCAGATTTTGTTGTGTTGTATATAGATCTCCAGATTTTCCTTCTTGGAGAGCCACAGAAACTGGATTCTGCGTGTGTCTCTTATCTGTATCTTTCTGGTATTGTTCTCCCTCCCCCTTTTGATTCCCCCATATACCACCACCTCTCTCTGGACCTTCGTGTGGTATTTTTTGCATGTAGTTTCCAGCACTTAGACGGAATGTGTTGCCTTCTTCAGGTGCTTTGAATCCAGGACCATCCTGTGCACGACTGTCTGGAAGCCTTTGATGCATGTTGTCGTGGTCATTGAAATTATTCTGCTCCATGCGATTTATTGGTTCATCGTGGTTCCTGTAACTGTTTGGAGATTCATGCTCTTCGTGGCTGTTGTCTTGCATATTATCATAGTGACTAGGCCGGTTGTCGGTATCAAAGCGCTGCTTGAACATGTGATTGTCATTGTGATATGAATCTTGTTTATCGTGCATGTCTCTGTCTCTATCTTCAGTGTAATGTTCCCTAGTTTCTTCTTCTTTGTGTCTTTCATTGTTTTCGTAATGTTGTCCTTGATGGTTCTCGTTTTCATTTGGTCTATCAGCTGCATTATAGAATGGTCTATCATTCATGTGAAAGTCTTGATCGTGCTCTGAGCCTTGCCCTCTCTCCATCATTCCATTATGCTCTTCCTCATCATGTCTAATCTTCATATCATCATGCTCTTCCTCGTTATGTCTCATCTTGTCATTATGTCTCATATTGTATTCATCTTCACGTCCCCTATTATGCCTATCATCTTCATTATCTGCGCCAGCAAACACTCCTCTATCTTCCTCATGTTGACTATGCCCTTTGAAGTGATTGTGTGAGTCACCTTCAAACCAATCACCGTTATTTTTTTCATGATGTAGGTCTTTATGATTGAATATATTATCACTGTTCATAGCTTCAAAAGGAGTCATAACTTTCTCCAAGTTAGACATGAGGTGTGTCATTGTTGCAGGATCTGGTGGTTTTCCATATTGTTCATATTCTTCATTCTCATATAAAGGAGCCATCCCGTTATATTGATTGCTCCTTTGATCATTATTTTCATTATCATGCCAGCTATAATCATTATCAACTCCTTGGCTCTTGTCGTAGAAATCGTACCCTGCTACTGGCCCATCTCGATGATGACTTTTTGTTCGTTTATTCCCGATGTTGTGAGCTTTTATCTCAGGAAGTAATTTCTTCTTTGTCTTTTTTATTTGGAGTGCTGAAATCAGTCTACTTCCCTTGTTGAACTGTGCTGCTTTCTTTGTCCTTGGTGCTGCAAAGCAAGTAAAATATATGAGTACACGCTTTTTTTCTTATAAGAACATTTGGCTTCGATATCAGAATGACTGTTTCTTTCTTTTGAAGTGGTTTTTCACCAATATATTACCCCCGCCATTCTCAAAAACATGTTTAAAACGCGTTTTCAAGCAAGGGCTTCACACTGGTGAACTTTTCTTGTGTTTATCTCAAATAGTTTTGGAGATCTGACCCAAAATAAGCAAAAAAATCAGACCAAAATAGACCCTTAATGACCCATAATTCCCGATGTTCCTTTGTCCCCTTTTAATTTTGACCATGTTTCTTTGTTCTCTAGATAAATTTCGCATGCTGCCATGTTCTCAGGAACCCCTATATAACCCTCACAAGTAAATTCTTCTTAGTTGAGCTTTGTATAATATCATTCAAAGCTAAATGCTGATGATCGCTTAGACTTTGTTATATGATTTTGGAGAAGATTTAGGGCTTTTCCACAAGACCTGTCTCTTATTTCACATTGTCTTTAAGAGGATCTTGTATATAATTTTAATGATATACTTCTGAGACGAAACTTACCTTTTTGCTGCTCTCCAAAAGCAGCCATGCTTGTTATTATAAACATCAAAATCATTGCTTTACAAAAATGAAAACACTTCGACATCTTATGCTCTAAACAGCAACAATTCTTGCCAGTCCTATTATTTTTCTGTAATAACAAAAATCTTTAATACTTTCATTTCCTTATATGACATTTTCCCTGGCCAATCGATTCATTAAACGCCCGCATATTTCTTAAACTCTGCTATCAACTACTTTGCTGTGTTATTTCGAACCAAATTCTTCTGTTTAAAGATTTTGTATTTCTAAAATTCCGATGAGTAGTACCGGTTCAGTGGGGTGTGAAAAGCCAGGCTTTCGATTCACAAACAGAACCTAGTCGTATCAGTGGAACCAGCGGCGAAGTTATAAACGCTGCTTAAACCACGTTAAACCAGTTGACCAATGATAGGCGTTGAAACTGCATCGGCTTCGGCTGATAAGATAAGATTTTGTAGTTTGCCGTTTTAAATGCAGTTAATAGACATTATGAAATACATCGAAAAAGAGCAGGAAACATTGTTGTCACCTTAGAACCTCTGCCAATATTAGTATTCAGAACATTCATGAAAAATATTCAGATATTCAGAGCTTTCATGACAAATAGACAAATATATAGATACATGTGTATGGTGCTGAAGAAGGCTCAACAGAGCCGAAACAAGTAACTTATAAGGGCATACATGCCTGCAGTCTGCTTACGATACGGGTCTTATACCACTGAATAGCACAAACCAGTGCGACCTAGTCCTTCCTCTCAACGTGACCAAACCTCGTGACTCCTTTCCTGGAATTTCAGAGAGCTTATGCCGCTCCTCATTCTTCATCTTCATGGCAAGTTTGACCTTCCCCTGGTGAGAATTGAACCTCCAGTCGCAGATCATAAGTCAGACGTCGCCGCCGCGTTGCCTATATCATTTTGGGTGTTTTTTTCTGATGGTAGATAAGATCCTCTGATCCTTTTCAGGAATAAAGGCAGAACAAATAAGGACAGCTTTTACAATTCCTATATAATGTCAATAGCTTCTTTTCGTATCTCTAAAATATTACTTTTACTATATACATCTAAATTAATCGCTTAGTTTACTCAGCATCTATGTCCAACTTAAATAAAATAGTAGTGATTATGAACGATTCAGTTGTGCACTATAGCGTCAATTATGAATCATAGTTTAACTGCCTTATGTCTTAGTGGCGATAAATAAGAAATGATCTCCCAGCTAGCCTATTTCATATCTTATGGAACTCTAGGTGCGTTTTTATGGACAAAAATAAATTTACGATGGCGAAACTTCGCTTTTCTTCTGAGAGTCATGCTTTTATTTATTTCTATCAAAAGCCAGTCGCTACTGGTCAAATCATTCAAATACATTTCTCTGTGTCCATCTAGAAGAACGCACCTTTCAGTTTATTATTAACTTATTAAAATTATTACACTTGATTTATCTGAAATATAAGTGTTTCTTTTTTCATAAGTGTTAAGCATATGCCCTGGGCAAATGGTCAAGCATAATACGTGAAATATCTGAAATTTGCTCGTCAAACAAAATGTTTGACCGTTTGGCCACGTCGCTCAACATTGCTTGTGAAATATTTTTTAATTGTGACAAGCAGAAAATATTTTGAAATTTTCAATAAGCAATGCTAAGAAATTCTTTTGTTCTACGTTTTGCTTGTGCCTAGCAAAAATGTTTTTGAACTTTTTCAGAAACATTGCTTTTTTGCTTGTTAATGTTTTGTGACTTGGTTAACTTTCAAACAATGCTTGTAAATCAATTTGCAACGTTTGACTAACGAAGTTTGACCAGGGCTTAAGTCAAATATGTTTAAAAATATTGTATTAACCTTGTTAAACCATAACGTTTTTAAAACAAAACAAATACACGATCATCAACAAGTACAACTAATGTAAGTTTAATGTTTATACTGCTGAAATTGGGTTTCTAATGGTGACTCTTCCTTACTAATTTAGCAAGCAATGACTTTGCTCTGTTAAGTCGTGCATTTTGTTTATTATCATAGTCATTCAATGATGCTAAACTGGATCTCGTAATGTTACTCTGTCCTGTTCGTTTCTTAAAAGCTTTGGCTTTTGATTCGTTTGAGTAACTATTCGGTAATCGTTCATTTCTTTTAGAAGTATGCATTGAATGGTCTTCTCCACTATGCTCCGAATTGTATTTACCTTTGAGACCTCCTATAACGACCTCAATTCCTTTGTTTTCATTTTTTCCATTTTTCAGATTGCTGTTTTCCTTTCCATCACCTCCATTTCCGCTGCTGCTACTTCCATCTCCTCCACTTCCTCCATTTCCGCCACCTCCTCCACCGCCACCACCGCCGCCACCGCCACCTGCCACTGCTTCCTCCTCCTCCACCACCACCTCCTCCACCACCCTTTTGCCCTTCCTTCGCTGCTTTTAGCGAGTCTGAAGTTAGAACTTCGTAAGGATTAGGACCATTTGCAGGTGGCGCAGGTTTTTCCAATTTAGGTGCTGGCGTTCCCACAGGAGGAGACGTTGGGGGAGATAGTAAACTGGGTAACCGGTGTTGACGACTTTAGCTGCATTAGGCTGGCCACCACCACCGTTTACAGCTGCTCCAGTATTCATGTTGATTTCTGAAACTGATACGGAGCCTGGAGCTGGACTGACATCAGTGCTTGGAGTCTTTATTGGTACAGACTGTTGAGCAGGAGCAGGAGCTGGAGCTGCATTTTGGACTGGACCTAATGGCTGGGCCACTGGCACTGGCACTGGCACAGGAACTGGCTCCACATGATGAACAACATGTTCGTGTACGTGTTCTGGTACATGATAAGGCTCGGCATGCTCCAGCCCAGAATGATACACTTCATGATGGCCGTGATCTCCTGCCATTTCAGCATAATGTATCCCGTGATTATCATGACCAAAGCCGTCGTGAACAATGTCTGCTTCATGATGAACATTATATCCTTCATGGTGACCTCCATTAAGACCATACCATCCATTATAATCACCATTCTCTCCCCCATGATGTCCGTGATCTTCTTGATGATGACCTCCATTGAGACCATACCATCCTCCGTTATTACCATCTTCACCATGATGACCATAGCTGCCTTCATGATGACCAATCCCTCCGCCATGATGACCATAGCCTCCTTCATGAAGACCGAGTTCACCTCCATGCACTGCATATCCTGCATCGTAGCCGGTATGAGCACCGTAGTCATCGTGTCCGTGTCCGAATCCATGAGCACCTGCATCAGCGTGTCCTCCTTCCAAGACGTGAACAGATCCCAGCTGGAACTGATCCAACCCTGGTAAACAGCTACCGTAGTATCTGCATGTTTCAGCCGTATATACGTTCATAAGGGAGGTGCCTTTGCCTTGTGCTGTCAGATGATTTGTCTTCTTTCTTCTGTGTCTGCGTAACTTGTTCTTCCAGTGATTGTTTTCATGATGTCTCCCACCTTGTGTTGTCTTTGTTCTCTGCGCTGTTTTTGTTTGCTTCATCCGCCTCTTTCGTTTCTTTTGCCTTGCAGTCAATGTCATCAAATTTGGAGACAATATATCAGACTTAGAATATGGCTTCTCATTCCCTCCCGTCAGCTTTTTAACGATATTGCTATTCTCTGATTTTACGTTGCTTTCTGTAATTGCGACTGACGACGAGTTACTGTTTCCATTAGTCTTGTTGGCCAATAATTCTCTTCTTTCAGCGGGGGGACCTGGGACCCCAGGACCATGGAGAATGATCTTAATATGGTGAAACCTGTTTTGATGTCTGTCATACCTGCAAATGGCAAAGTATTTTATTTATTCTTTGTTGAAAGCTAAGTTTAATAGAAATTTCTGTGGGACAAACATCTCTATGGAGCAAACATCTTTAAAGTGGCCAAAGTTTCTGAATCCAGAAAGCTTTACCATCGGGTATTGCGTTACAAATTATGAAACTACTGAAATTCCCTTTTTTCAATAAGCAACTGGACTTTTGTCCAGCCCTCAAGAGTTTCTTAACATATCTAGTATTTCAGCCCTCGCAGAATGACAGGTACCCCCTAAAACCTCTTATTTTGACTCTTTTCTGGCTTTTCAACGTAACAGACAAGTTTTCAAGGATGTACAGTATAAAAAAAAGCTATTTCACCAAAAATTTTAACAAAATCTCTGCCCTAGTTGCTTATTGACCAGTTGCTTATTAAGAAATAGTAACCCGGAGACCAGATTTCTTTCATAAGTTTAGAGTGTTTCTAGTTATTTCACAGTTGTGGTTGGTTTGTGTTGCTATATTGCTTCAAAGAAGGGCATAAAGTTGTTCCAAAGAAGCTATGAACAGTAGAAACAGTTTTCCGAAACGTTTTCGTCTAGAATTGGGAATTTAAGAGTATGAAGTAGAAATGTTGTGTTTCTGCATTATCTATGGTTTTTCACTAAAGCTTCTTGCTGCATTTTTTCATTTTCAAAAATGTGATTAAAATCGCTGGACCAAACATGTTGTGTTGCCTGTGCTCGAATTTTAAATAGTAGCTACCTGCTACTGTCATAAATAATTTGTGTTTTATGCAATCGGTTTTTGGATCAGTTTGGTGTTCATATATAGATTTTGTAGGCAATCATATATGTATGCATGTAGTGTGGCATATTTAATGAAATCGATTTGGACTTATTTGAACAAAAAATTATTTTTACAGCAATAGATGCAGGTTCTAAATCACAATTCCAGATTTCTTCCTGTTGCATAAAACAGAGCAATGATGTCGCTTTGCACAACTCCTGTGTGACTAAACAGATAAATTTTCGTTTGACATTACGGGCAAGATAGTAGTATATAGAGGCAGATATATCAAGACGTGTAAGAATTAAAGCGTACCCATGATGATAATGATGATGTCCTTCATCATGATCATGATCTTCACCGTGATCATCGTGGCCCCATCCTTGATGACCATGTCCGCCACCATATCCACCATCGCCCCATTCGTGATGACCATATCCGCCACCATATCCACCATCGCCCCATCCGTGATGACCATGTACGCCACCATATCCACCATCGCCCCATCCGTGATGACCATGTCCGCCACCATATCCACCATCGCCCCATCCGTGATGACCATGTCCGCCACCATATCCACCATCGCCCCATCCGTGATGACCATGTTCGCCACCATATCCACCATCGCCCCATCCATGATGACCACCATATCCACCTCGACCAAATCCATCGTGACCAATCCCGCCACCATCTCCGCCGTTCTCCCAACCACCATGACCGTTTTCGCCTCCATATCCACCGTGGCCCCATCCATGATCTTCACTTTCGCCTCCATAACCACCGTGACCCCAGCCGCCATGACCATGCTCACCACCATGACCATGTGCACCGCCATAACCGCCATGACCATGTTCACCACCGTGTCCCCATTCATGATGACCATTTTCACTGCCATATCTATCATGACCCCATCCATAACTTCTTCCTCCGTCATAGCCACCATGACCAAGTCCATCATGGCCAATATCACCGTCATATCCACCGTGATTCCATCCGCGATGACCGTGATCTCCACCATCTTCATGACCATGATCATGTCCGTTTCCCCTGTAACCGTGACTGTAGTGATCACCGTATTCTGCATCATCGCCATCGTTCCAGCCGCTGTCTTCGTATGCATGTTCGCCATGATGGCCTCCGTGCCAATGATCTCCGATGTCCACTCCTGACGTACCTGGCTCCCATCCGTAATCATAATCATGGTGATGGTCGTAGCTGAACTTAATCAATGGTTTCAACGGCTTTGAGACTGTAGATCGGGTTATAGGCACTGCAGATCGCATAACGGCTACCTTGCTCAAAAAACGATGCAGATTCTTCACAGAGGCTGTTTTATTCTCAGATTTGATCGTTGAATCTGTATTGTTGCTAGCTTCAGTCGTACTGTTTGTCGTCTTGCTAATAGCATCGGCCATCCTTCCTTTCTTTGCAACGCTTGGTCCTGGTGTCCCTGGTCCATGAAGAATTACTTTCACTCGGTGGAACTTTGCCCGATGTTTGCTGTAACTGTAAAGCGGAGAGAGATAAAATAGTTTCAATATTATTCACTTGACTAAGAAAGAGAAAATATACCTTCAAACCTGGGTTGCCGTTGGTTTAACAGACTTTAATTAGCACTCTAAGGCCGTCAGCAAGCTTACTTAGATAAGCAAAGTCAGTGCACCAGACAGTGCAATGAACTAGGCAGCAGCTATAATCAGAGCCTTTGCATGTACTCACGATTAACAAGAGGTTTCTTGTTCTTTCGGCTTAAAACCTATTGCGGCCAACTTAAGAGTTTCTGGTAGGACGCTATTAGACCGTTAGTTAACGTTTGTTAATAAGGCTAGTATGACAACTTTAGCTAGTGCATGAGCCAGGGACTTTTCTTTGTTGGCATGTTTTGAAAAGTACCCCGAATCTTTCACACCCATCTTCACAACGTGAATGATTCAAAATATAAACTTCCCAAGTCTGTTACGCTATGTATGGGATAATACCGGCATCCTCTGTAAAGTATAAACTTTGTGAATTTAAATGTATATAGTAAAGTAAGGAAGGTGCAGCATCGTTGTATAATCCAGCTGCTTCATACTGTCAGCAGCCCGGTGACGTCGACGTTCTTCGAACCCCAACCACCATAGCATCACAGGCAGGATCAAGGCATGGTCATCGAGGTCTTGTTAGATTATCTACTTCTGAGATCAAATCGACTGGCACTGCATACATAGTTTTGGCCTGACCATCTACTTTCTTTGATAATTTCACTTTGAATAAGTAAAATATGAAAAACAGTGGTTTTAGAGAATTTGATTTGAAAGGTGGTTTCGAATTATCAGTATCCAAACACTTTTAATTTCAGAGGTAATCATCTGCGTTTTAGGTTCTTAAGTGATAGCTTTTTAGAAGTATTCCATGAAATATTTTGTTAAAGTGTCTGGTATTGAAGAAGGCTTCACACAGCCGAAACAGAAAGCGAAATGGAAGGAAAGCCTTGTAGCTATGTATGGCTGGGAGAGTTGTTCGACAATTTTCACTGGGCTCTTTAGATCAACGGAATTGTTATGGGTCTCGTATCATGCAGTCTGGGGTTCGATTTCTATCTGCTGTTATATGCCAATCGTGGAAAAAATCTACCCTAAGAAAGAAGTGCTTTCTCTGTAAAAAGGAACAAAATACAATGTTTAGTAGTAAAACTTGCCTACCTAGCATGGTTATGTTTTGAATTGTCATATCCACTGTCCCCATAATCTTCCACGCTGTTGTTGTATGTACTGTAGTTTTTATGACTTCCTAATGCTGATGTACTTGGAGCCCATCCATAGCTTGGCGCACTGTGTTTACCAATAAATAAACTTGATGTGTTTTCTTTTGGACTGACAACTCCCTTATCCATACTTTCCAATATGTCCTTTTTGCTAGCATCGTCTCCGTGATGTGAGTACCTATGTCCCCAGGGAGACATTATGAGATTGGTCGCCCGGTCAATGAATTTCTCTTCTGGTCCCGCTAGTCCGTGGTCGTTTTGGCGATGATGGTCTTCTGATAAATGGTCGTATAAATGGTGCAACTCGTCCATTTCGTGGTGGAATGCATCGTCTACCCTGTGATGTTCCTTATCATGGTATCCGTGAGGAAGAAGGTACTCTCCTCCTGTGCCTTCTCTTCGCCAGTGTCCTCCACCATGATGGTGAGAGTGTCCACCTTCGTGATGTGAATAGCCGTACCCATGACCATTATCATTGTCCCAATCTTCGCCGTGATGATCGTCACCGTCATGGTAATCACTGTGCCCGTGTCCATACTCAGGGCCCCATTCTTCACCTCCATGCTCATTCCAGTCATTGTACGTACCCTCGTGTCCATCGTCATAGTGATCTGTATGCGAGCTGATCATTCCACCGGCATGTATACTTCCATGATGTCTACGATGATGCTGGTGATGATGATGATGGTGATCTTCTTCGTCGTCATCGCCATAGCCATCCTCATCATGATGGCTCCAGTCACCTAGATCTCCATGATGTCCGAAACCAAGCCCATCCGAGCCCCAACCATTGTCAAAATTACCACCTCTATCTAGGCCTTCATGACTATGATCACCATGCCATCCATGATGTCCAGCCCAGCCTTCTCCACCAATGATGCTCTTCGTATAGTGATGAAAGCCGCTTCCGTGTCCGCCATCAAAATGACCACCAAATCCATGACCATAATCACCATGCCCTTGGTGCCCGGCACCGTCAGCCCAAACAAGCCCATGGTGTCCATATCCACCAGCATCGTGCTCCCAGCTGATTCCATCACCGACGTAGCCATCTCCTCCACCGTACCCATGGCCATCTCCGTATCCACCGTCACCATATCTACCCCCATATCCACCACCATGTCCTCCATCAAAGCCGTGATGACCACCTCCAAACCCATGGCTTCCTCCACCATGTCCTCCACCAAAACCATGGTCACCACCATACCCATCTCCGAATCCGTGACCATCGCCATATCCACCTTCAAACCAATCCCCACCGAAACCATGATCACCTCCAAATCCACCATCACCATGTCCTCCGCCAACGCCATGTCCACCTCCAAATCCACCATCACCATGTCCTCCGCCAAACCCATGGCCACCTCCAAATCCACCATCACCATGTCCTCCGCCAAAGCCATGGTCACCTCCAAATCCACCATCACCATGTCCTCCGCCAACGCCATGCCCACCTCCAAATCCACCATCACTATGTCCTCCGCCAAACCCATGGCCACCTCCAAATCCACCATCACCATGTCCTCCGCCAAAGCCATGTCCACCTCCAAATCCACCATCGCCATGTCCTCCGCCAAAGCCATGGCCACCTCCAAATCCACCATCACCATGTCCTCCGCCAAAGCCATGTCCACTTCCACCTCCAAATCCATCATCACCATGTCCTCCGTCAAAACCATGTCCACCTCCAAATCCACCATCACCGTGTCCTCCGTCAAATCCATGGTCACCCCCAAATCCACCATGGTCACCTCCAAATCCACCATCACCATGTCCTCCGCCAAATCCATGGCCACCTCCAAATCCACCATCACCGTGTCCTCCGCCAAGGCCATGGTCTCCTCCGAATCCCCCATCACCATGTCCTCCGCCAAAACCATGATCACCTCCAAATCCACCATCACCTCCAAATCCACCATCACCATGGCCTCCATCAAAACCATGGCCACCTCCAAATCCCCCATCACCATGCCCTCCGCCAAATCCATGTCCAAATCCACCATCACCGTGTCCTCCACCAAAGCCATGGCCACCTCCAAATCCATGACCACCATCACCATGTCCTCCATCAAATCCATGTCCAAATCCACCGTCTCCATGCCCTCCGCCAAAGCCATGGTCTCCTCCGAATCCACCATCACCATGTCCTCCGCCAAAACCATGATCACCTCCAAATCCACCATCACCATGTCCTCCACCAAAGCCATGGCCACCTCCAAATCCATGTCCAAATCCACCGTCACCATGCCCTGCGCCAAAACCATGGTCACCTCCAAATCCCCCATCACCATGTCCTCCGCCAAATCCATGTCCTCCGCCAAAGCCATGGTCACCTCCAAATCCATGACCACCACCACCATGCCCCTCACCAAAACCATGACCACCTCCAAATCCATGACCACCATCACCATGTCCCCACCAAACCCTTGACCACCTCCAAATCCTCCAAAGCCATGATGAGCACCAATAAAGCCGCCATCAGCTCCAGGCTGAATCCCGATCTGAAGAGCTCCACTTTGAAATCCAAGGCCTAATCCGTTATGAACACTGCCGTGACCACCACCATGTCCATGTCCATGGCCTACGTGACTAACACCGAAGTATATCCTGTCGCCGACACCAGGGCTCATGATTGCTCGGTCTCCATGAATGCCTGCTCCTTCTATTCCATGTGAGATTCCGTGAGTAAACAGCCCATTTGGGCCGATTCCATGGCCTTCGCCAAAATGTGCTAAATCGTGGTGCGAATCGATGTCATTATGGTGTGCTAAAGGAAAAAGAGAATTATAATGTTGAATGCCTTCGTCTACTCCTATGTAATTATGCAGCTCATTTGGATCATTGTGGTGGTATATACGATCAGCATAGTCATTGTGAAAATGATCAGAGTGTAAACCATGATGCCCACCGTCGTGATCTCCAAATCCATGTCCCCCGAATCCATGTCCGTGTCCGTGTCCGCCAAATCCATGGTCATCGTCGTCGTGTCCGAATCCGTGGCCTCCGAATCCATGGCTACCGAATCCAAACCCATGGCCGAATCCTCCGAATCCATGATCTCCAAAGCCGTGTCCCCAAGATCCGTGTCCACCAAATCCATGATCCCACATGTCATCACCATGATGACCGTGCGAATCATGATGGTGATCAGTTGAATGATGATCATCTGAATCATGATGATCATCTGAATCGTGGTGATCATCACCAAAAAGATCATGTCCATGATGACCCCCGTGATCATGTTCATCATCGCCATGATCAGTGTCTCCCAAATAGTGATGATCGTGACCATGCCCATGATCTCCAAGACCAAAATGTAAATCATGATCCGAGTGCCCGTGTTCGCCAAATCCCCAGTCGTCATGATGACCATAGTCATTATGATGTCCGAAAACCTCTCTGTCATCTCCATGTAACATATGCGCAAATGCTGAATCAAAAAATGGATGCCCGGTGTGATGCGAACCACCAAAGTGATCCTTGATATGACGATGTCCCCATCCGTTGTGAGCAATTTCTGCTGCTGCATCTCTTGCTGCTAGATTAGCCTGCTCAGCAGCTCCTGTCAATCTGTGTGAATGAAATTCTCCATGTGGTCCTTCAATATCGTAATCACCATGATGTCCACCGATAAAACCAAGTCTTCCAGCTGACAGGCGTGCAGCCGCAGCAGCTGATCCGGTTCCAAAACCACCGACACCTGCAGTTCCATGAAGCCCAAACCTATCTGCTAAGCTACCGGTGAATCCTTCAGCTGCAGCTAGACCTGCACCTCCTCCAATACCTCCAGCACCCCCAAAGCCTGCACCAGCCCCTAGTCCACCAGCTGCTCCGATACCGCCACTTATGCCTGCTCCACTGATACCTGCTCCACCTATTCCTGCGCCTCCGATGCCTGCTCCACCGATACCTGCTCCTCCAATGCCTGCTCCTCCAATGCCTGCTCCTCCAAGTCCTGCTCCTCCAACACCAGCACCACCTATACCTCCACCTCCGGCCAAGCCACCAATTGCTGCAGCACCACCGCCAGCACCTGCACCATTGACTACACCGCCACCACCTCTATCACCAGCTAAGCCTCCTGCTACTCCATTTGCACCACTGACAGCTCCTGCACCTCCATTGTCGCCGCCAACACCTGCTAAAGATCCAGACACTGCTCCATTAGCAGCTGCTGCAGCTATTTGATTTTGTGTTGCTTGGTCCATCTTTCCACCGGCTGCATTTGCTCCTGCAGAAAGGCCTGCATTCACGCCAGCAGCTATGGCTGCCGCAGTCTTCGAACTTTCGCCATCACGAGCACCTAAAAGAAAGATACAAGTACGTTATAAGTCTTACTGCATTACCTGGTCTGATTCGCCAAACCGTCGCATGAATTCAAATTGTTTCTACTGAAAACTAACTAAACCGAAGTAGTTTTCATGGAAATGTCGATTCTCTTTACCAAATACATCGTACAATGAATTTTATAATTTTACAGAGAATGTATCGAAGCAATGGAGGGTCAGTTCAAGAAACGATTTAGGCTTTGCAAGTTGAAGATTCCATTTTCCGTGTTTTATGAACAAATTATTGTTTCATTTCTTTATTCTCTTGACTCAAAATGATACATTCTGGGCTCGGTATTACTATCAAATTGCCCCAATTAAGAAATGTTTTGTAACATTACCAATCGGACGAACTTTGCTAAAAAGGCAAAATGTTTGACAAACAATGTTTGATTGTTTTGCCAGGTTGACATTGTTTGACATTAGTTAAACCATGTTGACAGGTTGACATTGGTTTACATGGTTGACATTGGTTTACATTAGTTGAAATTTGTTGACCAGGTTGACACTGTTTGACAAACAATGTTTGATCGCCTGAAGAGGTTGACATTTTTTGACATTGATTAACCATGTTAACAGGTTGACATTGGTTTACGTGGTTCACATTGGTTTACATTGCTTGAAATTTGTTGACCAGGTTGACACTGTTTGACAAACAATGTTTGATCGCTTGGCCAGGTTGACATATTTTTAACATTGGTTGATGATGTTGACAGGTTGATATTGTTATTTAAAAAGATATATAAAACTATGTAAAACTATGTAAAAGCTTTTCGGCTTTCGCCATCTTCACATTGGTTTGCATGGTTAACATCTGTTTAAATTGGTTGACTTTTTGGCCAGGTTGACATTGTTTCACAAACAATGTTTGATAGCTTTATTTGTTTGTTAGGTCAACATTGATTAAGAAATAATGTTTGGCAAACAATGCTTGCTCGTTTGGCCAGGTGAACATTTTTTACATTGGTTTACATTGGTTGGTCAGGTTGAAATTGTTTGACCAACAATGTTTTATCGTTTATAACTATAATTAAAATTTATTTATTATGTTAAAAAGGAGTCCCAAATAATAACAAATTTTTTAACCGATACACTATGTTTGAAAGACATTAGAACAATGATTCATCTTTACCTGTCTGGGCATAGTTCGAATCCGATGTTAACCTCTCAGCGTATATCTTTTGCAGAGATGGAACCAAATTGTTATCTTGGTTTCCTAACTGTCTTCTGTCACCTTTGGAGTGTTTAGTTGTTTCCAAGTTCTTATAATTACTATTATTTTCATTATCCTTTAAAAGCTTGTGTAGCATCGTTTTGCTCGCACTGTTTGTTTTGGTATGGGGATCCTCTACTTGGCTTTCTTTGTCTTCGTTTTCTTGTTTCGAGTACGATTCTAACTTCTTGCTCCGAAATTTATTCAAAGCTTTTTCAAGTAAAGGTTGTTTTGTATTCTCCTGGCTTTCCGACTCGCTCTTAAGGTGAAACGATGTCTTTCTGTTCTTTTTGCCCTCACTTGATTCAGCTCGTGTATTTTCTTTATCTAGGCTTTTCTCCGCTTCCCTCTTCGTCAGTCGGTGATGCCGTGTATATTTTCCTTGAAGAACAGTATCTCTTCGAGACTCCTTCGGGCTTTCTTTACGACTTTGATTCCGGTTCTCATTCTCATCCTCGTCTAGATCTTCGCGATCTTTACCTTTACTATGGTCAGTGAATTTTGCAATTATTGATTCTGCGTCTATCCCTCCAAGTCCACCGAGTCCTAAACTTCCGCCCAAATTCTGTGCCAAAGATGTCTGCACTGATTGCTGAGCTTGTGGTAGAAAAACAGGTTTGAATTCAACTGCTGTCTGAAGACCTTGTGGAGCATTTGCAAACGCAGCTGCTCCACCATTTAGAAATGGATTTGACAGTGCTGCATTCCCATTCAATAGAGGTGCTGCCGCACCAGCCAGGCCAGCTAGTCCTGCTGCTGCTCCAAGTCCTGCAGCCCCTGCAAGTCCTGTAGCTCCTGCAAGTCCTGCACCTCCTGCAAGTCCTGCACCTCCTCCAGCTCCGAAGCCAGCGGCACCTGGTAGAGCGAGACCGGCTGCTCCCGGAAGGCCAATACCAGCAACACCAGGAAGGCCGATGCCAAGTGGAGCAGGTAAACCAAAACCGTGTAGACCAAGTCCTCCACCTCCGGCAACTGCTCCAGGAAGGGCTCCACCGCTTCCAGCACTTAATGCTTTAGCATCAGCGATGTCTTGTGTGACCTTCTTAACTTTCCCTAGTACTTCTGCTGCAACCATCACCAATGGATTTATCAATGGCGCCGGTGCCGGTGCCGGTGCCGGAGCAGGTGCTGGCACTGGTGCTGGTAGTGGAGGCGGTGGAGGGGGAGGAGGAGGAGCTGCAGCTGCTGCTGCTGCTTTCTGCTTTAATGCAGATAGCTCATTTGCAACTGTCTCAACTTCTGACTGGATTTTCTCCATATTATCTCCAATCTTCTGTTGATGAGCAACTAATGCTAAGTTGACTTTCATAGCATCGTTTGAAGCTGGCTGCTCCTGTTGGACAGGTGGAGGTGGAGGTGGTGGTGGAGGAGGTGGTGGAGGTGGAGGGGGAGGTGGTGGTGGAGGTGGTGATGGTGGTGGAGCTGCTGTAGCTTTGTCAACTTTACTTGCAAGAGTATTGATCTGGTCTCCTAAGGCTTTCATCTGATTCTCAAGGTTTGCGTTGCTTTTAATTTTCTCTGCAGCCAGCTGCTTAGCAATCTCATTTTCTTTATTTTGGTTCATCTCGTTTTCTGCTAAGTTGCGTATCTTTGTCGATAAATCGGTCATAACTTGCTCCAACTGCCCAACTGAGCTGGTTAATGCTGAGTTTGCTTCTGATTCCTTTGCGGTGCTTGCCGCGGCGTTTCTGCTTTCGTCAAGCCTCTTACCGACCTCTTCAACTTTTGCTGCAAGTCCCTGCATTGTATTTTGCATATTCGTCAAACTACCTCCCAATGCTGAAGCTAACTTTCCATCATTGTTTTCGGCTGCAGGTTTGTTAATTACATTCGACTCTATAGACTTCAGCCTACCCGCCATGCCATCTACCATACCCTGTAACCTTTCAACGGCCGTTGCGATGTAATCATTAGAAGCGGCTTGCTGTGCTATCTTTTCTGTATTCTGTGATGTTTTCATCGAAAGTTCTGTTGGATCTGGTAACGCCTTGATTTTACCTTCCAAACTGGCAATGTTGTTCTGAAGATTCCTAAACGCATCATCTATAGCAGGACTCGACTGTGGTTGAGGTGCTTGTTGTTGCGGTTGTTGCTGTTGCTGTTGCGCTTGTTGTTTGTTGTTGAAGTTGTTGTTGTTGAAGTTGTTGTTGTAGTTGTAGTTTCTGTTGTTCGAGTTTCATTTGTTCTTGTTTTGTTTTTCTTCAAGTTGAAGCTGTTGCTGCAATAACTGTTGTTGCTGTTCTAGTTGCTTGTTCTGCAATGCAGTGGCCATCGCTTTGTTTTCTTGGTCTTTTTCAACAACTTTTTGTGCCATAAGTTTTATTCCATTTTCAAGACTGTTCACTTTATTTGCCATCAGGGACTGAAGTTCTTCTTGAGCTAAAAAGGGGAAAATATATGAATAAAACAACTAGGTTACAGTATAGATACTACAAAATAGTTAACAAAGGATGTTGTAGAATATTTTGACGAAATTAGATTGTCTTCTATTCCTCCTACATGAATATATATGTCTGAGTGTCAGATGTAACCGTACGTTAGGTTTCATTTTGGTACTGTGCGATCAGTGATAGTGGAAGGGTGCAAAAACGCTTCACATTGCAGTATACCATATCTCTTGATAGTGATATCCCTATTGTACTAGGTTTTCACTGTTTTTTTGAAAAATTTTTGGGACAGTTAATCGCAATGGAATTTTTTAAAAATGCGAAAGATTGCCATAAGGTTAGGTGCAGGGTATTCAAGATATCAAATGTTACCATGAGCACCATTTCCCAAAAAACTGAAGCAAAAATGCTCATTTGTTTGCTTGCCAAGTCATGTTTTGTGACGTAACCAAGCTGACTAACTAAGCCATGTTTGATAGTTTTGCCAGCGCCTAAGTTAGGTTTAAGATCGCATAACGTGATCCGTCTCTAGAACCGAAGAGCTGAAGATGGTATAGCCAGGGAGTTAAGGTGTTCGGCTCATGATTGTGAAATCTTGTCTCGTCGATACCACTTTTCGAAACCTACACACAATACAACTGTCCATCTTTTCGAAAAAGGTAAATGAGTACCCAGGGCATTTCTTCTATAATACGAGGCGTATGCGCTACAATAAGTGCCCAAGCCTGTGCTGAAATTGCTTGCTTTAATATTGCAACGAAATTAATGCCTACCTTTGCTTCCACTGCCAGAAGCAGCTTCCTCGTCATCTGACGGAGCAAGGTCTTTTATCGGGTATTTTATTGGCTTTTTGCTCTTTTAGATGACGTCAGATCTCTTCTACTTCCAGTGACGTCAAATAGCGGACTTGGATTTGTCTTGTACGTTTTCTTGTCGTGATTACTGTTGTCCTCTGTTGAAGCTCTGAAGGAAATAAACCTGACGTCGAGCAAACTCCCTTCTGTTGTCGGATTCTTTGTTGATCCTACGAGAACAATCAGTGTTACGCTTAAGTATGGCTAAGTTGCATCAACGGGAACGTTGTAGCGAGATTAAACAAAAGGAGGCTTAGATAAGGGTCAATTTTGAATAAAAAATGGGTTGAGAAAGAAATGCAATTTCGTATCTGGACCAAAAACGAATTTCCTCAAAATTCCCAACCGTTAACCGATTTTGGCCCTGGTACTGGCAGCCTCAAAAAGTGCCAAAATATAGGCAAATTTGATCTAGGCAACGAAACAAGATTTCGCTTCAGAAACATGACAACTCAACTTGTTTTATTCAAAGAAAGCTGAGTTGCATGAAATTTTCACTGTTTAGTAGCTCTGAAATTTCACGCAACTCGACTATTCTGGGGTTGAGCCAGTTGATTCTGCGCGTAGGCCATCTTTTTCATATGCTCTGGTAAACGTCTCTTAATTTTTTGTCTATTTCTTACCTCCTTTTGAAGACGAGACGTTGAGAGCAACTGCTGCGAGGTAAACCAGTATATACAATAGACTGTGTATCTGGGTCTGCATTTTGTTATATGATCTGAAAAGATAGTAAAATATTAACTCAAAGACCGAGACAGAAAAGGAATTTATAGAAGCCTTCAAAAATGTTAGTATATTTTCAAATCCTCACTTCAACGACTTCACATGCTAAAATTTTGAGTTCATCGTTTTGCACTCTCCTCATTCCATTCCAAAGCAACTTTTTTTAAGAGAATAGCTGATATGATAAAGATTTCATCCACACGGTCATCAACTGACTGGTTTTCCTTTCGACTGGAATGTA
The DNA here is from genome assembly GCA_014526335.1 of Chrysaora quinquecirrha. Lineage (NCBI taxonomy): Eukaryota > Metazoa > Cnidaria > Scyphozoa > Semaeostomeae > Pelagiidae > Chrysaora > Chrysaora quinquecirrha. Next base: position 2,446,100 of record JACTAT010000035.1, read on the forward strand.
CTTCACACCTCCCCATCCCTGCCTGCCCGAGAACTTGTGACTCTGTCTCTCACTCTAAATAAACGGTTCAGCAGTGCATGGTTAGAGCTCGTAACCTTTAATTCAGAAATTGTATTTAACAGCCACTTACCCATGGCCTTACTCTATAAAATCCAACAAAAATATATTAACATCCTATCATGTCGTGTAGTTTCCCATTCAAATTTCAAACATTTTCCTATTTCTATGTTATAGTTCTGAGGCATCATCGCATTTTCAAATAAGTACCCTCTAATCAGATACTACACAAGAGCAAAGAAGAAACTTTAACAACTTCATGATTAAGATATTTTAACACTTCTTGTTATGATAGCCTTTTTTTCTCAATGCTTCTCACCCAAGAATAGTTAGAAGGCTGTAAAGACTAGAAGACTAAACTAGGAGACATGTCGCGCACAACATTACCACGCGTGACATGTCCCCTCGATTTCTTCTAAGTTTAGCAACCTCGAAAACTTTGGTGCGTGCAACAAAATTTATAGCGTACGACTTAGGGGAAAATTGTGTCCTTGTCACTCGCATGTTTAGCCACCCTGGGGGACACACCGAATACAATGTCGAAGCTAACATGTCTGCTAGCTTAACCGTAAGTTAAATCAGAAGGATTTCATAGTTAAGAAACTCTTCAAAAAGTGTTTACTATATTGCTTATTAAAAATACCAAAACTTAAGAAACTCTTCTATAATTGGTTGACCAAAGTTTCATACAAAAAAGCAAGTGTATTCTCTTTTGCGACATTCGCTATCGCTAGAAATCTTCGATCTTGATCGTGCGAAGATTCATTTTTTTACACTTGCGCTTTCTACTTCTCTTGATTAGCCATTCAGAAAATGTTCCTATTTTGATCGTTCTGACCAGCCTTTTATAACGTAGAAAAAAATTTTCTTTCTAGTATTCCTTGCCGAGGAAATGATTTAGTACCACGTTTATGGGGCCTATTTTCATGGAACCGAAACAACTGAACTAAAGGTGAGACAGCTTTGACAGTGAATACTTGTTAGCATTTTCTTAGTCGATTTCTAAATAACGTTGGCCGTATTCGTAAGGGAATATAGGCCAGCTAGGTGGGCGAAGTATCAAAATTGGAGCTTTATGTACAAGGTTTTTGCTAATATAAACTTTTGCTATGGATAGATAAGATATCACTGGAGCAAGCGTTTACAGAATTTCTTTATGCTTAATTTTTAAGGAGAATCGTTAGGATGTCCCCTTAGCCAACGAATATTGCTCTTGGTATCCAAAAGTCACTGAAGAATCAGTGAAGGTCACTGAAAGAGGTGCAGAAACTGACGTTAGGTTTCACCCATAGATTTACGCACATATTTTGTTCCAAATCAAGCATGTAGGGAAAATAATAGCTATAATACGCTAGGTATCAAGCGCATGGCGTGTATTATCAAATGCAAGGTATCATTGAAGATACTTGATTCAAGGAGCTAACTGTGAAAAATTCAATACTTACTTTTTCTATCCTTTAGATAGCTCCAAAGTATTCTTTCAGTTATAGTAAGAACAAGTCAACCAAGTATCTAATTCTGTATACATTCTACAAAAGGCAGTGGATGTTCATGTTCGTTTTCAACTTCATTCACCGTTAGAAATTTACATAAAGCTTTATGATATCTATTTTATATTATAAAACTGCAAACGCAGATTTGCAATCGAGCTGAATCGAACGCCTGAGTGAGCTTATATATTGATTCAGCGAACCGTGTGAAAACAATCATTGCAGGTCGGTAGATAACAAACTGATTGACGGCTAGGCCAAAGTACCCTCTGTCAATCATGGCTGCAAAGTCTTAAAAATTATACTGCGAAATCCAAACGTATAATCATAATAAAGCAGCTGTTTAAGTTTTTCGCTTTTTGAATTTGCGAGTAGGAGCTTTGCTCATGTTACATTGAGGCTGGTAATTGATTCCTAGAAGTTTATTGTCACTTTGTTTGGTCTTAGGCCATTTCGCTTTTCAATTGAAAAGAATTTCGGATCTTGTAGATTTAGCATTTTAGTTTGTAGCTCGCGAATTTAATACCAGCATTTGGTTTCTTTCTTCAAATACAATGGAATGGATTTTAAATGACAACTTCTTCGATGGGATCCATCTGTGTCTAAGAAATGACACCAAACTGCCATAAAAAACCAAGGAAAGCTTTTCCCCAGGAATCTTCTTTAGATCCTATTTTGAGTGATGTTTAGTCGTATATTTTTAACATTCTCGTCATCCCGTTCTTGTAAACTGAAGTTTTAGATGGCATAGAAAAGTAAGTTTGAGCAAAGAGGGTTGGCTTCGTATACTTTTCGAATTGATGGTTCTTATTTGCCCCCCCCCCTGGATACAAGGTTTTTCACTTTTCCACTGCAGTAACTCAGATTTTTGTTTAACATAGCGCATCACATTCTGGAAATTTCATTACTGTAACCGAATGGGATATGTGATAGGCTTTTATATTATTGGGTTATTTGACAAGATAGTGTATAAAGTGTGTTAACACAGTTGCTGCCTCTAATTTGATATCTGCCGTATATCTTCAACATGTGGTGCCTTTTTCATTTGAGATTTTATTACAACTTATCCATCTACAATTTGTTAAATTGATATTTTCTTCTTTTCAATAAACTACAGAAAACGGGACAAAATTATAATCTTCGTTTATGAAAATCAATTACAGTACTTGCGATTGATCTTTGCCTAGTGCCACAAGAATTGTTTTCCTTGTTAACCCATTGACCGTGATTTCAACCAATAAAACAAACTGAGATGATGCACTTGGCTTCGTACTCGCGACGCAGCAAGCAGTGCCACAAACATTTCATTACAATACATGGTTTTCACACTCAACTAATGATCTAAAATCTCATTTACAATTTTCAACAGTTTACGATAAAAAATCATTTTCTGAAATCTTCTACAGTAGCAAATTGACTGCTTGTGATGTAGATGCTGTTGTTATATCTGATATGACAAGCAAGGGGTCTAAGTTATATAGCAAGTAGATGGTAAGTCTTCATTTATCCATTATTTCGTTCTTCTTTGAAATGGCTAGGCCATCTTTATTGCCTTGTTTATATTGGTCCACACCAAGATTTTCGCCACTTTTTCGAGTTAGTACCTTAGATACTAATAGCGTTGTATCCTCAGCCTTCTAATGAGACTTTTGTTAAAATCAAAAATAATAATGACAATTTATAAGATTTGCAACATGTTGAATTAGAATACATGGATTAATTTTTTGCCTAGTTTCCTTTCGTGGCATGTATACCATTTAGGCAATACTTCGTACGTTATCTATGTTATACTGCTTACTGTTTGCTAGCTATCGATGAATCAGTACCTATATAAAGAAAGAATACATCAACTTCGTAACCCTATCGCAGAAGCAAAGAGAATACCCCAAGTAGACGCTCTTGATCTCTGCCTTGCTACTGTTTTCAATGTCTTAACTTGTTTCTTCCTAGTGATGTTGGTTAGGTTTGAATGAAAGTGAAAATGAAGCTTGTTGTTATCCTGATTTTTATTCAATTGTTGCAGTACAAGTCATTCTGCTTACCAATGGAAAAGGGTAAGATAGAAATGCACAGTGTTTGAATATTGTTTATGCTGATACTTTTCTATTCAGATTTTTTGCTTTTAGCTATGTTTTTTCATCTTCTGAATGCTGCTAATATCTGTTCACACGCTTATACTAAGGTCCTGGCCAAATCATCAAATACTTTAGATCAGTCTTTTGATATTTGCATTTCAAGCAATGTTTGGCCACGTCAGAAAACATTCCATGACAAGCAGAATTTGATTAGCAATTTGTTTGTTCTGCTTGTCGCAACCAAAACATGTTGGACAAACAATGTTTAACCAAAGTTTTTTCATCCTTTGGCCAGGGCCTTATAACACTAAGCATGGTTTCCATGATGCTTTTAGATAACAATAAAACTTATTACTATACTTGGTATATTGCCACTTAATACATTTAAACGTATACAATGCTGTGCTTATAGTTTGCTTTGACTTCTTACTTATTTACACAATCCTTTATAATAGTTGGGTAAACTAGCATTTTACAATTTCACGTCAATAGGTACATAATGCTATCCTTATGCTAGTATCTATGCTCGGACTTTCTAAACTCACACTTATACACTATGATTTATAGTTTTGTATGTAGATTTGTAACGTTGAAAATTAAGCAGAGCTGTTTGTACACGCTTAATGTGTATACTTATAAAGATTACACAATTTAAAACAGTTTAGGAAATCACTGTCAGTTTCAGTGACAAGTGAAACAACATCTTATATACGAAAATCTTATATCTAATATCATGTACGACAATATCTTGTACGAATAAGCGAAATAATTCTTTGTTTATTTCTGTAGGTCCTGCGTCTTCAAAGCAAAATGAACCAGCTGAAGATGAGGATGATGACATCGATCCATTTGAAGATGACATGCAACTAATCAAATACCCTCAAAAGAGCGTGATGCCAATGGAAGCAATGGATCAAACAGCCCCAAAAACAATCTCAGGAGAGAATGGATCTGGTAGTGGATCACTGCGTAAGTGCCAGAGATCTTTCGGTACCACTTGATACCGTTTAAATACCAAGGATATAACAACATATCGGATATTGCCTTCAGCTAATGCGAAGACGTGTCAATAGCTTTTGTAAGCAATGTCAAGTTGGAAGACACTTTTTCGAGAAAGGAACTTCCTTGATTGCAAAATTGTGTGAGTGCTGGGAATATTAAAGTAGCCAATGCCGTACCCATGCTCAACTTATTATTTTTTTTCATTTTGTTCTGCGGTTCCAATCTTGAGGCTCTGGTACCCAGGGTACCAATGCCGCGGCATATACTTACCCATTATCATGTAAATAAAGGCTATGGTTGTGTCTAAATGCGACACGAAACTTGAATGATAATGCTAGGACATGAACAGAGATCTCTGTTTCATCTACCTATGCCATATAGCAGTTTTAAATGCTACGGGCTGCTGGTCCGAAGTGAAGTGAATATGTTAGTGAATGCTGGGTGACAAGAAATTTGTGTTTTCTTAAAGACTGAATCTAATATGTTTTTGTTTTTATTAACTGACAAAGAGGCTAAGATATGAATTCAAGATGACTTCAAAACTGTGGAAAAATGGCTATCTCTAAAATCAGGAACAACGGGAACATGAGGAACAAAGTAGGAACATGAGGAACAAGGTGGGAACAAAGTAGGAACATGAGGAACAAAGTAGGAACATGAGGAACAAGGCGGGAACAAAGTAGGAACATGAGGAACAAAGTAGGAACATGAGGAACAAGGCGGGAACAAAGTAGGAACATGAGGAACAAAGTAGGAACATGAGGAACAAAGCGGGAACAAAGTAGGAACATGAGGAACAAGGCGGGAACATGAGGAACAAGGCGGGAACAAAGTGGGAACATGAGGAACAAGGCGGGAACAAAGTAGGAACATGAGGAACAAAGTAGGAACATGAGGAACAAGGCAGGAACAAAGTAGGAACATGAGGAACAAGGCGAGAACAAAGTAGGAACATGAGGAACAAGACGGGAACAAAGTAGGAACATGAGGAACAAAGTAGGAACATGAGGAACAAAGCGGGAACAAAGTAGGAACATGAGGAACAAAGTAGGAACATGAGGAACAAGGCGGGAACAAAGTAGGAACATGAGGAACAAGGCGGGAACAAAGTAGGAACATGAGGAACAAAGTAGGAACATGAGGAACAAGGCAGGAACAAAGTAGGAACATGAGGAACAAGGCGAGAACAAAGTAGGAACATGAGGAACAAGACAGGAACAAAGTAGGAACATGAGGAACAAAGTAGGAACATGAGGAACAAGGCAGGAACAAAGTAGGAACATGAGGAACAAGGCGAGAACAAAGTAGGAACATGAGGAACAAAGTAGGAACATGAGGAACAAGGCGGGAACAAGGTAGGAACATGAGGAACAAGGCGGGAACATGAGGAACAAGGCGGGAACAATGTAGGAACATGAGGAACAAAGTAGGAACATGAGGAACAAGGCGGGAACAAAGTAGGAACATGAGGAACAAAGTAGGAACATGAGGAACAAGGCGGGAACAAAGTGGGAACATGAGGAACAATGGGGAACATGTGGAACAAGGTAGGAACAAAGCGGGAACATGAGGAACAATGCGGGAACAAAGCGGGAACATGAAAAACAAGGCGGGAACATGAGGAACAAGGCGGGAACAAAGCGGGAACATGAGGAACAAGGCGGGAACAGGAGGAACAAGGCGGGAACAAAGCAAGAACATGAGGAACAAAGTGGGAACATGAAACAGGAACAAAGTGGGAAAAGACTTAATCTTAGACTTACTACACGAGTTTCAGTGTAATAAACATTCGCAGCACCATATTTTGTTGTTGCTGTTGTTGGAAAGCTGCTCAAACGGTCAGTGTAGCGAATTGCTGTTGTTGTTCATGGTGAATTTAAGCAGGTCTTAAAAAAGCTATTGTTCAGCTATTAGCTACTATTTGTATTAAGTCGAACATTGGACATTTTGCGTTGAGCGTTGAAGCGTTGACGAGCTGTCTCAGAGTTGACCTGCGTCGCGTGACCTCGTTTCTTTTTGGCGGGTAAATAATATTCTAATATTAGATCTTTTTCTGGGAAGCTTCACGTGTCCTCATGGCCGGGTAACTTTATCAGGTCAGGCACGTGAAACTTGAAAACATGTTTCGTTTGCCGTCGATCCAAGCAAAGAGGGACGTCCAAGCAAATATATTTTCCACAGAGCAGCCAAGATTCGATATTTCGCAGGTGAAGGACAAAGTTCTGATCGGTAGGATTGTTTACCCCTTCTTTACTTTATAAGACAATACGTGCATTTATTAAGTACCTACTATAACAACCGCCACAACTTATAACTTCTAATAACTTCCTACAGGGACTTTTGTAAGGTAAAAGTGGTGCAGAGTCTCATTGAATACTTTGAAAAAGAGAGACCCTCTCTTATTAAAAGCACTTGTTCAAATTGCAAACAGATTCTACTTCTGGTAATGTAGAATCAAATTTTGAATGAAAATAGAATGTGATCCCGCTGTTCCCGGTCATTCCAGCTTCTTTCCCGTTGTTCCCCCTTCCCACCACGTTCCCCCTGTTCCTGCTATGTTCCCGCCTTGTTCCTCGTGTTTCCGCTTTGTTCCCGCCTTGTTCCTCATGTTCCTACTTTGTTCCCGCCTTGTTCCTCGTGTTCCTACTTTGTTCCTCATGTTCCTACTTTGTTCTCGCCTTGTTCCTCATGTTCCTACTTTGTTCCTGCCTTGTTCCTCATGTTCCTACTTTGTTCCTCATGTTCCTACTTTGTTCCCGCCTTGTTCCTCATGTTCCCACTTTGTTCCCGCCTTGTTCCTCATGTTCCCGCCTTGTTCCTCATGTTCCTACTTTGTTCCCGCTTTGTTCCTCATGTTCCTACTTTGTTCCTCATGTTCCTACTTTGTTCCCGCCTTGTTCCTCATGTTCCTACTTTGTTCCTCATGTTCCTACTTTGTTCCTGTCTTGTTCCTCATGTTCCTACTTTGTTCCTCATGTTCCTACTTTGTTCCTGCCTTGTTCCTCATGTTCCCACTTTGTTCCCGCCTTGTTCCTCATGTTCCCGCCTTGTTCCTCATGTTCCTACTTTGTTCCCGCCTTGTTCCTCATGTTCCTACTTTGTTCCTCATGTTCCTACTTTGTTCCTGCCTTGTTCCTCATGTTCCTACTTTGTTCCTCATGTTCCCACTTTGTTCCCGCCTTGTTCCTCATGTTCCCGCCTTGTTCCTCATGTTCCTACTTTGTTCCCGCCTTGTTCCTCGTGTTCCTACTTTGTTCCTCATGTTCCTACTTTGTTCCTGCCTTGTTCCTCATGTTCCTACTTTGTTCCTCATGTTCCCACTTTGTTCCCGCCTTGTTCCTCATGTTCCCGCCTTGTTCCTCATGTTCCTACTTTGTTCCCACCTTGTTCCTCATGTTCCTACTTTGTTCCTCATGTTCCCGTTGTTCCTGATTTTAGAGATAGCCGTGGAAAAATGATTTTGTATCTTTGTCAGTGTTTGAGATAACAATATTTCTACGTGGCGAAGTATTGGTAATGTTTTATCGAAACTTTTCGATCGTAGGCCTGAACTTATTTTTCTCAAAGTTTGTAGTATGGCATTGTTGTCATGGATTTGTGTCATCATTTCATCCTTTGTTTTTCAGAAGCTAGCGAGAATACAAAACTGGCCGAAAGAATTGATAATCTGGAAAAATACTTTATTTTACTCGCTCAAAAGCTCAACAAACAAGAGACAACAAACAAGGAGCTTCTTGCCGCAATTTCTGCACAGCAACAGCAACGAGTTCAAGAAAAGAGTGCTTTGGCCAATGCGATTGGATCACTTCAAGGACCGTTTTACAACTTTCCGGAAAGCTGAATGGTGAAGAAAGCAAAAGAAAACGGAAATTCCTAACGTCAGCGTTGAACAGACTTTCAAACAGGTTATATCATTTGGGAGGCAAGGTGAATGATGATCCGGTTAGAGGAACATCAGAGATAATGACTCGCGAAACTGATTCGACTTCAAAACTTCTTGGTGAGTTGCTTGGTAAAGAAGCTTCGAAGGCTTTGTCGCTAGTTGGTGATGATGGCGCAAAAGCTGGTCCAGCAAACTCAGCATCATCTAAACCTGTTGTTCAACAGCCTGCACCACAACCTCAAATTGGAGTAACATTCCCATCTACACCTACTGGCCAAGGACCAGTGGGATCCGCTTCTACGTCTTCAGTACAACCAAACGCAATGTTAGCAGCAGCTAAGCCGCCCGTATCGGCTGGTGGGTACAACGTACTGCCTCTTGTTCCAGCACCAACCTTACCAGTGCAAGCTGAACCAGCATCTGGTCCACAAGTACCACTAGATCCTCCAAGTATTGGCTTAAGCCCGAAAGCAGATCCCACAGCTGTATCTGATGAGTTACCTGTGCCTGGCTCTGTAAATCCATATGAAATACTGACATCGTCACAAATACAGCCTAAGACGATCTTTGGTTCACCTGGAGGCACCGGAATGTCCTCGCAAGGGATCAATCCATTCGAATTTCTGACGACATCACAGCTGCCGCCAACTGGTCTTCGCGTAGCTAAAGAGAGAGTAATGAAGAATAGTTACCTTAGCAAGGAAAGCAAGGAAATGGATGGATTTGGCAAGCAGTACAAAGTGAAAAGACGAGGAAAGCAAAGATTTAAGCAAAGAAGTAGAGGCCCTCAAGATACTGATAGTGAAGGCAGTGGTATCAAGGCAGTTGTGTCAACTGGGTTGAATAAAGTACGGAAAGGCAGCTCTAATATGAAAATAACTAACAAAGTCTATAAGGACCCTGTCTATCATGATCTTGTTAAGGCTTTGAAGATTGGAAGCTTCAGCAAGGTTGAGGGGCCTGCAATTCCATTAAAACAACAAAGAATCGCAAATCAGAAAATGTCTCATCGGCCAAACGTGAAGGTATTAAATAGACAGGAAAATGATGCACAAATGAAAGGAGTAATACTGCAAACAGATGCAAAACACTGAAAAGCATGTAACTGGGTTTATGTTACAGAATTATATGTCATGGATGATATCATTTTTAATTGGACTAACTTTCTTGCTTTCGTGTTCGCATTTGTGAACCAAGCATTGCTGTTTTGGGGGATACAGATTTTTTCTTCATTATTAATTATTTTCTTTACTGTTCGCGAAGTTCTGTCTTTATACGACCTTCACTGTTAACTTCATTAGACCAGAACAAAGCCAAATGGGGAACAGAGCCTTCGACAGTATTTATGATTAGAGAGTAACTCTATTGACTATGGTTACTCGACGGTTTCATTAGGCTCTTTAGCTCATTGTGCATTCAAGTGTCCGAACTCGGTCAATTTTGGTATGCCACTTCTGGAAAAAAGTTTTCTTAGTGTGTGCAAGTCATATTATACTTCGTTTTAACAAACCTTAGTCTTTAAGAAACATGGCCATATAAGAACTCTAGTGAGAAGAAATCCCCGACTTTTGACTGTGATACTTGTTTTCTTATGCGACGTCTTTGCAGATTGACGCGTAGCACGAGCAGCCGAGCTAGTCTATATAGTAATACGTGAAGTAGGCGTTGGTCTTGGCAGACGCGTTTGCTTGTGACAGTTCTCCCGATCTCTGAGGACCAACTTCAGTTGCACGTTGCATGTGCCATCCAGGTTCCGATGCCATATAGATACCATATGCATGTGACACCAACTTTTCGAGTATCACCTATGGCAACGCACCTCGCGGCTTCGGCATTGTTTTGTCATGTGATTTCCAAGTTTTCGTATGACGTAATTCCAGAAATTGTTTTTAGTGGGCAACAAAATGGCTGACAGTATGATCGCAACTGCGACATAGCAAAAACCGGTATTGAAATAGAAAAATCAGCTGCATTTTCCATTAGCTATCGATTCATTCTTAATTTCAAGATGTCAAATTGTTCGGAGAAAACGTTTAAAGAGAAGAAAACTTTGCGTAAGTATTAATTATAGTTTTTCTTCTTTTTCAAAAATGAGAAAATTTAGGCTTAGGCCAAAATCTGTTCATCGAATAGGAGGAATATGTCACAGCCTGAAATCCCAAAGATAACTTTCCTTTGATTTTTACCTCAAAATATTCTGATTGAATCTCCAATTAAGCGATACAAAGTGTTATTTTACAGTAGTTGCATGTTTGGTACTGCCTTGCCTATGGCTATGGTACGATCAACTGAAAAATTGTTGTTTTTTTATCTGAATGATCTTTTACAGATGCAAGGAAAAGAGATTCAGAAGCAATTATGGCGCAGTATGCTGATAAAATACCTGTAAGCTAGATATTGAGATCAATAAAAAGATACATCTATCTATGCCGTTTTCATTCATCATTGATACAGTACCTTCATGCTATCTATTCTATCCCATTTTATGAAACTAAAGACAAGCAAATGTTCTGAAAATTCTTTCTGCAGGTCATAATAGAAAGAATTAGCAACGAAAGAAACCTTCCAGTTCTTGACAAAGTGAAGTATCTGGTTCCTTTTGACATGACTATGGGCAGTCTTAGTAGCATTATTAGGTTCGTATTCTTGGTTGATACAAAAAAACTTTGATTTTTGCAACACTGGGAAAACCAGAAAAGATTTCCGACGAAGTGATATGATTTCAAACAAGTTGATCAGCTACCAGCTGGGCCTGTTACAAGTCTGGCCACTTCTGTGGTCAAGTCTGCCCACTACGAAATTTGGCCCATCTGTTTTTATCCAATATTGGCAGGCGCACTTGTCCAGTGTGTGTTAAACTATGAAACACAGAATTTCAATCAAATATAAGATCAAAATAATGCCCTTTTGTAGTTCAGATGTAGCAGATGTGCACCATAACAGGTGCAGGCCAACTTGAATCACAGAGATTTACTTAGAGACATTGTCGGGTGACTTGGTTTGGCAAGTTGTAGTTTTATCACTTTTATGAAAGTAAAAAGTCTCAAAATCTTATAATTTCATTTTAGGAGAAGGCTACAGCTTTCAGCAGCACAATCATTATTTCTATTGGTCAATTCAAAAAGCATGGCCTGTGTTTCAACTACTGTTGGAGATATCTACAAAGATGAAAAAGATGACGATGGATTCTTATACATAGTCTATGCATCACAAGAAATGTTTGGTTGAAATGTAGAGAGTCTATATTTATTAAACAAGTAAGTGTTCCAGTTGAAAAAGGCCAGTCAAGAAGATGAGAATGGAGAATTTAAGGAAACAGAGGAATTATTATGAAAGGAGTGTAGTGTAAATAGTGTTGCTATTTTAAATGATCAGTGTTGTGTTACTGCATAAACTATTTAGTCAAACAGAAATCTGGAAGTATTTTTTTAATAAATGTCTGATTGTAGATGTTAAGCAGCACAATCAGAATCATGAAAATGAACATAACTGATCAATATTTTTAAACATTGATAGTCATTACCAATAGTATTTATTTTGAACTTCCTTTCCATTTACTCTATACTGATACGTTTTTGACATATGTAAGAAATTAATGCAATTATTTATCACAGATGTCAGGCAATAAGAGGAAAGTTGTATTTCCTTGTGCCACTCAGTACTTAGCTAGCACAGAGTGTCAGCATCTTTTGGTGGGAACTATTAAAAGAGTTTGACATTATATGCAGGCTATTGACTTTCTTACACTGGTATTTTGACTTTCTTATCATTTTGTATTAACGATTTAGTATTTATAGGGTATAAATATTCATTATGAAAATGAAATTTATTGACTAATTTTGTAAGCTATTTAGTGAATTAGATGAAAATGTTAAGAGTTATTTTGTTCTAATTCATGTGAGTATCCTGTTGAAATACCCTTTCGTCCTTCAACAGCTGTCACTACTTCTGTTTCACCGAGTTTCTTTTCAAGTCCTTGCCATGTCCGTGAATGTAAGAAGTGTGCTGAAAAGAAACAGTGTTTTTGGTTATAACAATTCTTATTCATGGAAGATCTAAAGTTGAAAAGCTCCATCAACCAACAGAAGCAATGAAATGGCCCATATTGTTATTGCTGCAGACATAGTTACCTTCTCTTAAATCCTGATGCCGGAAATTGTATGTCTGTTTTTTAAAACTATCAGTTAATTCGTTAGCCCATTGTACAAACTTTTTATGCTGTTCACAAGCAAAAACGTTCGACCATCAATGTTTTGTGACGTTGTCAAATGGTCAAACATTTTGTTTCGGTAGCAAAGTTTATATGTTTGACAAACAATATTTGATCGTTTGGCAAGGGCCTACGTAAATCTCTCATGAATCTCATCACACAAGCCAAACGTAACGTCAGGTTTAGTATTTATTGTTTTTAAATTCCTACATATGTACGCAGTGAATTTTTCTTGGATTACGTCTTAATCGAAGATGTTTCACAAAAGGGACCCTTGTCTGTTTGCTCGAGAGATAAAGAAGTCTACAATTTTGTTAAAATTACCTGCACTGTTCGGACCAAAAGTACTTATAGCTGTCTCGTTGTTTCTTTCCACTAAGTTGGTAGAACCAGTCACTCTTGACTCTGCAATAGAACAAACATACAGTGAAGAGTGGCTCAGTGTTTCTGACAGAAGAAAGAAGATTGAGTGCAGTGTAACTTCTTATAGTTTGATAAAGATGGTGGCTTGCGTTATTTGCCTCTGTCGTGGCACTGTGCCATTTGCAGGTCTACATCAGCACTTGCTGACATCTCTCGACCTGCTTTTAAATCAAATACGCGTGTATGTTTGAATGTCGATCCTAAACCGAAAAACCAACAGTATTAAGCGATAGACAAGCATTGATAACGGAGGAAAGATACAGATAAATACGGCCAGCGCTGTTAATTTGATTTTGTTAAACATACGAACCTATGAGTGAACCATTTAGATATAAAAGCTCCATAAGACAGCAAAGTATACCTGTTTCTTCATGCCTGCTAATAAGGTTGCCACTTATCAAAGAGAATTCTGGTTCACTATTCTAAAGTGAGAAAATAAAATTGGGCAATCTCAAATCTGACGAAAGCAAACTTTACAGCCCAAATAATAACTGGATAACAGGATTATATATTATATTAACCTGATCATCCTTGCAAGATTCTTCAAATTCAATGTGCGATGCTGCTCCTACAGAGAATCAAAAAAGCGTTAGCGGTTACATGTAAGCTAGAGACCTGACTTTATTTTTAAATGCTACTGCAAGTTAGTGGTGACAGTTAAAACAATAAAACTACAGTTCATTGTGCATCGAAACATCAGCGATTGTGTTAATTCAACAGAGAAGACGCTAAAGCCAGACAGGCTTATGTCAAAATTGCACACAGTAATAACTACTTGCTGACTGCTAATCGGCGATTTGTTGGAACTAATTCATCGCAACTGACCTGTTGATATATGCCTTCTGGTAACTAGCTGGCAACTAGCTGGCAACAAGTTCCTTCTTGACTGCAACAAGTCGGCGCACGAAATGTTGTCTTTCTACGATTAGTTGACAACTGATTTCCGTCAGTCGCAGTCGACCTAAGCGCTCTTGCGATCCACTAGTTGTTGACATTCAGACATGAGTTAGCAGTTACAACTAGTTGGCGTTACTTCTATCGTATCGTTGATCGACATAGACCTGACTTAAGATGCATCTGCACTAGAGCAGTTTACAGTTGCAAGTTATCTGAAAAGACACAGGTTTCAGCCGTATGCACATACCTGGTAAAAGTTCCCGAAAGTCTGTGATGTATTCTCCGGTCCAGTTTCGAGCTCTGTCAAGCAAATGAAATTTACTCAAGGCCTGAATAATGACAAACGACACATTGTAGCATGTTTCCATGTTGAAATTTTGTAAATGTGGTTCAAAATTTCCAGCAACTGTGTTTTTAAGTCTTGAAGAAGCTGACGTTATTACATTGACAAAGTATGAACAAAGTTTAACAAAGGTAATACCTTACCGTGAACAGGCGATCTCCATTTCGAATGGTGTTATGATTGGTTTATAAAACTCCTAAAAAAACAAATGGTAGACAGCTCGACTGCTGCAAATAAATACCATGCAATCATGCAATTGGTAGTGATTACTACAAATTCTATCTCATCATCAGCTAGTGCAGAAACTTGGCAAACCCAAATCGCAACACAATCCTCCTGTTCCCCTTTCTTCCGCTTCGGTAGTATCCCCAAAATGTTGAGTATTTTGAAGAAAGCATCCAGGTTTCAGATCATCTATTGATGGGAAGTTTTAAACAAAAAGATGCGTCTTTTCCTGGTCACTATTTACATCCGATGAACAGCGCAGCTCACCACTTCATTTTGCATATTTCAGGTTATTCTGATTACGACGTTCATTCACTACTTGTATCAAACTCGTTAGCATATAAAAGAAACTTTGCCGTGTTAAACCACTGAGAGCATATTTCAAAAGAGTTAGGGTGTACTTACTTGAGAATCAATTAAGCTATTTTCAGGACAAGCGACTAATACAAAGATATCAACTTCCATAAAATTGGCCATTTTTGGAACATTTGGTTTCCCCATCATAAACGTGTAATACTAGAAATGAAATAACAACTGAACTCTTATAGCTCTCGAAGAAATAGGTATCGGTTAAAATAATATAGAATATAAAGTTTTTATGAATATATTTTGAAAGCTGGTTAGGTGCAGATTTTTCGTTTCTTATTTTTGGGGCTAAACATGTTTGACGCGATAAACTTATTGCATTAACGGAGTCAAGTTTTTTTACAAAGGCTTTGTCATGGAACCAAAAGGTTACCGACATGGGCTGTCTTCCTTAAGAACGACCAGAAAAGAAGTATAGCCTTCCGTTAAGCGAACTTCTTCAGGAAATAATATGTCACTATGTTATGACTATGACTTGTTATGGCTTGAAGTTTTACCCATCTGATACATGTTTCTAGTACCAAACATAAGAATAGATTGTAAATAGGTAACTTTCTTATCACAAGTACTCCATGGGAAGATTAACTGTCAGATTAACCTATCTGGCTCATCCTCTTAAGTTTACATACATACATTCATTACTTAGGTGCTTACCTTCTTGCCAGCTTGTTTGAGTAATGTCTTCAGTCTGTCAATTATAACCAAATAATCAGCTAGATGAAAACAGACAATGAAAATAAATGAAAGCTATAATCTACAAGTACATACCCGACACAACAAAACGAAGTTATAAAAATTACGAATTTCCATATATTTTCCACTTACCTACTCCAAGTGTACCAGCAACTATTCCTACGGTTTGTGCTTCTTTAGCTTTCTGTATAAAAAAGTACCTAAAATAAATGACAGTGTTATTTTCGCTAGGTTTCATAGCGACACACGAGAAAGAGAAAGGCTAAAGACAGAAGTGTCACAGTGCTGGCGTTGGACCAAAAAGCTATGGAGGGTGACAGGTACAGTACGTACAGTACAGATACTTTCGTTAAGTACTAGCTTGTAGATTTTTCATGCCTTTTCATGATTTTTCAAGATTATAAAACGTAAATGCTCAATGAGTCACGATACTGAAAGAAGCTGCACTAAATTAAGCCGACTGTCTTTGGTGCCGCGTAATTAGCTTCAAGGATTTAGTTTCGTGCAATAGGGTACCATTTTTGTTCGGAAAATCTCAAATTTTCCAATAATTGATGTTCGGTGGACCAAGGATGCACTGTTAGGACATTAAGTTCAGTGAATACGCTAGGTTTATTTGTTTTAATTTAAAGTTTTGGGAGTCAAACAGTCAATAGATAGGAAACTTAGTGACTTTAGCATAAGGTCATTATTGCTGGGAGAAACTGCCGGTTAAGTCTTTGAGTTGTACAAAACTTCAAAATTGCAATAAACAGCGGAATCATTTTCGGGCATACTTAAAAGCTTTTTTTCCGAGAAAACTCGGAACAATTTTTCCTACTTACAAATAAAGAAACGTTGTCCATTGACGCAAGCATACAATGTGTTTTTGAAGTTTATCAAAAACATTGCTGAGCGAATTCTACTTATCAAACAGTGTTTTGTGACATAGCCGAACGGTCAGACATTGTTTGTTCAGCCAAGCTAAAATGTTTGACAGCAATGATTGATCATTTTGCCAGGACCTTGAACAATGAAAATCATTAAAAGAAATCAATGAAAAATGGACCATACAAGAATACAGAACATTCAGGACAACCTCAACTGTACTTATACTTAACCAGGACGCATGGTTATTACTAAGTATATAAAGAAATAGTACCTTTTCATAAGAGCTTTGTTCATATTCAAATCTTGTTTTCTTGCAGCTTTTTCATCAGGGTCATACGTGTAAAACTGAAGAAAGAGGCACAGTGATGAAGATTTACATCATACAAGTGATATTGTCTTCGTTCCTATGTATGCTTGAATTTTTTGTCGCATGCTGTATGGTTATGTTTCAAAGTAAAGAACAAGGCAAGTACCTGATTCTTATTGTAAGTCATCATCAGATTCGTAAGAGTATTACTTTCTTTCCCAATATAAAACATGGTGTAATCAGCCAGCTGTGTATTGTCGTTTAACGTGAAGCAGCGACCAAATCTGAAATTAGAAAAACATATCTAGAAATATTTGTAAAGGGAATCTGAACTGAGTGAAGTAAAGTGAACTCACAACCTTTAGATTGTTAGCCAACACCTTGAGAACTCTGCAAGTGCGAAGTCAACAAAAAACAAAGTTTCATCTTTAATTATCGCTCCTTTGACATCATAAAGGTACAAATGCAGAGCTCCGTCCCTCTTGTCCGTCTCGTGGTTGTGAGTCGAAGGTATGTTATGATCGTCTCGTGTTGACGAGTTAATGATAGAAATTAGTATTTTAAACTCAAGCAAGAGATAAGAACAGAAACAACGCCTAACACAAATTCAATTGCCAATACTGCAAACACTTTTGAATACCTTTCGTACGTCGATGGCTCCTTATCTTTATCCTCTGTTACATTGTCTTGATTTTCTGTTTCTTTCTGTTCTTTGCCCCCACATGTACACCAGTGTGTTACTCTCAGGTTTGTAATTCTGTTGCAGTCTAAATCACCATCGCTCCCACATTTGTTTCCACAACATTTTGGTTCAGCTGTCATTATAGGTTTTTCTATCTTTTTACCTCCACAATTTTCGCAAATCTCTTTGTTGCGTTCGCTTCTGTTCTCTTCAAGTCTTGCAAAAATCAGATTCCTATAGATCACCTTTAATGTCTCATAAAGTTTGTCTACAAAGAACAACACAAATGTATGTCAAAACTAAAACAACAAAAACCAACTTAATAGTAAAATGATAAATGACGATGCTGTATTGCCATTTTACGCGACAAAATTTGTCATGATAAAGTTTGTTATATACTTGTACAAACGTTTTCGATGTTACACGAAGAAAATTTTCATGAAATTATCATGCAAAAGGCTTGCCACAAATCTTTGTTTTTGGTTCTTTTCTAAGCAATTTTCTTTATTTGTTCGACAAGCAATGAGCCAAAGAAAAGGAGCGAGAGAAACGCCAAAGAAGTGAAGGCAAGTCTTGCAATATTAGTTATCAATGCAAAA
Organism: Chrysaora quinquecirrha; assembly: GCA_014526335.1. Classification (NCBI taxonomy): domain Eukaryota; kingdom Metazoa; phylum Cnidaria; class Scyphozoa; order Semaeostomeae; family Pelagiidae; genus Chrysaora; species Chrysaora quinquecirrha. Next base: position 2,464,222 of record JACTAT010000035.1, read on the forward strand.
TCATAGTTAGCAACAAACATAATTGTCTTTGATTTTGCATCATGGTGTTCTGCCTCAAACTTCATATATGTTCTTCCTTGCAAGAAATTTTCCTTACATAAGCAGTAAGTTAACTGATCTTTTCCTTTTCCCAAAGCGTTGCAATAGCATTGAGACAAGTTGTATTGCGTTAATGAAGTTTTCACGTCTTCATCATGAGGCCTGGCACTGCTTGCAACAGATAATGGGGCAATAAATTATGAAAATTGCATCTTACTAAAGTAACTTATCTTCCAACATCCCTATGAGCCAATTTCATATATCACAAGCAGAAATCCAGCCTCTAACAATGATTAGTGGAAACGAATAACAAGCAGACGATTTTATAATTCTAAATATCAGAGACAAACCAATACTGTGTTGGTACACCACATCATGTAGTAATATCACATTTGAACAAACATCAGGAATCATCTGTTGGAATTTCGAAATGCAGTCATCAATGTCAATCGGATGAACTCCATAAATATATAAAACTGGAAGTCTTCTAGTCCTGTAGTAAAAAAATGTTAATTACGTGTCAATAGCTCATCTGCTGCATCAGATCTCCTCTTAGAATGTTTTCATGTACTTCAGCATAGATTATAAGATGGAAGCTTTTACTACATATCTAACATTTTGACACAGATTGAAACATATAAATATGTAGTAATGATATTAATAACAAATGTTTACAGCTTACGGGCTAAGACATGCTCTCCCAAAGTGAATTATGCAGTCTGCTTTTACATGCTCTGCAGCCACCTCATCAACACAGCAACTAGTCAAATAAAAAGCAACAGTATTACAGAAGTTTTTACAACTCCTATTTATCAAGCATCACAGCCAGAATCGTGGTCTTCATTAATTAACCTACTACTGAGATCTCATGTTTTGAAGTGTATGAAAGAAGGTGCAAAATGTATACCATAGTTACAACTAACCTTCCATATGACGTATCTCCAAGAATATAGATTTTAGTTTGAGTAGTTTTCTCCTCAATTAACTTTGAAACTTTAAATGCATGCTCTAGAAGTTCATCAGGAAATTGTAAAGCGACCTAAAAATGAGATTTACATATAATATTATCTAAAATCTAATATCAAACCAATCTCCAAAAGAATTTGCAAAATATTTTGCGGACTACGCGAAGGGTCTTTTACAGACATAAGGGGTGGTAACGTGACGTTACATATAGGTGATGTTACATATAGGTGATGTTACATATAGGTGGTGTTACAAATACAGCGGGTGATGATACTTGCCTTTGTTTGCTATCGCTAATTGTTGTGTGTTAAATCGGTCTCAAGGGACCTTGATTAATAATGAACTTTTTCCATTGTTGTCTTAAGGTGGGAGACAGGGCAAGAAGTTTTATTTAACTTGTGTGAATTACCTTATGTATTTTTGCCACTATGGAAAAACAAAACGGCATGAAGTAAACATGTTATCCTTATGTGTGTCCCTATAAACTGAGTCATTAAAGAAATTGCTGGGTTTTAAAGAAGAAGCCCTGTTTCCCAGCTTAAGCACGCCAGCGAATCTATAAGCTCTACTGTGGTGGTATTTTTGCGTACTTTCGTGGTATTACTATACTGCAATGGATTATTAGTTACATAATATAAAAACACGTGAGGTAAGCGATAATTACAAGCGATAAATCTAAAAAAACAATGTTTAACAATAGCAAAAAGAAAAATAGGAAAAGTGGTGTTAATAACAAAGGTTTAAATTGCAATGGTATAGTTGTTTATTAAGCTTGGGTTTAACCCAAGAGATATGCAGAGCCTTTTATTTTGATTGCATATCCACCACAGTGTCCAAGAAAGAGAAGGAACCTCAGAGCATAGAGGGCGGCAAGAGGGGACTCATTAAAATACCACTTGAATATGCGAGCATTTTGTCTGTGACTAAATGCTCGCGGATTCGTGTAGTAATGATATTAATAACAAATGTTTACAGCTTACGGGCTAAGACATGCTCTCCCAAAGTGAATTATGCAGTCTGCTTTTACATGCTCTGCAGCCACCTCATCAACACAGCAACTAGTCAAATAAAAAGCAACACTATTACAGAAGTTTTTACAACTCCTATTTATCAAGCATCACAGCCAGAACCGAGGTCTTTATTAGTTAACCTACTACAGAGATCTCATATTTTGAAGTGTATGAAAGAAGGTGCAAAATGTATACCATAGTTACAACTAACCTTCCATACGACGTATCTCCAAGAATATAGATTTTAGTTTGAGTAGTTTTCTCCTCAATTAACTCTGAAACTTTAAATGCATGCTCTAGAAGTTCATCAGGAAATTGTAAAGCGACCTAAAATGAGATTTGCATATAATATAGTATTATCTAAAATCTAATATCAAAACAATCTCCAAAAGAATTCGCAAAATATTTGTGGACTACGTGAAGAGTCTCGATTTAAAGACAAATAAGGCAAGTACAGGTATAGGCCTAAGTAGTTTGATGATGGATTGATGGGCCTAAATAAAAATTTCTGAAAAATCACAACAAACCTACTCTTTTATAAGACTTTGCTTCTATAAAATCAATGCACTTTGAAATCTCATAATATGATTCTATTTTTTGGTCGATCAATTGGCTTTTTGATGAGATCTCGATTGATTTTGATAGCGTTTCTTCCGCATTTGTTGAAAAAGCAGCGGCCATTTTGAGCTCGTGTAGAATGTTTTCATTTCAGAGTGAGGCTTCCAAGTTTTCAAGTTCAATACGAGACTTTTTAATTTTAGGTCTACCACAAGCAATAGTGCTGGTTGTTTTAGTTTCGTTTGTTATTGAACTTGGATCGTGACAATATCCTACAGTAAATGAGTTATTTTAGTAGCTAATGATATAGAAACTGTTTGATGCAAGTTGGAAGCTATTCAGATTATTGTCGTATGCGATAGTATCGAAGAAAATTGCCTGATTGCAAGACTATTTTGGCCTAAATAAAGCCGTCATAAACAAAGTCAGGTGAGTTTTAGATCGTGTTTTGCCTCGCCCCCCATAATTCTATTTTCATTCGTTGGCGTCATGAAGTAACCAGTGTAATTTATAACTTTTGCATTTGCATTGTAGATCACAAACTGAAGGCAGGAGGACAGCGTATTGATTTCAAAAGTGATCAGTTATGGAGAGTGAAACTTGTTCAGATCTTTCAAAGGTATGTATGATAATAGCAGGTTGATATTGCTAAATATCACAAGGCAAAATTGGTGCTTGGACATTTATATGACTTTGGACGTATAATGATTTTCAACAAAAAGAATGAAAATCAATCTTTGTGACTAATGGGTGGATTCAAACCAGCCCAAGTATCAAGAAAGAGGCAGGGATGCTACAACAGGGCCTATGAGGCACCCTTGCTATTCATTACCTGACTGCTTGACCAATATTAATGTTAAGGCCCTGGCTTGCATATTAACATTATTATGAAAGGGATAGCATGTCAAGTGCTAAAATACTGCTGTCACCTAGTCAAACATTGCTGATCGTGTTGTGTATCATGCACATTGTGCTCGATCCTTGGTACCCTGCAATGCTTTTGCGGAGTATTGCGGACCCTCAATTTTCCTTCATGGGTTACCTGTCAAGACCTCCTCAATCCTTTCTCAGACCCCTTGATACCATTGTGAGCTTCGTGATCCTATCCAGACCTTCAGGAACGAATTGCGATATCTTCCCGAAGCTCACAGACACGGATTTATTTCACTCCTTGATTATGTAATAACAATAGAGAAATTGTGGACCCCTTTGAAAGTTATCACATGCCCCTCAATCTAGATCGCAGGTCATGAGATCAGAAGGTCTATCATTGACCTTGTGATTGAAAAGCTCTATCGAGACATTCTTGATAGCATTGTGGATCTCGCAATGCGATGATAAACCATGTGATAGCAGTTCTGTACCAATCAAAGCCAACAAAGAACCCTATTTTTTAGACTAACCCCAACATTTCTCTGGCCTCTGCTTGGTGGTATCGGTGCTCTATACCACCATTCAGAATTGAATTGACCACCATAATATCTGAACATCAGTCTTCTTGGTGATTTCTAGCACTTACCAAAATAACATTGATTTGAATCTGTTGGGAGAAATTATGTAAATTCTTTAATGTGTAGTGTGACGAAGATAGAATTATGGGTGGTTTGCCAATTCTATTTGTCTGTCTATTATAACTTATATGGTACTGTATCTTTCATGACCTTGTACACTTGATCTTTTAGGTTACTGAGATGAACCATAACCATGAAAAAGTACAAGAGACTCCAGCTACAGATGATGACTGCCAAACATCTTCAGATACCAGGAATAAAACAACAGAGACAGTATCAGACACAAATACATGTGATAAAGTTGAAAAGCTTGAAATGAAGACTGTGAGAGAGACTGGTAACAATGTAACAGATGAGAGTGCTATAGCTGATCAGTCTGTAGAAAAGAAAGAAAATGATAAAAGTTTGTCAGATAATACTCTTGGAAATTCAGTTGCTAATCCAGTAGAGACAACAGATGATATAGTTGAGCCAGCTTTGCCTATATTGGAGGATAATGAAATAACCTGTACTCAAGATAGTGTAGTAAAAACAGAGGATATACAAGGCAGTAATATACAAAATGTAGAAGAGATTGGTACATCTAAGAATGTTGATATTACTGACAGCAGTAATGACATCCATAATGCTTCTGGTGGTGTGCCAGGTAGTGGAGACTTGTTAAACAAAGACATAAACACTGTAGAGAATAATATGAGTAGTCAGGAAAGTTCCGTAGATGCTACATCCAAAGTTGAGTCTGATACCCTATCCGGTGAAGCTGCATGTCCTTCAGGCTCTGCTTTAAGTCCAAAGAGTAAAAGTATGCAGTCAATTTATTTTCTAAAGAAAGTGAAATTTAATGGAGAACACCTACAAATTGTTACTCAAAATGAGAATGGACCTTGTCCATTACTTGGCATTGCTAATGTATTGGCATTATCAAAAAGGATATGTTTGCCGTCAATGCAAGAATGCATTACTGCATCACAGCTGATGGAATATATTGGAGATTATATTCTGAATGTTGCTCCAAAAGTAGGTTTTGATATGTTTCTTTATGTAATGCTATCTGATGTGAGTCAAATGTTACTTGTATCTTTTCTCTTATAGTATACAGTATATTTCCGACACTTTTTCTTGCAGAATGCAGATGAACACATCTTGTTAAATTACCAGCAAAATATGCATGATGCCATTTCAATCATGCATAAGCTACAGACTGGTATTGATGTTAATGTTAAGTTTACTGGGTAGGTTTATTTAAAGTCTATTTTTCAAATTCTTTTACTATATATTACCTTTAAAATTGGAAATTTGAAGCTGGTCGACCTCCAAGCACATCCGCAAAGATCGAAATACAATGCTATGGTGCTATATTTTCAACAGTTAAGCTTGCAAAGCTTATAATGTTTTGCAAATGTGCAGATATTAGCTGAGCTTAATGATTGGATAACAATACAGAAATTAAACAAAAACAAATGTCATAAGCTCTCTAATATTTCCGAAAGACTTAGAATTTGCTGTTTGCTCTTCACTTGCAATTTTCTGTGTCTGCTCATCATCATGGGATTTTTCAATGCTCAACGAACAGTTCCTAACTCAAACTAAAGAAAATAATGTGGCTAATTTATCAAGCCACTAATTGCATCGCAAATATATGTCTATCTTAGTTTCTGAGCACCTAGGTATATTCTGCTAGAAAAATATCATTCCTTTCTTCATTCGAAGTGTTCTGTGCTGGCTCGTTGGCTGTTTGGCTTTCGTTTGCTAAGAGTCAGCAGAATTAAGAACTTTTTGCACTGTTTTGAATGTTTTCTTGTAAATGAATTTGATTCAGCAGCATGGAGAGTTGAGGGCCACATCTACTGTCAAGTTCCTGTTGCTGTCACCATTCTAGATTCTCAATATCTGTAATATCATCATATACCCTGCAATGTGTTTTTTAACAACTAAATGTCGTACTGGATTAAATGGTGCAAATTTTTCCTAGGCCTCGAGATTTTGAATTCACATCTGAGTGTCTTGTGTTTGACTTACTAAATATCGGACTATACCATGGATGGCTTGTTGATCCACAAGATATCAGTGCAGCAACTGCTGTGGGATCTTTAAGCTACAATCAGCTAGTTGAAAAGATTATCAAGAGTACAGAAAGCAGTGCCACTGAGGAGATGGCATCGGAAGGTAAAGAAAATAGAACTTCAATGATAAGCCTTTAGGACCTTCAAGAATTGTTACCTTGCAATCAATAAAAGCTACACCCAGTTATTCTGTTTCCACTAGTGCTCATTCTGTTTGCCGATAAAAAATTATAGACTACCAATTCTGACATATTGTGCATCAGCTAGTAAACGAGGTTGTGGTTTTTTGCGTAAAGCATTGAAACTTAGATAACTATCTTAGATTAATCAATGTCTAACTAGCTAACCAACTAACTAACTAAATAAGCTGCTGAAGCTTTAGATGATCCTGGTAAGATTTCTATACTTACACTCTCAGAATGAATGAAATTCGGATTTCAATTTAGATAACTCTGAATTTAGTGGAAATTCGAGTGCAACTAAGTTCGACATGTAATCAATGTAATTAAGTTTTTTACTTTTCTGGATACTGTTTGCGGAACATCCAACATAACGAATTAGTAGTTCAGTGGCTTTTGCTAGACATGGGGAAACATGTCAATGGTTTTTGCTAGACCCTGCTAACAATTCCGTACAGCTTTTAGCATCTTCATCTGAAGTCTCAGTTTTGATTGCACGAAAGGACAGTTGTATCAGAAAGTATTCTCTGTAATGCCAAATATTTGTAATGTAATACAGAACATCTTGAATTATATTCTTAACAGTTGTTCCGATTATCAACTTTTGTTGTCTCAGGTCTTTTAGCTGAAGATTTTCTACAAGGAACAGCGAGTCAACTTACGTATCATGGTCTTTGTGAGCTGAATAGTGTCATTCGGGAGGAGGAACTATGCGTCTTCTTCAGAAACAACCATTTTAGTACTTTGTATAAACGAAAGGTATTACTTTAAATACTTACTTTAAATTTCTTTTAGTTCTTTTTTTTGAGACCAATTCAAAGAATGATAGATTGAATAGCTAATAAATTTAGTAGATAAAGTTTGGTTTTCGTTTGATTTGTTCCATAGAATGCTGAAAAAGGCAGATTTTTCAACAAAATGTAGTGCACTTAGCAAATATTATTTTTCTTCGCTTTGTTTCTAAGTAGTTATCTCAAATTCGATGCAAACCCTGCAAAAATTTGAACCTTTTAAAGTTGCTTGATTTTTGGTTTGGATGAGGAAGTTGTGTGAAGTCTATGATTTTTTGCGTTTAAATGGTTTACCATTTCCAATTAAACACACCCTTGTTAAGACCCATAGACTTCATAACCTCCGCCTTTATGTCTCGTGTAATCATATTTTAATAAGGATAAATATTATTTTCTTTGAGTTTGAATAGTGCAATATTTCAAAATTACGAGTAACAGCGGAAACATTTTTTACATATTTGAAAGCTTTTTTCCACCTGACACTCCTGAGAGCATAAACGTCAGAAACAGACTGAAACAATAGACCAAGGCAGAATTTGTATCCAGATTGCAGTTTCGATCCCATCCTCAGTCAATTCACTTGATCAAGACTGAGATGGAAGATGGAGAAGACTGCCAACACTTTAGGAAGACGTCATCAGAAGCTTCGGTAGGTCAGCCTCTTGGAGGAGACATGGTTTAGACCGAACATAGTGATGCGACAATGCTGAGACCTACCTAAATCCTGCGGTTGATTGATAACGGCTGTCTCCGACTCTCTAACCCTCACACCTTTTGTAAATTTGTTTCGGTCTGTTTGTGATATTTATACTCTGAGGAGTGTCGTACTAAATAGCTTTTAAGTATGTCAATAAATGTTTCCGTTGTCTCTGTCGATTATAAACATAGTTTCGCCATTTTTCTTTCTTTGATGATTGGAGTGATGGTCATAGACTTGGATTATCAGTGATCACCAGGAATTTTCTGTACTGTTTCTAGGGAGAGTTGTTTCTTCTTGTAACTGACCAAGGCTACTTAAATCAATCACGCATCATCTGGGAAACACTGGCGAATGTTGATGGAGCTGGACAGTTTGTTGATGAAAATTTTCATACAGTCGGACCACTTTCTTACCCATCATCTTCCACTGAACCAAAACCAAAACCGAAAGTACCTGAAGACCAATTAACCCAAGAAGATAAAGAGTATGTATGAGTTACACTTATAGTCCATATTTAAATATATACGTAAAAGCATATGTCAAGTTCACTATATGTTCCATGCTCTGATGAAGACTTCAAACCGAAACACAAAGAAACACCTTGGCTGTGGGGTCAACTTGCTTGTTGTCCAGAAGGTCACTGGTTCGCATCCCAGTGAAGGCAAAAATAACAATTTTGGTAGTCCACTTATGATTAATATATTACCATATACAGTATAAGTATATAAAATTATAAGACATAAATTCCTTTAGTAAATCAACATAAATAATCTAAATGAGAAATTCATGAATATAGACAACTTTTTGATAACGTTTTGGTCCGTGATCTTCATCAAAAAGTATATAGAATGTGTTTATCGATAGAGAGTAGAAAATGTCTTCTTTGCGAATGTACGTCACAACAATAGCAGAATGCATTTTAGCTGAAAAATTTCATTCAAAAACAATACTATGGACAGTCATTGCAAATTTCCTTTAGTTGCCAAAGAACAGTCTGCAATGCAGGAATTTCAATTAATTCACAATTTCTTGAAGTGCCCCACGATACATTGCAGCAAAAACGAGCATCAAGATCACAAGCCTAAATTTTAAATGTTCATAAAGTCATAGTCATCTTTCTTGTACCAAATTATCTTTTTTGCAGTTATTTAATAGCTCTGTCGTTACAAGAAGACGCCCAAGCACAAAGAGCAGCGAAGTCTCCAAATGACACAGCAAATCAAGTACCCAGTGTTAGCATGGGTATAATATCACCAGCACAACAAGAAGCAAATGAGTAAGTTAGATTACTGAACATCTTAATTTCAGTTAAAGAACCGCAGTTCGTGCATTTGCAGATTCTGTCTCTGCATATTTATATTTAGCTATGCTTAGCATACCTACTTGTCAAGAAATTGTTGGCGTCATGGCCGAGCGGTCAAACATTTCCTGTGAACAACTCTGAAATGTTTAACCAAAAATTTTCGATCGTTTTGAAAGAGCCTAATATTGAAACTATATAAAAAATTATACAATGAGTCCTAAGATTTATCAACAGATTGCCAAGGAAATCGTTTTCGAAGGTTTATATTCTCAGACTTAGAATTCCTATCATTATTAAACTAAAAGGGAATTCTGGACTTGAGGGAAATAGGACGGCAAAGGGCAGAAAAGTCGCGAGTAAGATCATAGTCAATATGGCAATATGTACCGGTGTTTGTTCATTATGGAAGCTATACTTTACAAGTCTTTACTTTCAAGAAATTTTCATTGTTGTGTTATCCTACTATTAGAGAAAGATTAGTGCTTTCCCTAACTTCCTTCACCCCCCGATATATAACAAAAGAGCAATCGTGGACTCCTCGATTAAGATCGCGTACCCCTCGATCGAGATCGCGGACCCCTCGATAGAACAAGAGGATCGCGTGGATCGAGGGGTCCGCGATAGCATGTTAGACCACGCGATAGCAGTACTGTACCAACGCAAATTTTGAACATAGACTTTTGTATCTTTCGTTGTATTTTGTTTCTGGATTTCATGCTTGACGGCTGAACTATGTTCTTCATTATATTTGATAGCCTTGCATTGGCACAAAGACTTCAGAATGAAGAAGAAGAATATGCAAGACGGCAGCAATTACAACAAAGTCAATATGCCCAACAACCCAGACAACAACAAACGCAAATGCCTTACCACCAACAGCATCAACCAACTCGAAGTGAGGTCGTAGGAAGAGGAGAAGCGGATTCAAGAAACGTAAGTGAGGCTAGTTACATAGTTTCTAACTTGTTTCCTATGTTAAACCTTGCTATATTAGTCGACGCGATTCATTTGGTCAAACTACTTAATTGGAATACCAACGACTTTTTTACCTATGTTATGTCTTTAATACGCTCATTATTTAAGAAACATTTGTCCAGATGGTATTGATACCGATTTACGGTCTTATCCATTTGGCTGTGTCTTTTAACTTTTTTTAACCGAGATGGACCATTAGACCTTCAGTTACATTTTTAATTTTACAAGGAATAGGGTTGACAAGGCTTCTGTATCGCCCTTTAACCAAACTACCGGATTGTAACGATTGACCAGCTATTTTTCGTTATCTGCAAACAACGGAGGAGTTAAAAGCCAAGTAATAATGTAAAAACGAGCAATGAATGGCAACGCTGCCTATCTGAATCATGAATAATTATATTCGATCGCGGCTTTAGGACTTATTTTATCGCTGATTGTGGCTTTGAGCTGATTTTTCCACTGTTCCGCAGCTTCTGGTTCCCATATAAAGGCCCGCAACCAGGATATATTCCTAGCCTAACCTATTAATATACATTTCATATTTGCTTTTAATCATATTTTTACATTAAACCATCATCTATTCTTCTTTTTCAGACGGACAAATGTACCATTCTGTAAAGAATCAATGTTGAAATCAAGAGTTTCTATGTAATTTCACCCAACAATCAAATTACTGTCAATGCATTGCAGCTCAAGTACTATTTATCTGGTATATTTAAACATTTTTCTACTCCTAAAATTCGTGCCTAGATACTTTCCTTTTGGGTCAAATTATTTTCAGAGATACATTGAGTTATGTCCCCTCTTTTGTAAACTTATATTGAAACCATATTTGAAACTCGCAGTGTAGCCTAAAGCAACAATTAACTAGTGTATAATTTTGCTAACTACAACACCGATGGCTCGAACTTTCATTAACTCTAACTGTTTTTGCATTTCCCATGAGCCTTTCCTAGTACTTTCTCGTGAACAAATTATGAAATCAAACTCCTCACAATTCGAACGTCCGTTATTTCAAACATGAACCATATTGTCCCATATTATCCCACTTGGCCATTTTCTTCGGATTCCTGGAATCTTTTAATTGGTCAAAGGAAATGAAGACAGCATTGGTATTTAACAGAATTAAGAAAATGCTTGGGAGTGAGTCACACAAGTTTTCTTAAGGTTTATATTCTGGTCCATTTGAACGAGGGGCAATTCACTCCTTGAAAATCTCGTACACCTTTGCTTGAAGTCCTACTGTTTTCTCGGAAATCCCTTGAAAGTCCTTTTGTTTTAATGGAAATGTCGTACGCCTTTATGCAAAGTAAAATGCCCCTTGCATTTGAATACTTTAACATATTTCAATAATGCATTTAAAATCGTTAATTTTACACACAGACTAACTTGATACACCTTATATATTTTTGTTCTTGGTTTCGTAGTGAGACAGAGCCCGTCTTTTGTTATGTGGTTATTAATTGCATTAGAACTGAGCTGTAGACCTCTTAAGTTAGGCTTATGTCGACATGCGCACAGTCATGATTGGTGTCCCTCTGCTAATCGGTGATTCTGTTGGGACTTCTTTTGTTGCAACTGCAACTGACCAGTAAACGTAAGCGCTGTGCCAGCTAGTTGGCAACTAGTTCCTTTTGACGGTAACCAGTTTGTGCAAAGTTACAGAAATTTGGACATATTCTACTTCTGCGATTAGTTAACAAGAGTTAAAGTCGACAAGAGCGCTCTTTATGACCACAATTAACTGTGTCCTTTAACTAGTTGTTCATATGTCAACATATAAGTAAGCAGTTACAACTAGTTGGCCTTAGTTCTATATTATTGTAGGTCGACATAAGCCACAAGGCTTAACATTTAGCATTCTCAAAGATTGTGTTTTGTGAACTGTAGACTAGATCTCCAGTTAATTTGTTAGGGATTCAATATTTTATTTTAGACATAATATTAGTGTTCATGTGCAACGATTCCGAAGAGTTATTTATGTATATGAAAGAACTGAATATTTAAATGTCATGTTTTGTCTCTTTGTTTCTCTATTTCATCTGCCAACTGAATATTAGGTTCAAATGAATCTGTCATGATTTGATAGCCTAACAAAAAAAGAATGCATATAAATTGAACAATACTGGCCATAAAGTTAAATTCATAACCAATTTTCCCCTATACAGTTGAAAACCAGTATAATGGAAGGAAACAGTAATCATGTTCACTTTGTTAGGAGTTCAATAAGTGGAGACAATTTATAGAATTTGTTATTCAAGCAGAAAGACATTTACTTCATTATATGAGAAAATCACTATAAAAGGTGTTCTTGGGTCTGCTGGGCTGTTAAATCAATGATTTAAACTTCATAACTTCACAACACTAAATCAAAGTTTTCATTTCCTTTGAATTGCCATGAACATTTGCAGTCTTGTCTTCATTATTTCAAACTTTTCCTTAAATGGTGTTTTACTTTCAGATGGTGCTTGTGGTATTCCAAGTTTTCTCCTGATTTTTGGCTGCAAAAGAAACACATTTTGTGCAAGTCCATAACTACTAGATGTAGCCCAGTAAAGAGACATTGCCGATGGGACCTGTGATGCAACAAAAACCATCCCAACAGTTAAAAACCTAAAAACTCTTGTAATTATCTGCTGTTTTGTGCTTGGTACTCTTCTTTTAAGGGTGTTCAGCTCAATATTTAGTAAATTAGTCACTCCTATTATGACTGGTAGAATGAAGTATGGGTCACTGATAGTCAAGTCTTGAAACCATAAGCAGCCTCCAGTTACTAAATCTGGATTGTGTTGAATTAATTCAGAAGAGTCAGTTGTTTTTGGAAAGAATCCTGATACGTTACGCAATGCTAAGGATATCAAAATCCACAACGGAAGCTGCACCCATGGCAGAAAGTACAGTTTCAATGGATTGCAGTTTTCTCTTTTGTATATGTCATATGTGTATTTCCTAGCTTCTTGTCTAAAATTTCTCTGGACTTCTTCATCACTTTGACCATTTCTTTTCCCTTTGATTGTTATATTGTGCCTTAGAGCCTCTATGACCTCTTTCATCGCTGGCTGTAGTAGCTCTATTTTTGCTAAGGTGATCCCTTGGGTTCTTGCCAATGGTAAAGTAATGAGGAAACGCAACAGAATTGTTGTTGACATTATAGTTTCCCACCATGGCAGGCCTGTAAAACTTTGAGTATTCACTAAGAGTTCTTGTATCCCAACTATAAGGGGAAAAGTGTAATAATATGGCTGTGCTGAGCTATAATGAGGATTTTTCTCTCTAATACTACAGTATTGGTCATTATGGTTTTGGTTCTGTTCTCCTAAGTTTGGCACACATTGAGAGCTAGTGAGCCCAAAACATCTACTACCTGATATGGCATGTCTACTCTTACTCTGTAGAAGGCATGTTTTCACTTTGAGGGTGGGAATACAGTTTGCAATTTGTGTTGACTCTGATTGTCTTTTGTATCTGTATGCAAATTTTGATGATGCTCTCAGATCTTGATTCTTTGCTTTTAGAATTACTTGAAAATCTAGCAGATTCCTAGTGTTTTTATTTCGCCAAAGTAAATAAGTCAGCATGATCAAACTCTAAAGTTCGAATCCTCACCAAATTTTGTTCTTCCAAAATATTTTTGTAGTAATCAATAAAAATCGATAAAGATCAATGGAAAAACAATCGGTTTTGAAATCGAGGCTATGCCAACAATTTTTCTTGCCAAATCTTTGATCAAACTCAATGGACGACTGGTGGCGGAGGAAAGTAGAAAAATCTCTTCTCAAATAGACAGATTACTTCAGATGTTTGTAAAATAGGTTTTGATCAATCAAATAAAGACCTCCACGAAGACCTATGCAACTCTAGAGTCTAATAAACGTGTCTCGATCTGTTTGAATTACTGCTGCTGTGTGCTGAAATGCGTGGGCCTATCAGTTCAAGCAAACTGATCATTTGACCAACTACTAGACTAATTGTGCAAAGAATCAACGTCTTCATCCTGTTGTTAACTATTATCTCTTTGTTAATATCAATCTAGAAGATGTCTTATAAAGTCGTCAAGGCTCCCAACGAGCAGATCTCTTTGACAAACTGTATTGCTGTTAATGCTAATGATTTTGATGTGGAAAGGGCAAAGTGAGTCAAATTATATCTTAACTGATAAACATCAAACCTTTAAAGCCCTGTTAACGCTATACCGGAGAACTATTGTATCGCAGCACTGCACCCCTTGACAAAAGATTATTAATAGGTCAAACAATAGGAGAGGTGCAAGCGTAGTTGCAATTGTGAGCATGTTTTCCAACCAGGAGCAGCTATTGTTGCATCTTGACCTTCACATCAGGTAGACACAATTACCTAGATTGGAAAACATGCAAGTTTCAGCCAACGCATCAGTGTGAGAAGATTGGGAAAACAATAGACTAATTGACCTGACAATAGGTCAAACAATAGGAGAGATTCAAGCATCATTGTGAATGGGTACAAGTTTTCCAACCTGACCAATTGCACTTTACAAGATAGTGGAGACAGACAATAGATAATTTAAATAGTTAATCCCCATAAGTCGAGTGATTTTCATGTTTCCTAAGTGACAATCACGCCAGTTTTTGGAGTGTTTTGTATTGCAAAGCTTTTGCATAATGTAAAATTAACAGTGGGAAAATGTCTCCATCAATAAATAACTAGGTATAGGTATGCAATTGATTGGGAACAAGTCCACTGAATGTTGAAGGTTTATTGAATAACAAGATTACTATTTGATTGTTTAGTCACTATTTCAATGCATACTCAAAGTATAAGTATTGCTGCCCTGTGGCAAAATCAGAACAAAAGTGCATTGCAACAATAACTCTTTGAAATCAACATACAAGAAGATGCTGTTTCACTGTGGGTAAAACTCTGTCATTGCAAGCAAGACTTGCTGGGATCTCCGTAATATGTTAACTTGTCGATACCTCTACCCTGGCTGTGAGGCTACCGTAGCTTGGGCTTGTGTTGATTGACACTTTTCCTAATAATGTTGAAACTATAAAATTACGATCATTCATGAGTCAAAATTTAAGCAAGGATGGCACTACCAGGGGGGCAGGGGTGAGGCAGGAGTCCCCTCATAATTTTAGCTAGCCCCCTGTTGGCACTAAGGTTTTTAGATATTTTTTATGAACTATCTTAGATATTTTTTATGACCCCCCCCACTATTATTGTCTGGTGTCATCTAGGTACTGGCTATTCAGCCTGTCTTTAAAAATTTGCCATTGTTCTTTTATGTTCTCTCTAAGGTATCTTGAAATTGCCTGTGAAGGAAGAAAGTATATCTTTGGTATCAAAGCAGGTGGAGTGAATCGTGGAGAGCTTGGATTCAGTTTTATTCAGGTTTGATAGACCCTTATCTTCTATTAAAGTGCATTACATTGTATAACAGAGAATGTTTGCTAACAGCTTGTAGTCCATTGTTTAGAAGAGGTGCATATTTGGTAGAAGTGCTTAATTGGGCACTCAAAAAGAGAACTGTTCTAGCTGTGTGGTTAATTGCAAAAACTTTGTCTGCTTGAAAATTTCATATTTGAATTTGAAATTCCTTTTATCCAAAATCACTCAACAAAGAAAAGTCTCAATATTCTTTCGTATTTTTTTAGAGAAAATGGACCAGTGTTGTCTTACAATCTCCCATCGATGGTGAGCAAGTTTATGTTTTTATATAGATGTTTTGATGAAGGCAATGATTTGTAAGATCAAATGTCTTCTGTTGAATTACCGTTTTTCAATATTTGTCTGCAATTCTCTATTTTCAGCCAAGCCCTATGTATTCGAGAAGAGCAGAAGTTTTATTGGTGCCATGACACTTGAAGCTGATTTCTTACAAAAAGCAAAGTGAGTGCTTTGTCTTGTCATACAAAACTTCAAAATTGTAACCAAAGGCAAAAAAATTGATAAGTATACATCGGTAGCATAATGGATTGATTGATCAAAGCGCGGTGCGAATCATGCCAATATGTTGGCCAACATCGCCGCCATCAATTGCTGGCCAACATGTTGGCATGGTTTGGTACTGATGTTGTCCGAACAAACATCATATTGTTAACGAAAAGAACTTGGCGAACATTTTAAAGCATGTTTGAAAATGTTGGCCAATATTTTCATCGATTTGATCAAAATTGATGCTGGTACGGTTTGCTGTGTCTCTTTTTCGTCAACAAACAAACAGCTACATCCTTTTCGCAGCTGCTTCCATGTTTGCAAAAGATCGTTTGTAGATGACGTAGATGTAGATGTTGTGATGGTATAGCAAACCATACCAACATGTTTGCCTATTTTCAGCCAACATGTTGGCCAACAATGTTAGCACGGTTTGTACCCGCCTTAAGATAAAATAAGATTATTGACGAAAAAATCTGCTTCAAGTTTTGCCCCATTCATTTCCATGTTTGCTGTATTGCGAAGATTGCGAACAGAAACATTAGTTGAGACAAAAGTAAATTTTAAAGCGATAATACGTATCTTAACATTTGATTTTCCCAAAATCCTTGCGAGATATTCCTTTTCCTACTGCTATCTCATATTTCTGAAACAACCGAGAAGCCTTTGCTTAACTAGCAGAAGTTTCATTTATATTTCTAACTTGTTGCTAAACTTTTATTTCCGACGTTTTTAGGTCCACACAAGAGGCATACGATACAGATAAGATGGCAGCCGAGTTTACAGTTTTCTTTCAGTCGCTACCTTTCACAGTTGGACAACCTGTGAGTTTAAAATCTAAAATGTTGTCAAGTTTTTAGATTATGTAGCTGAAACTAAAATTTGGATCGAAGAACGCTATCTTCTGAAAGAAATGAACAGCTGAATTACGAGTAAATACAAGACAACAGTGTCGCATGCTGTCTACTGGACCTTTAATGGCACTTGCAACAAACTGAACGAAAATTGCGACAAGCCTTTTGCTCTGCCACACACTCCTTATTGCATGAAAATTCGCAACTCGTGGGCGAGCACTCTGCCTTGGCCTTAAGATAGCTCAAAGCTCTAGTAGTATGTTAGAAATGTTTTGGCTTTCATTGCAATTTTTGAATTGTGGCACAAAGTCTAAGTAAGAAACTAGGAAACCCTGCTGTCATTCAACATGTGAAATCTTGACTTCAAAGTTGTCTTACAAACATTCCTCTCTTGTTGTAGATCGTATTCAGTTTTGAAGGAAAGCCATTTTTGCTGCTGACAGTCACAAATTTAGAGCGTAAGTTACCCATTTGCTTAGATATCCAATCGCCTGTCGAATTTCATTTTCTAGGACATATATTAATTATTTTCTATGCTTACTTTCTAAGGCGCTGATATAAATATCCTAACTGGTAGCTCTGGAAAGAAAGTATCAAAACCAGATAAGGTACGTTATAATCTATAAGTTTCGAACAATCAAACATTCGGATAAAGATTTGTCCAAGACTTTATTCTTCCAAACGACTAAAAACCTCCCGAAGTCTCTTCCGAAAGTTATTTTGAGACATTTCTTCATTTAGATAGCTACTCTTTCATTCCTTTCTTTTCTGTTTATTACTGGACGAGAAATTATCATGTTCAATTATTTTACATTGAAATATATGGTTATGATCTTGCAGTCAACATCAAATTCAAAGTCTGTGTCATTCCACGTGAACCAATTTCCCTGATAGGTCTCCTCTTGCTATCGTTTTTCCCCGTTTTCCCCTTTATGTTCGGGTGAGAGTCGCAAAAATGTCATACTTCCTCTTAGCCTATGAATCATTCTCGTGTTACAATAAGGAAAATACTAGATGTAATAATGAGTCCTGACATTTTTTTGCTTTTTAAAACAAGTATCTCAGGTCTACAAGCGGCTTTCAAAGATAAGATAAACGGTACTCAAACGCTGTATGGTCCATAAATGGTTTAAAGTGATAGCTTCTAAAATTAAAATTTATATCTTTTTCTCAATATCTTCTATTGTAATGTAAAAACAGGCAACGAAGTTACTACATTTACTCAGTATTTCTTAATTATTCACCTAAAGTTACTTTCGATGCCTGGAGATTTTTACTAGTGATCTAATTTCCACACTACAGAATAGCAACCTTTTAAACCTTCATTTAGGCTTTTAATTTGTTCCTTCTTCTCTCTCGACTGTTAGATGTATATTCAATTGTATATTTTAACTGATTTATTGCTATTTTTGCGTTTTTTATATTTTCATACCGTATGTACAGCAGGTCCTTCATAAATAGCAGAAATGTCAAGCTCTGGAGGAAGCCATGTTTGCTGGGTTTATTTAGCCCTTAACGACACATTGAACACATGGGTTGAGGTGATGTCACACTACTGGAATGTGGAAAATGTGTTCCATATGATTTTCGGGATTAATTTGCTGGTGGCAAATTTAACTTTTGACCTTGTGCACTGCCTACAACTTTAAATAGCATGTCGCACATCTGTACAGTTGTTCTTCTTCGTTCCTTCAGCTACAGACTGGTGTGCTGATGGCAAATACACAGATAGTGTTCGAGAAGTCCGAGGTAAAATTCATTTATCATAAACACCTATAAGTAAGAAATATTTTGTTTGTTATTTCAAACTTAAAAAGAAATAATCACTAAGTAGAAATGTTCCTGATTTAGCCTGTAGTAAGAGATATTTGACAAATAATTGATATTGCATCAATAGCCGGCATGTGGCCTCAACTCTCCTAACTCCTTCTGCTTTTGAAGCGTTTAAGGCTACATGCTGGCTGGCGTGGATATAACTTTGCGTTTCTCGTTCGTTGCCATTTTAAATCAATTTAAAAATGTTTCGTATCTTTCTCATAGGAGTCAAAATTATCTTTGAAAGGAAAGGCTAGAGGGTAAGTGAGAAATTTTCTATCTAATTTCAATCCTGCTCTAGAAACATGCTATCATAACTCTTTGATATTCGTTACTTTTCTTCTTCTTCTTGCTCGTTTGATTAACGTTGTATAAAACTTTGTGAGCAGTAGCCAAGGTAAGGTACTTTGGGATGAAGGGAAATCCTCTTTGATTAGAAAGAACTCATTGATTACGAGGGAATACAAGTGAGATGTAGCCAATTTATTACCTTCATAGTTTAAATACGCCCCTTTTCTTCGGCGAAAGTCTGAAGTTACCATTTGCTTTTTCTGCCTGGGGAAATTCTCCTTGCCAAGCTGGAACGTGTTATTTTTCTCACCAACTTAAAAACTTCCAAAGAAATACGAAATTGTTGAATCATTAATGTTTCGGTTAAAGGCTACCAATGTTGCCACCCGGCACGGTTTGTTTTCCTATCCTGTTTCCCCAATGTTGCCAACCGACACATCAAATTTGATTGGCTCATCGTGTGAAATACTTGAAACTGATTGGCTGAATCAATTATACATCTTGTAGGGCATTGTCTAAGCTTTCCAGCCATGTGTTTTGAAGTTTAAGTACGCCTTTTTCTTCGGGGCGAGTTTGAATTTGCCAGCTGCTCTTTCTGCTTGGGGGATTTCTCTTTGCCAAGATGGGACGTGTAGTTTTCACCAACTTAAAAACTTCCAAAGAAATACGAAATTGTTTAATCAGTGATGTTTCGGTTAATAAGTATCCTTGTAAGATCAGGATACATGAATATAGAGTTTTGTTTCATTTTGCAAGAATTCTTCGTGATATGTGAGTTAAGCCGTAGCCGGTCAAACATTTGAAATTTGCTTGTCAAAAAAATCTTTTACGTTTGGCCAAGTTGCAAAGCATTTGCTTGAAGCAAAACATTTTTCTATTTTCATTTTTTACTTTTTACTTTTTCAAACTTTTTCATTTTCAATTTCTGAAAACAATATTTCATCACCTTATGGATGTTTCAAAAACGTTCATTAATTGTGATCGTTTTGCTTCGGCCTTATACTGAAAGCAGAAATGATCTTGGATGGAAAATGTTTTCTTTTTTCTTTCTCTTGAATCGGATGAGGTTTTCTTTTCTTCTTTTTATTTTCTCGCATTTTTAAATTGAAATACCTTTTAAATGGAAATAGCAACAAGAATATCCTTTTCTAGAAAATTTTCGATGCCTTCAATCATCAATCCAGACTGGGATTTTACAAAGATGGGAATCGGGGGTCTTGACAAGGTATATGTTCTTAGAAAAAACGTTTTGTTGTGGAATAGGAAACATTGAACAATTCTGAAAGAAATGTTACCGAAATTATTTGTCAGTATTTCTTTTGCTATAATGAAAACACAAGTTCACTATCTTGAAATACAAAAGGACGAGTACTCACTCATTCACAAGGTGGCGATATTCATTTTGGCTACCAGCTAAATCTTGTTTTAGCTCGCAGTTGCTGGTATATTGTTGGTGTCTAAGCTTTTAGCCTGTATGATTTACCCTTCCCTATCAGTTTTTCTTCCTGACTGATTTTTGAAGCATCCGAAGAGTTGTTCCCTCCTTGCATTTAAAATTGCTATTGTCATTTACTGCTTTTTTCCATTTTCAAGGAATTCTCGTCAATATTCAGAAGAGCTTTTGCATCAAGAGTTTTTCCACCAGAAATAATTGAACAACTAGGTGCGTACAAACCTGCAGAAAATTTCAGACTAAGTAATAATGATGGCAGCCTTCTCTTTTATTTAGGCATATCCTGTTGGTATCCATATTATTTGAAGTTGATACCAGATATTCCTAACTTCTAAGACATAAACAGACTTTGCTCCAGACTACTTTATTCATTCTAAATGCTGGATTGACTTGCCTTGCAAAAAGTTTCGTCGTTTGTTTAAGAAAGTTTGATTTTGTTCCCTCAGGTTTAAAGCATGTCAAGGGAATACTCTTATTTGGCCCTCCAGGTAAATTATTCTCACTATTAACAACAAATAGTGTTTTTCTTATCAAAAGTTTCGCATTTAATGTTGGAAAAACATTAGTACGATCCTGTGGTCTTAATCAACCTGTATTTATATATTAGTAATGGATTACTCTGATCTTTCTTATCCAAAAGGTACTGGAAAAACGTTGATGGCTAGAAAAATTGGGACAATGTTGAATGCCAGAGAGCCAAAAATTGTCAACGGTCCAGGTAATTATACCTTTTTCTGTTGCCTCTTTATATATGTATAATTAAACCCTGTTGGTTGCGCTTTCTACGCTTTGTAATTAAATTCAGCAGTTCTTGTGATGTTTAATGAAAATAATCTATTTCTAGAGATATTGAATAAATATGTTGGAGAATCTGAAGCGAACATCAGGTAAGATAATCATCTCATAATGATCATAATGATCATAATCGTAATCATGATCATAATCATCATAATGATATTACCTCATAAAACCTTTATTTCCAGTAAAGCGAATTTTAGAGCAAAGGCTTGTTGCTTAGCAGCTCTTTCATTTGCCCCTACGCACAAAGCATTTTTGGCTGTAAAGACGCTCTTGTCATGATTATAAGTGGACTACCAATGGTTTTTTCTTTTGTTTCGTTTGTCTTTTCTTTTGTTGTCTGCCTGGAAATCTAGTAACATTAATCTGAGGATGACAAATCATAAGCGAGAAAACACTTATAATGCTGTAATACTTATTATGTTATTTTACTTTAGGAACCTATTTAGCGAAGCAATCGAAGAGCAGAAAAGGGTATGACTGAAATAGATTACCTTGTATAGGATTTTAAAACTAATTTGAGTAGAAGACCCTGATCAAACAATACATTGTTTGTCAAACATTTGAAATTTGCTTTTGAAAATGTTTGAGCATTTGACAACGTCGCAAAACCTTTCTGACATGCAAAATAAGCAATAGTATTGTTTTGAAAGAAGCAATAATCTGTTTTGATAATAAATATTTTGCGTGATGGAAGCCAAGAATTTAAACGAGCATTGTTTTGCCACGTTGCCAAATGGTAAAACATTTGCTTGACAAGCGAATTTCAAACGTTTTGACAAACAATGCTCGATCGCTCGGACAGAGCCTAAGCAAAATCTTGCAGAGCTACTTGTGTGTCTGATTTGTCTAAAAACTCAGCACTAATGTTGGGAGTAAAATAATTCAATGTTCCTTTTTCAGATAATATAACACAAAATTTATATGTAAAAGTTAGACCTCACTGAAGCGAACAACAACACCATCAATTCAATTCAATGTGAGCGAAAGTTAGGGACTTGGGACAAGTCTATGTAAAAGTCACCCCCCAATCTGTTAAAAAAAATTGCAAGTATGGCAATACAAAATTGTAATATTCTTTCAAGCTTCTCTAAAATCCCTGGAAATTTTGTTGTGGAATGGTTTCACTGAGAAATGATATGATTCTATGAATGTAATTATGCTTTTGTTCAGATGCTACAGCTGTAAAACATTTATAGTATGCAAATTTTTATTTGAATTTTAGGCTGGAGCAAATAGTGGCCTTCATATGATTATTTTTGATGAGATTGATGCTATTTGCAAGCAGAGAGGAAGCATGGTAAGCTCTATATTCTTTTAAGTGACTTCAAGTAGTTAAACTGTTTATATCCTAGTTGAAAAAAGGCACAGGCCTTCTGAATACCTCATACCTAATGGGATCAGAAAAACAGCAAAATGGCAGACTTTGCAGTGCAATATTTTCAGTTCACCAATATTTAGACATGTTTTTATTGTGAAATAAATTTTATCTGGTCTTGTTTTGTCACCTTTCTATCGTAACGTGGTTTAGACTCTTATCAGGTAACTGTTAAGCTCTTTATCACGTTTTTGATAAGAATAGCATTATTCGTAACAAGGTCCTTGCTAAACGATCAAACATAATTTGTTAAACATTGAAACTTTCTTTTCAAGCAATGTTTGAAAGTTTTGGCGACGTGGTAAAAGATTGTTTGGAATGTAAAGCTAGGCAAAATTTGTTGTACAATGTCTTTGGAAACATTTAAAGCATTTTCTACTTAACGAAAGCGAGAATATTTGAACAGCAATGTTTTGTGATGTGGCCAAACGGTAAAACATTTTGGTTGCCAAGCCAAATTTCAACCATTTTACCAGTAATGTTTGATCGTTTGGCAAGGCCCGTAAAGTTCACTGTATCAAGCGGCAAGCTTCATTCCTATCTTCATCATTTTTTATTCTTTCTAGTCTGGAAGCACCGGCGTTCACGATACTGTTGTCAACCAGTTGCTATCTATGGTAAGTTTCTTATTTAATTGCAGAAAGAACTTTCGGGTCGATAAGCTAGAGGGAATACATAACCAACCCATGAAAATATTTTAAAATCGCGACCATTCACTTGATTGAAACAATCTTGCTGCTGGTCGTTTTACTTTGAGAAAAACGGTGCACTCAATGCTGGAATCATTTCTAATGTAACGCTTGGGTTCGACTGTCACATTTATTTCCATCTTCTAATTGCCTTCTTGCTCAACTATATCATATGATATTTCATGGGCACTTCTTCCTTTTATTTTGTCTTCTCAACAGGGAAAGCAATATGAAACTAAATAACACCAATAAGCGTATTGACCATATCGATGTATTGTAATTCACTCAAGTAGTTATTCTTGCCAGTTTTATCCCAGACTTTTCTAACCGAAGATTACTGTCTTTTTAGATTGATGGAGTTGAACAACTGAATAACATCTTAGTTATAGGTAAACATTCTCTATGTCTTTTTATGCTTTACTTCTATTTTCCTTACTTGCCTGAAGGCCTCTGTTGCATTGTTTCGCTTTAATGCCTTTATGCAAATGTTGCTGCTAAGATGTGATAATGCATTTTTCCAGGAATGACCAACAGGAAAGATTTGATGGACGAAGCCCTTCTTCGACCTGGGAGACTTGAAGTTCAAATGGAAATAGGTAAGATATCACTTATCAGACATTACTGGACTTAGTGTCCTTATAGAGACCTTTATCAAACTGCTAAAGATGCTGTGTTGTCGTTGCTTAATCCAACTGGCTCGTGGTGTCAGAAACTCAGCAAGGTTGGGGTTCCAGCCTCAGCTAAGGTAACATCACAGCCAGAGTCGAGGTTTCCATTAGTTAACCTACTACTGAGATCTTAGCGAATGATGCTAACACACTATTTCACCCACCTTCACCTTTACCTATCCAAATCGGACTGCAAAATGGTTTGCAAGATTGTAACTACTTCTATGTAAAATTACTTGCCCGTTGATTCTTAAAGTCTTTTCAGGCCTTCAGAAAGACCTATCAATGACTCCAGTGAGCAAATTGACCTATCAACGACTCCAGTGAGCAAATTGACAGAATTTTCTTTTGCATAGGTCTGCCCAACGAAGAGGGTCGCCTTCAAATCCTGCAAATCCACACTGCATCTTTGCGTGAATTCAAGAAAATTGACAAAGGTGTTGAATTGGAAGTATTAGCCACTGAAACAAAGAACTTCAGTGGTGCAGAAATTGAGGGATTAGTAAGAGCGGCCACAACTACTGCCATGAATAAACTAGTCAAGGTAAATGCTTATGTTTTTTTCAAGAGATTAATTTATTGATGCTTTACTCTTTGTAACTATGTAATTAAAGAGCGAAGTTATGTGACTACGTTTTTCAAGAAGTGCTTCCTTCCAGGCCCTTGGCGCTCACTTGGCGATACTTTCTTCATATATATATCTTCATGCACTAAAACTTATTTTTTTGTATTTTTAGTCATTTTTACATTTTGATTTAAATGTTTATGTCTTTATGGTCGTATGTCGTTGTGCATGTAATATTTCATCAATTGTCTTATGTCATTATATCATTCTTCATATTTTACAATGCTTACTTTTGGTATTATTCATGTGATATTCAAAAGTGAAATTGTTCTTTCATCAAGAGAAAACTAGTGTTGTGCTGTGGATTAAAATCTAACAGGTTATTCAATATTACTGATGTTATTCGACAATAATTATTATCCAAGAATGCTATCATTCGACATTATTATTCATATGGTTAGGAATATCATGCAAAAATATCTACAACAATATTCACCATTTTTCTGCTTTTTGTATTTACGTATAAAGCAATAAAACTTTGGAATTGAAAACTAAAATATTATGTGAAAGAAATGCGAGCATAGTGATGTGACAACTATTTGAGATGTTATTGATAATATAATTGTAAATATTTAGACAACGGTATTACTACCTAACTAATTATAATGTTATTGCTAAAAATGAGATTTATGTTATTATAATTCTTGTTTAGACAGCAGTATTACTACTTAACTATTACTTTGCCCAGATAAGCAGATAGAGTTTTTAACTGCCAATGCTATGATTTCAGGCAGAAGGGAAGGTGACAATAGATCCTAATGCACTGGAGAATCTAATTATAACAAAAGAAGATTTTGAGCTTGCATTACAGAATGATATCAAACCATCATTTGGAGCCAACACGGAAGATTTCGAGAATTACGTAAAGAATGGTTAGTAATGATTTAAATATATGATTTTAGTTTATTGTACAAGAAATTTGTTCTGTATAGTTTTTACAAGATAAAGCTCAGACCAAACGTAGCCATTTCACCCAACATTGGTTATAGTTCATGTTGAGCAAAGTTTGCAGCGTTTGGTGATGTTGGATGAAGTTTAGTTAGGGTAAAAAATTCAACCAACCTTTAAGAATGTTGGCTTCATTCGCCATGCGTATTATTAGCTACATTACGGTATTACTTGACATTTTTCATCTCAATTCGATATATGGAAAATCTAGAAATCCTGATAAAAACATAGAAGAATGTTGGAAAAATTGTGAATCACAAATCATTTTGTCATTATATTAATAAATGCATGCATAGATTTCAGGTTTTCTGATTTGCAGATTTTGGCTGTCATTCAAAAGCCTAGTACAAGAATGTTTGTATACTTTAAGCAGCTAACGAGGAACTAGACTAAACAAAACGAAATGAATACAATACAAGTTAACAACAATATTAGCTAAACAAGCAAGCAGAGTATGGAACGAAAATTATTTAGCAGTTTACAATAATTATTGTAAATTGAGGTGATACTGCCTATAATGTTATACTGCAATATTTTGTTGCATATTTAATCATTATTTGTTTTATTGTCAGGCATAATAATGTGGGGATCACCTGTGGAAAAAGTAATGGAGGATTGCAAGCTGCTTATAAATCAAACGAGATTCGGAGAGCTTATATCTCCTGTCAGTGTCTTACTAGAAGGTTAGCTTGTACTTAAAAATAGCCATACCATTATCACTCCATTAAGCCATTCTTTGCAAATAGGGCCTTTTGGTCCACGCAATTTTGGCTTCGTTATCTTGTTTAAAGAGATCTGCTAACGTAACCACCAACAGTGTTTCTGTTTTTCATTTAAATGTTAACTTTCCGGCAACTGATATTCTATATCTATATATGTGATATGATATCATATAATTTTCCAGAAAAATGGCCAGCTTATTTGATATTATTATTTGTATTATTTGATATTATTTTATAGGTTGATAAATTTATTGATATATCAATGAAGCCATTTTTTTAGATTAATTGCTATATTTTGATTGACAGGTCTGCAAGGGACTGGTAAAACTGCATTGGCGGCAAATTTAGCTGAAACATCAGATTTTCCGTTTGTTAAAATTTGCTCTCCTGAAAACATGATCGGTTTTTCTGAGAGTGCCAAATGCCAGGCAATCAAAAAGGTGAGTTATTGATGGAAAAAACCACAACAACTTGTCTGATTTTAAGTATACTAGTGCCAACATCGTCAACCAGAGAAAATGCACAACTGCCTGGGAAGGCCTATTGCTAAAATTATAGGTTAAATGTCATCTTTCAGTTGTAACATTGTCTCAGCTTCATCATATAGTATAGATTTTGACACAGCCCGTTTATGTTTTTATATAATACGGTGTATACCAATACTATAATCAGGGTAGAGGTCTTAAAAGAGGGTCTAAGGCCATTGCAAGGAATAATAAAGAATGCATTTAAAAATAAAGCATGAAAAATAAAGATTTAACAGCATTAGCAGACTCCTGCTTCTCAGTTTTCTGAATGCAATGTTTTTGGAGTCCATGGACTCAAACGAAAGTTTTAACGAAAGTGAGGGATCCAATTCCCCTTAATAAGAACCTATTGGGGTATCATGCTTAACTGGTTCTTATTTATTTGGATGATGATATGTAATTTGAAGCTGTAGGTTCTTAATGAATGAAGGTTCTTACTTGTTGGTTTTTAATGCATATTCAAAAATGTTAAAATGAAAATTATTATTGTGAATGGAAACAGACTTGCACTTGCACGCTAGCGTTTTTTAGGTTGCAGAAAAAGAATATCCTTCCAGTCATCCGTCACATAGCTGTAGTGCAGTATGAAATACCAACTAAAAATTGAATTCTGTTTAAGGAGGGCAATTTTCACCATTAGTTCTGTTTTCTAGGTGTTCGATGATGCTTACAAATCAGAACTTAGTTGTATTGTTGTCGATGATATTGAAAGGCTAATCGGTGAGTTTTGATCAACAATTCTTTTGAAATAAAAAAAATCAAGACAAATGTATATAGATAGGAATTGTGCTGAAGAAGGCTGAACATAGTGAAAACAGAAAAATATCAAATGGGAAGAGAGCCTTGGCTGCATGACTTGGAGAGTTACTCTGCAATTTCATTGAGTTCTAAAGCTCAGGAAAAACATAGTTGGCTCTCTTGTCCTGCAGTCCATTTTCGATCTATTGTGGTGTGCAACTTGTGGAAAAATTTATCCTAGTCCTCGCTATTGATGACAAATATATTTTAAAATCAAAGTATCTTACAAATGTTTTTTAACCATGTATGGTAATTTTGTGGGTTATTCTTTCGTCATTTCAGTCATTACGGACTCAGTCAACTGCTAGATTAAACAGTTGAACGTATTCCTCTTAATGTCTGACATTAATATTCTCTACTTGCTGAACCTGTCATCGTTTCCGTGTATCTTCTTCCCAGCTCTTCTTTTTATTGATTTTTTCTTCTTCAAAGCCTTTTTTCATTTTCATCTTCTTCTCCTAAACTTATTCCATGTTGCTGTATATTCCTTTTTTTCTTCTTCTTCGTCTTCATCTTCTCTTTAATTGATGATTGCGGTGTTCTTTGCATTCGTCCTTTATCATTTGCCTTCTTGCTCAAGCTTTATTAAATCCAGACAATCATGTCTTAGCTGATTTTTATACGTGTGTGTTGAGATCTCTATTGTAATTTTCAATAATCTGTTTTCCAGAATATGTGCCTATCGGACCAAGGTTTTCCAATACAGTGCTCCAAGCATTAATGGTCTTGCTGAAAAGAAATTTGCCTAAGGTTTTCCTCATAATTAAAATTTTCATGTATTTTCTTTATATTCAACTATTATATAATTTCAAGCTATTTTATTATATTTTTATTTAAGTGAGAATCAACCTATTGGCTATTTGGCTACAGTTGGCGATTTTTTGTCTTGATTATATTAGCTTAGTATTCAAAGCTAACTTATACCAACCTAAACTACTTATATAAATTGTCTAACTTAACTTTAAATACATTTGCAAGGAAATTACAATTAACTAGTAGCAACTGCAAGATTGATTAGCAAATTATGAAACACAATAAACTAATATACAGCAACATCTTATGGCATGAAAACAGTATTCTTTTAGTGACCAATGCCGCATCTGGGTATAAATTCCGCCTTAGTCTATTGTTTCGGTCTGTTTCTGACGTTCATACTCTGAGGAGTGTCAGACGAAAAAAGCTTTTAAGTATGCCCGAAAATGTTTCTGCTGTCTATCCCATTGTCATGTTATTCGTTGTAGCGTCGAAAACTTCTCATTATTGGTACAACAAGCTGTCGAGATGTTTTGGATCAAATGCAATTGACATCTGTCTTTAACACTGTGATCCACGTGCCTTCAATAACGAGAGCTAGCAACCTTATGGAGGTGATCAAGGTATGTGTCGCAAATTAACTAATTAGCATAATTTTATGTGATCACGTAAGGCTGTTTTCGTGAATGCTTTAATGCATAAAGCTGTTAGGGCAGATTGCAACATTACTCTTCCTCTGAAGAAACTTTGTTTGGCAAAAGTTAAATGCAAAAATATATAGTAGTGTATTATGTCAATGCATAATGATTGACATATTTCATAAATATCACGTATTTGATTATATATAAAGAGAAGTGATTTTGGAGAACAAACTTAGAGGTGGATTTAGTTGAAGGAATCGAGGGTTTGAATATGGATAAATTTGAATTTAAATATAAATTTCGATGAGATTTGGATGCTGTGCGAGGGGGATGTTATGAATAACAGGGCCTCTTTTAAGGGATCTTTACTGATTGGGTATTCTTTTGTTGATTTAAGAAAAAGGACAAAATGCTACTCTTCAAAACAATAGAGCATGGGGTCTGGGTAGGCAAATGCCCTCTTATAGTTAGCATGTTAAAAGAGGCCTTGATGAATTGAAAAAATTAATAGAAGGAAAGGAGAAGCAAAGTGAAAAAGAAATAATAAAAAAATTTGCCCTCAATATCCTCTTGTTGGGAGTGGGGATTACAATGTAAGTTACGATGGATCATTGATATGAAGAATTGATGAAATGAGTCAGAAATTGGCTGATGCTGTTATGAACAAAGTCAAATGCTTTGTGAGTCCACCTTTTTTTTCAACTTTTCACGGTTATAAATTGTGTGCAAGAATTTACTTGAACGGAGATGGGCAATACAAAGGAAAAGCAGCTAGTCTTTTTGTAGGGATAATGAAGGGACCTTATGATGTGATTCTGAAATGGCCCATTAATGCGAAGATCACGATGACGATGATTGATCAAGTAGTCTCGAGTTGAAGCATTTGCTTGTGATCCAACAAGTAATTCTTTCAATTACATTAAACAGATGTCCTCCGTTTGCGTTGTTGTGCTCTTCCACTTTATTATATATAGCTATCTTCAACGCCAAAATCTTTTCTTCGAGACGCAGCCACTAGCTTAGTGTCCTTGACTTTTCCTGGTCCTTTACTATAAGTGGTGAATTAGAAGTAAATATTATTATTCAGTCACGTTTTCTATACTTTGAAACACATACGAAAATCAATTATACCGGTAATAAGGATTTTTGACTGAATATTTTTCAGCATTCAGTATATATATTTAGAGGAGCCGACCATAGATTCTTACGCACTGGATAATCTAACTGTAACGAAGGAAGATTTTAGCATGCATTGCGGAGTGACATCGAACTATATATCTATATCACCTATATTTTGTATCTTTAGTATCTAGTATACATCTACCTAAATTTAGTATAGTATATACTATGTAGTAATGTAGTATTTTATGTATTATGTTTAGAATATTATAGGTAAAAGAAGCCAGTAAATAGTATATAGTGTATGGTGCTGTTAATATATATTACGCGGTGTTATATAAGGTATAGTTACAGGGTTAGGTTTCGCGAAAGTTATGTTGTTGGTAGTTATATATACCGAGACAATTTGCTGTTAAACAAAGTATTCTCATCTTTTTATTTTATGCAGAAACTGAACTGTTTTGAAGAACCGGAGCTGGATTTCATCGAGTCAGGGATACAACAAATGAGGTTAGCTTAGTTGAACATATTGGAATAATTCAAGTTTCATCAAATTTTGATGAAAATCTGTTGCTTTGACTGAATAATTGCTATGCCTCAAGGTGCAGTTCTTTCTTGCATGCAAGGCAATATTCTGTATCGCAGTATCGCACCAAGTATGCGAGAAAAGCTTGCGGTGTCTGTGAGAAAACTTTTGGCTTGTGGCGTCTGTGAGAAAACTTTTTGCTTGTAGCGTCTGTGAGAAAACTTTTGGCTTTTGGCGTCTGTGAGAAAACTTTTGGCTTTTGGCCTCTGTGAGAAAACTTTTGGCTTTTGGCCTCTGTGAGAAAACTTTTGGCTTGTGGCCTCTGTGAGAAAACTTTTTGCTTGTGGCGTCTGTGAGAAAACTTTTGGCCTTTGTGAGCTCGCGCTCAAAAACCTTGAGGAATCCTTTTCTAGAGATTTCTTGAATCTTTCTGGACTTTGAACTTCTTTATGAAAATTTGTTTCTTTGACTGAACAAGTTCTATGCGCCATGGTGCAATTTTTGCATGCAAGGCAGCATTCTGCATCGCAGTATGGAAATAAGTATGCGAGGAAAGCTTGTGGTGTCTCAGTGTGCTCGAGCCCAAAAACCTGGGCGCTTAATCTAGGAAATACGTGAGTGAAAATGACTAAAGTTTTTCTTCCCTTTGTAGAATCAACATAGGAATTAAGAAATTGTTGAGCTTGGTGGAAATTTCGCTGCAGGTATACTATATATCTTGAATCTCCTATTAGAAGCTGGTATTTTATATTTTGTTGTTCATTCAGTGTCAATTATCAAATCTTTTCTTGCAGACTGATGTCAACGAAAGAGCTGGAAAATTTCAAATTTTGCTACAAGAACAATCGTAAGTATTCAATTGTTTTGTAACTCAATAAGCATTAAGTTAAAAACAGCAGCAAAACAGTCATAAGAACATATTATGTGATCGCAGAATGTTTGGCCCTAGAAATCCCAGATATGCCATTTTCGGTTGCCACTTCTTTATTGCATCAAATTGTTTCTTCAGGGGATGTTTCGGTATTTTTGAAGTACTACCTCATTTGCATTTTTTTGTTGCAACAAGAAATTTTTGCAAGCTTTGTTTGTGACAAAGAAGAGCATTGAATATATTCGCTAGAAGATGTGTGCAGAGCATCTTTTCCCATTTTAACTATTAGGTCATTTGACCAGTGGGACCCCTTCCTGGCCCAAAATCAAAGCAAATCATTTCTGGTTTTTGGCCCACTTGCTTGTGCTTGAGCCTGTTTATCCTAAAAATACTGAAACGCTACTGAACTGACTGAAACTCTAGAAGATCGCCAACATTTTTTTCCTTGATGTCGATCTTAGATGTCTACGGGGCCCAGGGGAAACATATTTATAGCTTTTTCACTTAGAGGATTGGGCCTTCTTGGATGGGTTTGGGTTTGGCCCAGGAGTCCAATTTACTGAAAAAATGGTCTGCATGTTGTAATGCATATTCCTTTCCTGCTTCTTGTAATGAAAATATATTCAACACTCTTTGTCGATAGGAGACCTTCAAAATTCAACTCTATATTTATAGCTACACTTTTTTATAAATAAGCAACTGGTCAATAAGCAACTAAGGGCTGAGATTTACTCAATTTTTGGCTGAAATCCCTATTTTTATACAATACATCATTGCAAACTTGTCAATTACATCGAACAGCATGAAAGGAGCCAAAAAAGAGTTTTAGGGGTTACCCAGTCATTCTGTGATAGCTGAAAGACCAGATACGTTAAGCAACTTCGAGGGCGGGACCGAAAGTCCAGTTGCTCATTAAAAAGTGTAACGTCTAGAAAGGGAGTCTTTCGTTTCGCGTTCCTCCATGTCTCACAAAGTTTAAAGTTTTCACAAACAACCAATTCTAACTTTCTTCTAGGTATTAAGCAGATCAATAGCATTCAAAACTTCATGCATCAAAGATGAAAAAGCTGTACTTTGACTGTGAAATCAGCTAGGTAAATTTTCATAAATTTAAAAGGGATAAGATATAGATTATATTATGCCTCATACTTCTGTATGTTAAAATTGAAAATTTTCTCAATTCAACGACGAAAACTACACAAGCGAGGAGTCTTTATACAGGTGGAAATCATTAATTTTGCAGAATCCAGTGTTTACTTGCTGCAAAATGCACTAACTTCTAAGAAAACAACTCTGACAAAATCCTTAATTGGTCTAATTTAAGACCATTCCAAAAAATGCGAACCTGACAAACATTAGCTGAAAAATAAACTACTTTTTCTTACAAAAATATAGTCAAGGAATTAATAACAACAATTGTTGACCATATTTCTTAGTCATTTAAACCACACAACATCTATTATGTTCTGGACTAGCAAACAAAAGAAAACTTTTTTCCAAAATAGCTATCTTCTTTGTTCTTCTTCTGATAAGCGTTTACCTCCTTTCTCTTGAGTTGGGTTGCAGCAGTTCACCTCTTAACCCAAATTTTCCAATTCTTCTATAGAATCTACTGGTAGAAAAACGGAGCTATCTGGCACAATACCACTGTCGTCTTTCTGGTTCTCGTAGTCAAAGCTTTTCACCCCACTCTCATTCGTCTCTGTCTTGTTTTTATCCTCTTCAGAGCTAATCGCAGGCACTGCTTTGTTGTCACTCCCATCTTTGGTATCTTCGTTAGTCAACTTGTCTGTGGCTGCCTATAATACATTAAAGTTTCATTAATAAGCGAAACGAAAGAAAGGTGCAGTTTCTCCAGCAATGCAAGTTTTTTTCTTTTGCTGCACCTTGTTGATTTTCTTCTTTTCACATTTTGTTGAATAAAAAAGAGTTCCGATTGATTATATCATATTGCAAATATAACTTCCAACAGAACTAGGATTTAGTAATAGGGGAAAATTCAAACAGAAAAAAGTGTTCACTTCAACAGCTATTTTCTTAACATTTTAGTACGTTATAATCCATAGGTTCTGTAGTTTTTAAATGGTACAAAATTTCAAAATTGCAAGAAACAGCCAAGACATCTCTGGACATAAGAGCTTTTTTCGTCGGACACTCCTCAGAGTATCAACGTCAGAAAAAATCGAATCAGTTGACAAATGAGATTTAAGTTCTGGAAGTTTCGAATGGCCAGTCTCTAAGAAGAAACTTTGTTTCTCAGAGTTTCTCAGAAATATTCGTGGTATTCTTAGTGACCTTGCAATGTCAATGCTAATATCGAAAATATCAAGTATAAGTTGAACATACATTGAGTTTATCGTAGCTTCCATTCGCAGAATTTCCCAATGCTTGGCCGTGGCCGTAGCTTTCATTCGCAGAGGTTCCCACTACTTTGCCGTAACTTTCGTTCGCAGAGGTTCCCACTGCTTGGCCGTAGCTTTGATTCGCAGAGGTTCCCACTGCTTGGCCGTAGCTTTCATTGGCAGAGGTTCCCACTGCTTGGCCGTAGCTTTCATTCGCAGAGGTCCCCAATGCTTGCCCGTGACCTGAGAAAGGCCTGACACCGGTATTCGAGTCACTAGCTTTTCTCCCACTTCGGATAACATTGCATTTAGGCTCACTAGACACACTGTTATATTTTGCCATTTGCTGAGAAGCCGCGTCGAGGTCTTTTTTAGGACACTAGACACACTGTTATATTTTGCCATTTGCCGAGAAGCCGCGTCGAGGTCTTTTTTGGTCAGAGGCTGCACGGGGATATGTCTGTCACCCAAACACAGTTGCATTTCGTCGGATGACGCGTCGTAACAAAGCACCTAGAAATGGAAAACAAAATAGGACATAATTAATGTGACAAAGCATTCGTGAAGAAATAGCACATTGGCTTATAGCTGGAGATAGAGCTTTCATCCATTATTTGCAGCTCTTGTTCAAATCAGACAGAGACACGACATTTTTTTTTGTTGGTACATGGTGCGGCTTGAGGCAGCTATAGCCTACTCGTTACGTGGACTTGCGGATGATTGTGGACTTTCAGCTTGTATTTCCAGAATGATATTCTTCAACAAATACCCTGAAGCGAGGCTTATGTCGACCTACGATCGATATAACTAACGCCATATAGTTGTAACTGCTAAATTATGACGACATGTCAACAACTAGTTAGAATTTATAGGATACAGTTGATTGTGTTCGAAAGAGCGCTCTTGTGTAGTGCGACTGACGGGAATCAGTTGCCAACTAATCGCAGAAATAGAACATACCCAACGTTCTGGAACTGTGCGCTGTCTATAGTTGCCGTCAAAAGCAAACTATTTGCAGTCCCTTACTGACCTTGAAAGGAGGATCAGCTGAGTTGCCTGTACTATTAGCTACATGTACATTAGCAAGTGACCCCTTCTATTTCTTTTTGCTTTAGTATCTAGTTTTGACCAGAGACATTACCTTTCACATTGATCTTCTGATAAGCAGTGAGCATTAAAGACTGATGAAGATGTTGAGTGGTCTTCCGATCAGAGATGGAGTCATGTTTGACAACACTTTAAGGTCTTTAAATAAGCAGCGAATTATAAATTTCGTTTGCATTTATATTGAATTAGTTTTATCGAAAGTAACAGGTTATGTTACTGTTTACCTTTACCATTCTTACTACGTTACATACTTATTGCCAATGGACCTAATCTATGCGAATAACTTCTGAAAAATTCTAATATTTATGGCAAACATTTGCTTTCCCACTTACCTTGTTGGGGAAATAAGGTAGGGACAGATGATCCCCATCGTTCAGTACTCCATAATCACTCTCTATAAGACCGAAGATGATTCCTCCCCGTCTGAACCAATCTTGTTTACTGGCAAATCTTCTCCACCAGTC
The DNA here is from genome assembly GCA_014526335.1 of Chrysaora quinquecirrha. Lineage (NCBI taxonomy): Eukaryota > Metazoa > Cnidaria > Scyphozoa > Semaeostomeae > Pelagiidae > Chrysaora > Chrysaora quinquecirrha. The sequence continues at coordinate 2,499,619 of JACTAT010000035.1, forward strand.
CGCTTCTTGGTTTGCGATGTCATTCAATGTACCTTAGTTCAAGAGAAATAAGTTTATAATCAGTTGTCACATCGTGATATCATTTACATGGAGCCATTGTTAACGGAAAATTTTTCCATAGTTGCACACCATACTACCCACTTATCTTCTTTAGCATGGAATACAGAACTTAAGAAGAGCGAGAAAGAGCGATGTACTAAAGTTCCAAAGAGGTTTCCGCTCTTGTAATAACGTGGTATAGTGTCGCGTAGTATAGAGAATGTTGGTGAAAATAAATATGCTATTATAGTAAAATTTGGCGTATTGTTGCTCGCTGAACAGTACAGTGTAGTTCATTGTAGTATTGTGTAGTGTAGTTTAGTGCGATGTAGCTTATCAAGTGTAGTGTAGTGTAGTGTAGTGTAGTGTAGTGTAGTCAAGTGTAGTTTAGTCAAGTGTAGTTTAGTGTAGTGTAATGTACTGTAGTGTAACGTAGTGTAGTACAGTATATTGCAGTGTGGTGCAGTGTGGTGCAGTGTGGTGCAGTGTTGTGCAATATGGTGCAGTGTAGTGTAGTGTAGTGTAGTGCAGCGCAGTGCAGTGTATGTGTAGTGTAGTGTAGTGTGGTTTAGTTAAGTTTGTTTGGATAAGTTTAGTTTAGTTTACTGTGTTGTATTCTTATATTATGTAGCACAACAAAATAGCATTTTGCATAAAGTATTAAGATTTAGTAGTTAACTAACTCCATGAAATATCTTTGTCTTCTTTTGGCTTTTCTTTCTTTTTCACTTGCCTCTTTTGCTTTTTCACCTCGGTAACCTTTACCGTCTCTTTCTGCTGAGATGTTTGGTTTTGTGAACCGAAATCATTTGCATTCTTATCATGTTTTGTTATTTCTTCCACTAAAACTCTGTCACCGTGCTTGAGAGGTAGGGGTTCAGTTTCATTTTCAGGAGGCTTGATGAGTTTTGGTGGGAAACCAATTTTTATTTGCTGGTTTTCACATGGAATGCCCAAATTTTCTTTTATTTCTTCTTGTAACTGCGAGTATGTCATATACTGTGGAAGATCAATTGTTGAATTCTTCCCTTTTGCTGAGATTCGAATAATGCTTTTAGTTGTCGATAGGTCTTGCTTCTTTGTCGTCAAAGCACTTGGCGTTTCCTTCTGTGAGACCTACAATAGTATAGAATATGAATTCTAGATATGATGAATATGATTTTAACAACTGAGACTGTTGTATAGTGTTGCACTACAAATGATGCCTCTACCTCTCCTATCACTTCTCCATCAACATCAAGGGAGGAGAGAGCTGCCCAGAACTTCAGGTAGGTAGGTATAGACTAGGCCATAGATATAAATATAGGCCATAGATATAGATATAGGCCAAGGATTTGACTTTTACACTTATATAAATATTATGTTTATTTGAGCCAGATATTATTCTGTAAAAGCTAAGCTAATTATGATAATCGTCATTGCCCATGGACAGAGCCTAGAATGGTATAAAAACATTGATTTGCTGTTTTTATCCTATAGATCATTTCGGTAGAAAAAAAAATTTTCGAAATCGCAAGATATCAATTTTTTGATGCGAAAATCGTATAAAGCACCCAAAAATTAGTTAGGTGCAAAGTTTTACCATCTCAGATGGTCTTCTGCAGGGATTTTAATGAGAAATTTTCCAGTTCGTGATGGAGAACAGTAAATTGCTTGATGATGTCCAAATCCTGAGCAACATATTTTTATCATGATATAATATACATATAGGCTTCCTCAAAGTAAACCGCAAATTTTTTCCTAACTGCGGTCATTATTTTGGTTTTACAGTGTGGACGAAGTTGAAGTCATAAAGATTGATGAATTTGATGCAGATGAGTTCTTTGCTGAAGATACAACAATGAATAATGAATTTTCACTGCTCGATAATTCAAGCATGAATGAAGAAGTTGATCTTAATCTTCTTCGCCAGCACAGAATCAGCTATCTATGCTCAGAATCAGGTAGTCCAGGGGGTGAAGAAACCAGCCAGCCGATTACACCACCTGATCCATTCAAAGATAAAGTAATTATCAAAGTTCATAGAGCCAACCTTAGAGTTGATCTAATCAACAGCTTCAGCAAAGATGTAGATAAATCTGTTGAATTTATTGTTTTTGATTTCTGTGGCAGAGAAGAGTTGGGAGCAGGAAAGGGTGTTACACGTGACATTTTCACTGCTTTTTGGAAGGATGTTTCCAATTCCCTGATGATTGGTGAGGAGCATCGAGTCCCATTTGTGCGTCATGATCTTTTCACGCAAGAGTGGGAAGCAGTTGGCAGAATAATGTTCCAGGGCTATAAAGATTGTTGCTACTTTCCAATCTTTCTGTCAAGTGCTTTTGTCTGTTTCACCATCTTTGATGATGTTTCAGACAAGCTGCTATTGGATTCATTTTATTTATACCTTGCTGCCGATGAAAAAACAACAATCCAGCAAAGTATAGAAACTTTTGATAACTGCGATGAGAACGAGTTGCTTGAAGTATTGGAAAGGTTTAAATGCCGCAAAAGGGTGACAGCTGAAAACATAAAAGATGTGGTGTTAGAATTAGCGAAACAAGAGCTTATTCAAAAACCACATATAATGGCCTCAGTCATGAGACCATTTCTGCAGAAATTGAAGCAATATCCAGATTTCGAAAGTCCAGCAAACATCCATACTTTTTATCAGCGTGTCGTTGCAACACCACGAAAGATACTGAAGCTACTAAAAGCAACCCTACCACAGATCAAGAGAGAGATCTTTGGCACTTTTGTCACGTTATTCTTATCCATCATCAAATGGACAATTACAATCACTTAATCTAACTTTCTTCGTTATTATAAATCATGGAATTAATTGCTATAGTACCAGTTGCTTCAGCCAACAGAAGGGTCACAAGTAGGTCCTTGCCAATCAATTCCATATTCACAAGCTTCTTCCTTAAAAAAAGTAATGCTTATTGCTAAAGGGCAAATTTAGAGAAGCAATGAATGAATAAACATCTAAATTGATATTTTCTTGATTTATTGACCTGGTTTCTGGGCTCCCAAATTTCTTGTGAAATCCTGGAACTGCTATCACCACATAGATCATGCAAGCCCATTATCCACAGCTGGTTTGGGGAAAAACTTTGAGCAGAACTTATTTTATGGCAATTCCAGCCAGCTGCAAATTCCTTTAAATGGTCATTTATCCTCCTTTGAAACACAAAGTGAAGAGCAAACATGTGCTTGTTATTCTGAATATTTAAAACATTTGCCAGCTCCATCTGAGCAAACAAATTGTAGTAGAGATATACCACACCAAGATATACATCCACCCAAAGACGCTCAATTCTTTGGTTGTGCACGCTTTTCCCAGCAATATAGCTTCCTCGATCTGGTCCTCTGTTTTTGCAAAGAAACATATATTTAGCCACTTCCACATTCTCTATACCCATATCACCTCTGACACGTGATGGGAGCCCATACACTGCAACTGCCTTCAAAAACTCATCTAGTACAGTTTCCGCCTTGTTGTTGGTGTTGAGGCTAAGATACATTATCTTTCTACTGTACCCATCAATGCAGCCATGGATGACAAATTTCCATCTGCAAGTAAAGCAGAAAGTAATCATTTCCTCCCCAATGTAATAAGAAAGTTAAAATTATTCCATGGTATACCTTTTGTTTCACATTAACTGTGAAGAACGTAAAAATTATTTACCTGATGAGTTTATGATGCCCATCAATGTGCCACAAGGACAGAACTCCTGGTACTCTATACTGGCGGCGTGCTTTGGTGCTCAATTGCAGGGCTCTCAAAAGAACTCCTTCAGGGTCGACCCTGTTCATGGAATCTCTAATCCGTCTTTCTGATACTCTAATGTCTTGTGTCAAAAGAAAACCATACATGTGAGCATAAGAAGATACAGGCTTATGGTGGTGGTTGTAAGCCGAGAGTATAAACGTTAGTGGATGAACATGATAGACTTTCGTGGGACAATTGTTCATAAGGTTTATCTTTCTAGGAAATGATCAAATGATTTGTCTGCTAGCAGATGTATGTGATTCTAGAGGCATAGGATGGTGGAAAAGTTTGTTGGAAACGAAGAGGCATCAAAAACTAGTCGTTATTTTGCTTCACAAACCTGCGATTTTGCAGGAACTGATTTTCGTGGATTTTGAATTTTCTTCTTCTCTGTTTTCTTCTTTGTATCTTTGGCTTCTTCCGAATTAATGGGGGTTTTCCAGTTTCTGTTTCCCATACGTTTCACCAGTTATTGCTGTTTCGTTTGCTGCAGACTCGAGAGGCAGGAGATGTAGATCTTGCATGGCATAATCTGTATCAAATTAAATATGTAGAAAAGAAAATGAAAATATGGCGCCATTTCAATTCATAATCTCTTCTTAGTTGGAAAAAGTTGCAAATATTTTGGAACCGGGAATAGTAGAGCAGTGTGTAGCTAAATGGACATTATTTGAGGTTTTCCATCTCTTGATCTTACTGACAGTACGGACAGGGTCCTTCCTCCGAGTATCTGTTTCTAAATTTGTCTGATTCAATTAGGGATTTTAAATTTATAAATGTCGGTTTTCTATTACTGATATTACTTGAAAATTAGAGAATGTCCCTGTATACCTGCAGGTTAACATAGTATAGCTGCCAGAGTCTTTGGCCAAATATTGTTGGTTAAATATTTAAGATCTTGCGTTTAGAGCTTAGCCACATTACAAATCATTGTTCGAAAAGCAGAATTGGCTTAGCAATGTTTATGTCTATGGAAAGCTTTAAAACATTGTTCTGCTTTGCAAATGCAGATGCTATGTTTGACAAGCATATGCTTTTACGAAGTGGCCAAACGGCCAAACTTTGCTAGTCAAACATTTGGGATCTTGCTTTGCAAGCAATGTTACATTACTTGACCAAGCCACCACATGACAAAACATTGTTTGACAAGCAGAATTTGCGTAGCAATGTCTATGAAAAACTTTTAAAACATTGTTCTGCTTTGCAAATGTAGATAATGCTTGACAAGCATGCTTTTACGAAGTGGCCAAACGGCCAAACTTTGCTAGTAAAACATTTGAGATTTTGCTTTATGAGCAATGTTTGACCAAGTGACCAGATGACAAAACATTGTTTGACAAGCAGAATTTGCGTAGCAATGTCTATGAAAAACTTTTAAAACATTTTCTGCTTTTCACAAGAAAAAATGTCAGAAAAGTGGCAAAATCGCGCCAAAGATGTTCGTAGTACAAGATCAAGCAATAAATAGGTCTAGAAAGTCTTATTATTCTCATATTCCGCTTATTTCTACTCATAAAATAGGGTCTGTTTCTGCAAAGGTTTACATTATAAGTGGGTGGGTTTCCAAAAATCTGGGCGGCACATCCCCGTCCATTCATAAGTGAAGTACCCCCCCCCCGGGAAATTAATACAATGTACCTGACTTTAGATGAGCTGTCTTTTGAAGTATCTGATCTAAGACTTTCTGCACTAGAGCGTTGCTTCCAAACTCCAGCGGATAATGCTTCTGAACAAGCTTGTGAGCAATGTCAAAGGCATTCGAGTTTCTCGATGGATCTTTCTCTTTGTAAAACCAGAAAACATTCTCCTGTACAAAGTTATCTTTCCAGCTCAAATCAACTTCAAATCTGTTAAAACCAATACAGTGTATTTTGATAATATCATCATCAATCAAAAAAGATGTAGGTAAGATGGATAGTTTTGTACATTGCAACACCACAGATTTTCAGGACCATATTATCATTCGCTTGTAAAGAAATGACTAGCAAACAGTCTTGCCGTCTTGGTATCTTTACCATTAATGTATGATGTTCTTTACTCCAAATTACACTTAATACTGCATCGAAAGGGAAAAACAAAGATTCTTTCAGGTTGTTGCTTTCTCTAAAATTATCTTTCTTTTAGCCAAACGTGGTTCTTATTGCAAATACCCAGATTAGAAGCCCGTTTCACAAAGGGAAGTTCTAAGATTTACAGTAGCTGAACTCCTATCCTTATATCAACGTTAGCATGATCACAGTCCGTGTTTTGTGTTTCGCCAGCAATTACGAAATTATTACACGGATAAGTTAGCGCAGTCGCGATCCTATCGATAGAGTGTTTGCATGGTAAATTTATTATGATGATATGATGGCAGTTCTTCAGTGTTTACTACACGTTAACGTCGATGAAAATCTGAAAGCACAAATACAAACAAAAACAGATCAGATCAGAAAACCAATCTACATAGATGGAAGTGATTACTTTTACTTACTTTTCTGGGAGATAATCATATAGGTATCCATCCCAGAATATCTTATTCCCACTGTCTTGTACACAATCTCCATTTCGATATTTGATCAAACCATCAAAATCTACCAGCCTCGTGTCTCTGGAGCAATATTGACAAACTTCATTCTAGATCGAGAAAAGGTAAGAATATAATATGGTTTACTGTGTATGAGGGTCAAAGTCATAAATAACGCTCTGGTCAAACGATCAAACATTGTTCGTTAAACATATGAAATTTGATTGTCAAACATAGTGTTTTACCGTTTTTTGCCACGTAATAAAACATTGCTTATCAAGCATTTTTGCTAGCGGCAAGCATGAATGTTTCTGAAGTTTCTCGAAAATAAGGTGTCGTGGCGTGGCCATGGATGACGTACAACCAAGATGGAAACACCTCCAATGTCTTTGAGAAACAGTGTGATCGTTTAAGTGCCTTACGATTCATGTACCATTAGTTGGTAACTTTTCGCCATAGGGATAGTAAAACTTTGCACCTAGACTAAATTTTGGCTGCTTAATACGAATTTGGTATCGAAAACTCTGTATCTCGTAATTGTAAAAATTTCCATAATCGCAGCCGTTCGTCGAAAAGGTCTATATGCAATTGGTGTTAACTCGTGCAATTAAGAGCTCGTACAATAAACGTTACTCAAAACTCGTGAAATAAACGATCACGCATTTGAGATTTGCATTACAGGTAATGTTTAACCGTTTTACCAAGTTGCAAAGTATAGTTTGACAATTACTATGGTTTGACAAGAAAGAGGCTAGCTTGTAGTGCTTAACACATAAGCAGGCAAACTAATACTTACAAAATGAAAGAAGAGTCTACCCTTGACTCCATCATATCGACAGGTTACATTATGTTGTGGAAAATAATATTTCATTCCATCTTGCAATATTTTGTGTTTATTTACTGCTATTTGGTACAGCTCTCCACCTCGGTATAAAGCATTAATCTGCTCATCCCAAACCTCGTAATTCACCATTGAGCCACAAGAGATACATTTATGCAAAGTCTCTTCTTCTATGGCTTTTCTAGCCTCATCTATGGTCTCCTTGTAATGCGTGTTGATTTTGCCAAAGGGTTTTATTGTATGATGATAAAAATCAGCCACAATTAGAGCTGAGACATTGTTCAGCTCTTTAAATTTCCCTCCATACAAGAAACAATTTCTTGAATATAACTATCTTTAATTGTGTTATTACCAGCTATAATGCAAGAGTTATCATCGGATAGATCTAAATAATTTGAAATGGAATCTTGAAAACCTCCCCAGACTTTAGGAAGAAGGCTACCAGGTAATCTGCAGACATTTTCATTTTTCATCCCAACTAGAGACACAAAATGGTTCCTTCCTTTGTTGCTCCATGAAATCACCAATGGTTTGTTTTGTGTTCCGTCTTTTTCTATGCAATTCTCAGGAGGGACAAAAACAGGCAAGAACAGCCCAGAGTAATCTGCAAAAGATTGCAAGCCATCAATAGAATCAAGCAATATGATTGGTCGATGCAAGACATTGGCCAGAGCAAATATATGCATATTTCTCAAGCCAGTTGGCTCTCCCTCGATTGGCTCAAAGCAAGGATCTGCTTCAGCCACAATTCTTTCCCATTCGAATCCTCAATAAAATCTGCAAATTGCATTTGGTATTTATCTAAATTGACAGTCAGTTCTGTTTTCAAATTTGTCATTAATGGGTGCCAAAATAATTCACGGCCAACTAAACACCTCGATAAAGCATGTACAAGGCAATGTCCATCACCATCAGCATGAATTGGAACCAGAGGGTACCTTTTACAATTGTTATAAGTTTTTATCTTGTCTAACACTGAGCTTAGATATATCTGTGCTGCAGGGTCTATCCCATAGCCTTTGATACCAAGGTGTTTTTCATCAATCACAAATGCCTTGTTACTGAGTTTAGAGCAATCAAAAGTGTCATTATTTCCTTGCATGCTTGATAACAACTTAGCACTTCCTGATTCTCTATCTAGTCCATAAACCGTCATCAGGCTTGAGATCAACTTGCATTGATAGTTGGACAAACCATTGACTTTTACAGCCTCAACATCTTTTGGACCTCTTTTGGATGAATTTACAAAGGCTTTTTGCATATCCTCCACGGAGAGCTTCTGGGCTTTTTCCAGAAGGCTTTCCTTGTCGTGGATTTGTCCGCATTTCTTGCATTCGACAACTTCCTGATCAGCAGGAAAGTAACATAGATTGCCACACCTCTCGTCCGGGCATTTTCCTTTATGGAGTTCGTTTGGAGATTGATTTCTACTCATTTTTATCTGCAATCAGAACTGTACTCAGAACTTTATGATCGAATCTTGAGATTAAAACAGTTGTGCTGCCTGAAAACGACGACGATCACTTCACTTTCTTTTTGTTGTTTTGGCTTTCCATTTCTAAGAATTTTGATTCGGAAGCGAGACAAACGTCATGTGGTCATTTAACTAACTTAAAAGTGGGAGTAACTGACGCATGACTTTGGGATTGGGAATAAATTTTTGATTGACAGCTTTTTGCTGTATTTGAATGCTGTTATGCATTTGTTTGTCTGTGAGTAGTGCTAGATTCAAGATCGAAGATTGGCTCATAATTTTTCAGCATCGTTGGTAAGCTCGCTGTGTTTTAATTTATCAAAACTCTAGTTTAGAAATGTAAGGGCGGAGAAAGTATACTAGGTTGTGTTTGGTTTGATGCGTTCGTTTTCGAAATTTCCTCCTGAGTATTAGGCCTTTGGCTTTTTTGGCCAGCCACTACAATGTCATTGCAACACCACACCTTCGCAACAACAACCGAGCCACGTTTCCACCTATTCTTTTTTTATCACATCACATCTTCATCACAGCATCTTCATCACTACTGTATCATCACCATCACTATCATCATCATTACCGTCATCAGCATATAATAATGTCAATCATCATCACATCAACATAATTGTGTTCACCATCAGCCTGTCATCATCATCACTGTGATCATCATCATCATCATCTTCATCATCGTTTTCACCATCATCATCATTATTATCTTCATTATTATCATATTCATCATCATCAGCTCATCATCATTGTCAATTGTCATCATTGCCATCATAATCATAAGCATCAGCATCATTACCTTCATTATTATCATATGCATCATCATCAGCTCATCATCATTGTCAATTGTCATCATTGCCATGATCATGATCATGATCATCATCATCATCATCATCATCATCATCATCATCATCCCTCATCATTATTATCATATTCATCATCATCAGCTCATATTAATCATTTTCATCATCATCATTATCACTATCATGATCATGATCATCATCATTTTCCAGTCATAATGATTGTTTTTCATCATTATCATCATCATGATAATGATCATGATCTTCATTATCTTCATTATTATCGTATTCATCATCATCAGCATCATCATGATCATTGTCATCATCATGATTATCATCATTTTCCAGTCATAATGATTGTTATCATCATTATCATCATCATAATAACAATCATCATGATCATCATCAGTCATAATGATTGTCAACATCAACATCATCAACAGCACCATCATCAACATCATCAACATGATCATCATCCCAATCAATGATAATAATGATTCATTCATAATAATGATAATACCATAATTATTTTCATCAGTCATTAGTCCAGGCCATGAACATTTTAGCAGGCGGGCGGGCGGTCAAATCGCCCTACTCGCCAAGTCAGGTGGGCGATTTTTAAACTACTTAGAATCTCAGCAGAATGCTTTCAGAATGTACTGAATGCACATGGATTAATGTTCTACTTGATTTTTTTTGTTGTTTTTAATCTTTTATCGCAATTTCTATTTTTTGCATTTAGTTTGACTGGATTGTGACTTGAAAACTTAGAAAACTGGTAAACTTACGAGCATTTATCACATTCCTGAAAGCACTTTGTTTATTTAATACACTAACAGGTCATTGATTCATTTAGATTTACCACTGATGTCATCAGAAGGTTAAAAGGTTTCTCTTATTCATTGTGTTCATCAAGTTGGAAAAGTTTGAAAAATACTAATTGGACCTGTAAGGAATCACTTGTTTTTGGATCCGAACAGCACATTAGATGAAAGGAGAACAACAGTTCTCATTGCTGGATGATAGGAGGGAGAAAGATCTCTCCTGAGACATTGCCCTGATAAGTATCAAAAGCTTGCATTGTAAAGTGGGGAATTGTCTTATATGGGGCAAACGTAAATTCATTATTAATATGATTATTACAGCTTTGCTTTCCTTCTTTTGCAGTTTGTGTTTCATTTAAGCTGGAAGGCAAAAATGAAGAGCTGAAGTATATCTGTTCAAATGTTGTTATGATTTGATAACCATGGCTTTGAAGAGTATCATTGCATCATTTTCTGACTTCCTCAAAGGGAGACTCTTCTACATCATTGCACATTTCTGCAATACAAGGTAGATTTTAATGTCTCTTTCATGTGTCTTCTTTGCAAAATATTTCGAGGCACCACTTTTTAATATTCCTGCCTTCAATTATTTCAATACACATATTTTTTATAAGAAACCCTTAATAAGAAACCCAGACTCTCGAATGGCCAAAAATTTAAGAAACTCCAGTTCTGGAATTCTTTTACACAGGAAACTTTTCACCACAGACAGCAAAAATGTTCCTTTAGTTCCCGTGTTTCATCTGCAATAGTGTATTGCTGTGACAAGTAGACAAACAGGAAACCCATATGCATTAAAATACGATCGATAAATGTGTTTGGAACATCATTCAGGTAGAATAACTATGTTGCCAATATGGACATTCAAGAAACTCTTAAGAAACTTTCAATATTCGAAATTTGAAAGTTTTAAGAAACTTTCAGTACTGGGTCAATTTTCAGTTTCTTATAAAAAAATGCGTGTAATTCGTAGAACTAATCCTTCAATTTTTCTTTCAATCTAAGTCTGTGAAATGAGGAATATTTTCCCACCAGAATTTAGTAAGACGATCGCCCCATGACATAAAGCCATTGTTTCAGAATCGCGATAAACAGCAGAAAAATTTTTCAGGCATAAAGACTTAAGAGCTTTTTTTTGTCTGAAAAGTATGCCCGAAAATGTTTCCGCTGTTTATTGCCTATAATGTTTCCAATGTTGTGTTGTGTTTTGCATTAATGACACATTAAGAAGATAATTTTTGAAAGTAATGAGTAATTTTTCATTTCCATTTTTAGAGCAAAGAAGTTGTTTTGGCTTGCAGCAATAGGAATTCTATTTATCATGTATTTCAGTTCATCAAAGTTCATTTTGCCCCACAGACATCTACAAGTTAATCATGGAGGTCACAGTAGGTGTCATTTTTTATTTTGTTTACTGTTCATAATTTTATGAGAGCATGGTGTAAGGTCCTGGCCAAATTATCAAACATCGTTCCGTTGGTCAAACATTTGGAATTTGATTGTCATGCGAAATGCTTGACCATTTGGCTATGTCCAAAAACATTGCTAATCGAACATTTTTTGCTTGAAATAGTTTTCGGACTTTTTCAACTTTCCTTGTCGACTGCGACTAGCAGGAATGAATTGTCAACTAGTCGTAGAAATGAAACTTGCCCAACCTTCAGAAACTTTGTGCCAACTATTTGCAGTTCTAAAAGGAACTAGTTACAAGCTAGTTGCCAGAGCACCTATGTTGACAGGTCAGTTGCATGCCAATTAGCAGTCAGCAACTAGTTCTGACTGTGCAAAATGTCGACAGCAGTTGAACTCAATTCTACTCTGTGAATCGTTCGTATTCACAGTTGGTACAGTTGTATTTATGCTAAGGAAGTGTGGTCACTGGAGTCCTATGCTGACTGTTGCCAAACAATCTTATTGGAACCAAGCTGTATAACATACCCTTGCGACAGCATATTATTCAAACTGTCCTTGGAACCATAGAGCAAAGTGAAAGACTCTATTGATAATGTACTTCGCTTCTCGTGTACCAATTATGAAGGTACACTGTTATAGGATTATACTGTTATCAAGAGTGAAGATCCCAAACAACATGTGCTACATGCCTGTAGGGTCTTTCTATGGCTGTTAGCCACATCTCTAATTTCTAACGTGGTAGTGAGAAATACAGAAAGATTCTTAGGCATTTTTGTCGGATCTATAAAAAACTACTTCAATGTGTGATTTTCCTCCAGGAAAAAGCCCAAGGTGTCTTGAAGCTATGCTTGAAAAATGGTATAAGTTAATGGAAAAGGCAGATGCCGTTGTAAAGCACATTCCATCAGATTCTGTTGATCAAGAGTTTTTGCCATTCATAGGTAAGCATCTCAAATAAGTAAGTTTTTTAAACAGACAAGACTAGACAACTAAATCGAAAGCCCCAGCCAACATAGTCATCATATCACTCAACATTTCCCTGCCCAAGATTCATGTCGACAGAAATGTTAACAAGGCTTGTCCACCTTGTTAGGTAAGCAAACATCATGTTTGAAACATTATCTTTGATGATATTGGCTGAAGTCCGATCAGGATCAGAGATTCACTCAAACCTTTCAGAATGTTATCGTCGTTTTGCCACCGTAGATGTTGGCTCGATACTTGCAAATTAGCTAAGAGTCTCACTGTTGAACAAAACAAAAAACAAAAATAGCTTTTTTAGTCGGAAAGAAGCTCTCTGCTAATTCGCTAACAAATTTTTATCTATCGACATTGAAGAGACATCAAAACCTACCAAGATAAGACATTTCCAACCGTAGTTCGAGGCTTCAGTCAAGACCACGTTTTGATACAAATGTTGACTGAAATGTTGGCTACGTTAAGTCACACTGTCCCAGTAGCGACCAATATGCAAGGCAAAATTTGTGTGTAATTTGGCAATGTATGGCCAAAGCTTAAGAAAATTGGCAACAAGCAGGGTATTACAAAATATATCCCCATATCCCTTCGAAGCCTCATCATCTTTGAATTTTCTTCTGAGGGCCGTGAATTTAAGTCTAATTTAAAAGAGTTTCAATGATTTTTTATAAGTTTCTATCAGAACATTTTGAATTTGCTTATTGGAGCTGCATCGAAGACCAAATTTGCACGTAACTGCATTGCAACATTACTGCAACAAGATTCGTATATTACTTTATAAGTAATTTCGTGTAATTAAGGGAAGTAACGGAAATGCTGTTTTATATGTTACGTTGTAATGTTTTGAATGTCAATATCAACACTCCTTGCTGTAATGCGAGAAAGTTAAGCATCTCTGAACTTTCATTCCTTTTTTCAGCTGATTATAAAAATCATATATCATTCATATTGATATAAAATTGTCTTATTTCGTGCTTTTAGGAAACGGATTCATTGGCTTAACACTAGAAAGAAACAACATTGGGTTGTATATCCTGAATGATACAAGAATGGGCCTTTTCAAAATTCCTTTTCCAAATTTCGTTGAATTCAAACCGATGGGCGAATCGCCAGATCCAGACGGTAAGTGAAGAGTATCAAAATGTCTAAGTGAATCCATTCTGGAAGATAAATTGAATGCAGGGACTTTTCTTACTATCTCTTTCAGTAATATATTTGTTTACACACTGGCAATATTATCGAACTAGGTAGCTATAACAGTTATGGGTAGATTTGTAGATTTGTACAGCTTGAAGTTCTTTTTCGCAGAGACATTAGTCCTTGATCTCAAAACAGGAGAAATCCATTTGTTTACTACATTCAACGGCGTAAGTGATTACAGCTAGTCCCTTTTTCTTTTCTTATCGTCCTTCCTATCCATAAAGCCCTTGCTTTCTTTTGAAATTTTGTTTGATTAAGACTGGTTTCCATATAGTCTAGACCGTCTGCGGCATTGCTTTCAACAGTTGGATGCAATGTTATATCTAACAGAAACAAGTGTCTGCGTCGCTTGTTGCATGATGCCGCAGAAGTTGAATTTTGCACGTAGCAAAGATGCTGCAAACACAATCTTTCATTGTTAATTACCAACCATGTGATAAAGTTTTGCCAATGGAATCTAAAGTTTTGCGCGCCCTTTTGCAACACTTTGTCGAAGGATAAAGGAATCAAGCCCGCCGCCGGTGCCACAGCCATATTTTCTCATATTGAAGCATCAGCACCGGCGTCCTATCACATGCCAATGGCTATGTGGAAACCAAGATCATCCCTGCTTCATTCTATTCTGGCGTTAGTCTTGCATCGATTCCACATCAAACCTTTTATCGATTTCTCTAGGTGAGAGAATGATGGTTAACAGTAAAGTTGGATGAACTTTATTTGTTATGCTAAACGTAAAAATTGATGATAATTTCTATAGGCAAAAGATACTTCACTGGTCTTCAATTTCCTGTATGATAAATATTCAAATTTTCTTTTTCAGGATATTCGTGACAACTGTGTTGTAGTCAAACATACAATTTACATTCATAGAGAAATTGCTGGCGCATTGATTCAAGAAATCGAAGTCAATAATTACAGGGTTAGTTACACTGTATTGCTAGTTAAGACATTTGTAGCTAAGGCACGTCATGGAGCACGAGCACATGTTTCATTTTGGAACATCTAGGCACTGACCCAGCGATCAAACACTGTTTGTGAAACTTGTAAAGCCAAATGTTTGACCGTTTAGAGGTATCGCAAAACATTGCTTGGGAAACATTTTTGCTTGCCCTTAGTTTAAGTAACTGGTAAATCATGCTTGCTCTATTCCTAAATAATAGATGATTTCCTATTTTCTGTATTATAGATACCGTTTTCGCTGATTTTTGGACTCACTTGCTTTAATTGAATTTTTGTACTGGTATTTTTGCAGCCTGTTGCAATTCACGGACGATTCGAGGTGAAGAAAATAAATGACTGGAAGGAGCACATTTTTAAAGGACATAAGTAAGCTTCACATATCTCTTATATAGTAACGTCATTTTTACTACTATTGCGGTATGAGCCACAACATAAGTTAAAAATGCACGTTTTTCCGGAAACTTATTCTTTGATCGCTAGAGTGGGAAGAACAGTAAGGCCCTGGCCAAACAATCAAGCATTTATGGTGAAACATTTTTTTGCTTTACAAGCAACGTTTGACCGTTTGGCCACGTCACAAACAAGCTAAAAAACAATTTAACGACAATGGTTTGATAAACAATGTTTTGCAAGATGGCCAGACGGCCAAACATTTTGCTTGACAAGCAAATTTAGAATGTCTGACAAACAACTTTTGGTCATTTGGCTAAGGAGCATGGCTGAAGCAGTTGACAGTAGTACTCTTGCCAAAGCTCAGTGAATCTTCTCCTTTAAGAAATAAGATCATAAGAACCTTTGGGACAAAGATGAATTTCCTTTTGTGAGCACTGAGACCAATTGTTGCACCCATGAAAAGTGACAGTATTTTATTAGCTATAAGAATGTAATTATTAGATTATTAGTAGCTGAACAACGTTAGATAATTGATGTGATGTGATTGTTGTTATGTATAGGAACTATTTGTCGTTTCAGTATAGTGTTATTTTCAACCAATTTCTATTCTAGGAAGCCATAAGACTTTTGTTTTGGATTTCTTGTGTTATTTCTTAAAGGATTCCTAAATTTTTCGCCAATTTTTCAAACTCGATTCGATCCCATAAAATATTTTTTTAATTCTTTATATTTTATTTGCAGAAGTAAAGAGAACAGTGGTTTCAGCGTTTCTCTTGGTCTAATCACTGGAACAGAGAAACATTCGGAAAAAATATTGGCTATAGCTAGTTCTCTTTTTGCAAAGGAAATGAAAATGACTCAGTTAAGGTATATTTCTTTGTATGCATCTCATGTAGTCACAGATTTTTCAATTCATGAACAAGGTAATACCAACAATAATAATATAGTTTGTGTAAATGTTATAACCTCAGGTACGGCTTGATGTTGTCATGTCTATCTAGGAATCGAATATGCTGTTTACTTAATTAAAGAAAACCCAGCGCAACCATTGTCTTGATGGTCTTATACGAACCTAACTTTGACGCCTTTTGTTTTGGTACCTTTTGGTGCAAAATTCTCCACATTGCTTTTGTAGTAAGACAAAGTTTCAGTTATTGTGGAAAGGGACAGAGCATTTTTTTATGGTCATCAATGATATTTTAGGGCTGTAAATATCAGATATTGAATATTGATGTTCAATATTAAATATTAGTCTTCCTTTCTGATTGGCCTTATAAGATTTTATACTGATATTCTTTTCAAAATTTTCATTTTGAAAAGTTTGACTGTTGCAAGAAAATATGAAAGCTCTTCATCGC
The DNA here is from genome assembly GCA_014526335.1 of Chrysaora quinquecirrha. NCBI lineage: Eukaryota > Metazoa > Cnidaria > Scyphozoa > Semaeostomeae > Pelagiidae > Chrysaora > Chrysaora quinquecirrha. The sequence continues at coordinate 2,516,162 of JACTAT010000035.1, forward strand.
TAGTTGATATTGGGTCGTTTCGATGTTTTACTGATAAATTTTCCTGTCCTTGAATTCGATAGTTCTTTTACTATCCACGTTTTATTTTCCATATATTTCCTTTGCAACTATCCATCAGTAAATCAGTTATCCTTGCATAGTCACGATGACTCACCAGCTTAAACAATCCGTTTTCACGAGGTTCAGTGTCCCGTTCCAAGCTCTCAGTCTAGATTAGACACATCTTAAAGCCTTGAATATTCGTTCAATTCTTGCAGTAACATTCTAGTTCTTGCTATTAACCCTTGTTTTTCTTAAAGCACAACAAAAATGAGCATCAAAACATCAATAAGAGAAGTGGACAGTATTCCTGTGGGCGTTTCACCGACAATTTCAGCTGCCAAAAAAGAGGCTTTTATTGAAAAAAGATCAAAGGAGCTAATTGAGGATATTAAGAAGGTAACGCTCGTGATCTTTTCTAAGATTTTCATTCTTCTAAATAAACTGCTTTTTTGCTATTTGTGTCAGCATCTAGCAGATTTACAAAGCCAGATTGGTATTACAAGGCCTTAGCCAACCAGTCAAACATTGTTTGTCAAACATTTGAAATTTGCTTATCAAGTGCTACTCGCGTCAGCATCTTTACATTAACAAAGCCAGATTGTAGTAGTCTAAGGCCTTAGCCAAATGGCCAAACATTGTTTGTCAAACATCTGATATTTGCTTACAAAGCAATGGTTGACGGTTTGGCCATGTTTCAAGACATTAGTCGTCAAATATTTTTTGCTTGCCAAAGGCAGAAAATGGTTTGCAAAGCAAATTCTGCTGCTTGTCTTGTGTCGAGACCAAACTGTCAAACATTGCTTCCAAAGCAAAGCTGAAATGTCTGATCAAGCTTTGTGACCTATGTTTGATAAGCAATGTTATGGGACATGGCCTAATTGTGAAAATTTTGCTTGACAAACAAAACTAAGATGTCTGATCAACAATGTTCGGTCGTTTCGCTAGGACCTCAGATTATTCATTATTTAATAGAACTGAAAATTTCTTTAATCATAATCTACCTTTTTAGAAGCAGGGTTTACTTAAGGCTGAAGAGGAATGCAGCCCTTTTGAGAGAATTATAAACCATTTCGCTAAAGATTCATGTAAAGAAAGTTTGAATCAATTGCAATGAGTCGCTTTTTTCATACTCTTTTTTATACCTAAAGGACTGGTTGACAATGCAGAAAAGTTCATTATATGAGACTCAGATAAAAGCCTGGCAGAAGGTGAATATTGTTGTAATTTTTGGTTGTATATAGGCTGATGTCTGACTGAGTATAGAATTTATGGTCTGCCCAAGGATATTAATTCAAATTTCCTGATTAAATTTTTAGTCAATACAATATGTAAAAGGTTAAATTTTATTTGTTATTGGGAATAAGAGAGCAAAGCTTTAGCTGCATAAGCTTAAAGTTCAACTAGGCGTTTCGATCAAATGCCCAAGAGGTCAAGAAAACTTGAAGTAGCTACAGGTAAAAACTCCCTTTAAAGAATTTTTTTTCTTAATGTTGAAAAGGGATTCTATCTATTGTCAACAGAAATTCTCGTACTAGTTCAAAAGATATTGTTACTCATAACGGAAGTCCACATTGTCCACATGAGCTTTTTTCAGCTGATAAACACTTGCGCTAGTTTCCACCTAAACCTTTTCTTTTACATGGAAAGAATTTCTGTAGCGTAGCATACGGATTTTATATGATTACTTTAGTTTCCATTGTCAGAACTGCAAAATTAATCTTAGCGTACAAAATGTCATTTTTCATTCACTGCTTACTGTTTTTGAACTATTTTCTTCCAGTCACCTCAAGGTTGCTGTTATTTTTATAGTTGGCTCAGGAGTCATGCCCCTTAGGGAAGTCTCCCGGGAAGTCCTGTTTCCTTGCCGGCTTTTTACCTAGCATTGGTTTGGCTGTAATGGTCCCCTTGTAGTAGATGGACAATTTGAAGGGCCGGGAAGTTTATAGGACTTGTAGAAGGCATGGGGCAGCATAAATCTCAAGTTGAAGACCAATCCTGATCCTATCAGTCTCTTACGATTTCCCTTATTATTCTTTTATTCTGTAATTTTATCGAATTTCTAGATTTGGAAACTTGGTATTCGGATAGATTCAAAAGATGATCCAGACGCTCCATCTCCTTTGAATGTGAATATAACCGAATACTACCTGTATTCCCTTTCAAGCTTGCAACCAAATGCTTCCGTTACTACCAGTATTGGCAATAGTGTTGGTAATTGCTTCCATGGACCTCCTACAATGTAAGCAAACCTTAACTGTATACTGTTTGATTCCAGTAACCACCGTTCTTGTTACAACTTCACCTGGATAATGGTTCTCAAATGTTGATATTTTTGGAAGGTTAGGTGTTAATAGACAGTAATTGGGGAAATTGTAATTAATATACAGTGGAACCTTATTAACGGAACCTCTTTACAGTAGAGACCTCCCAACAACGGACAAATATTTTTGTACCCAAATTCGTTACTTAGTTAAAAACAACCTCAATGTAGCGGACACCTCTCCATAACGGACAATAAAATTTGTCCGACAGGTTTCCGTCATATATGGAGGTAGTCACTGTAATAAAACTTTCGATTTTCTCTTTGAAATATTGGTAGCAACTTTTTCCTCGAATCTGATTATTGCGTTTTGAAACACTTAATGTTGAGAAAATATGCAATTCGTCTAATACGACGAGACTTCCAAAAGCAGGTCTTGCAAGGGCTAATTGTTTTTCAAATAGTCCCATGGACCATAGACGGTGTGTGAAAATGGTAGAAGAAAACGTTTTTCATTTGGATATACTCCTATTTTTTCTGCAGAATTCGTGAGTGTAGTGGACCAGTTTAAATTTCATCATTTTAATTGATGATCGTGTAAGAATTTAACTGTTTGTATTGAGGAGTTTTCTGAATGCAAAAGATGCTGGAATTTTTATTTATACTTCGCAGTTTGTTGCGAATAAAGGCAGGGATTGTGCATGGAAGTGTAGACTCACCCCCAATTGGCATTGCCTGTTTTACCTCCTCCTAATGCTGCAGTAATTTAAACATTAACGGGATTAAATTGATTTTGCAATTGAAATTTTGGACTACAGGCACTCTGCTCAATTCTGGGTTTTGCCACGAAGCATCGATGGTTTGGTATCATTAGCAGAAAAATGGAAAACTAGTCTTTATGACTATGGATGTAAAGATTTGGTATTAAGAGGTATTTGCCAATATGTCAGTCTTTTCTTATTTTAGTCCTCGTTTTTCTTATCAGCTTTGTCATTGTGGTTGTAAATTTCCAGTTCAGGATCATTCAGGGACTTTAGTGATGTTGGAGAATTGCTTTGGGGGCTTAAGTAGGAAGCCTATTAGAGAAGGAGCTTGGTATGTAACTAGGAAGTGTGCTGTGCTCTTCGCCCATGGGAAACCTTTGACGACATGAAAAGATGAAATAGATTAACAATCGTTTAACCTTATAAATCACCAGAGCAAACAAGGCTATTATTAATATGCATAATTAGAATCGGTTGTTTATATCGATAGGACTTAAGTAGAGGCTAGACATGAGTGCATTGTATGCATAATTACTTTTTGGATGTCATGGTTATACATGAATAGAAAGGAGGGGTTGAAATAGATTTTTTTGGTAACTCTTTCCTCTCTTATCCATTTATTAGGTTTATTTGGACTCCAAAGAGCAATCGTCCTTAGTTTCTCTGGCCTCCAGTTTACTAAACATGGTTTGGAGCTGGCTTTGAACCCGATTTCCTTGTCATCAAATATATCTCTTCGACAAATACCGTATAAAAAGTATTCATTATACTTGAACATCAGAATTAATCCACCTGACGGGATTAAAACTGTAGAGATTCGTTTGGATAATGCGAAAGATACTGATGTATTCGCTTGTGGCTCTGCATGTGAGCAGATCGTAAAAATAAGGTAAGGAACAAAATATTTAATATACACACTTTGATCTATAAGGAACAACTTTATTCTTTTCTAATAAGGAACTCGAGGCTGAAAATTCCGAAAAATATAGGATTTACGAACTATCCAGGCTCTCGGATGGAAAACTCCGGATAACTTTTCACAAATAAAACTACCCAAGTTAACAACTGACTAACTAACTAACATATATAACAATTTATTTCTCGTCGTATTTCTCCATAAGACTCCATATGGATGGAAAGTTAGAAATCCAAGCAGGTTGAAATGAGTTTGCTGTGAAAATAAGTATTCAAACATATGTCACGACAAGGATCAATGTAAGGAACTTCCAGCCTCATTTTGTTGAAAATTATGAAACTCCAGCCTCAACTCAAACCAAAGGTTCCTTGTAGAAGAAACGTGTACTAGGCTTCGTTTGATTTTATAAGCATTTGGATTTGTTTTATCCTTTTAATACAAGTTTTTAGTACAATTAAAACTATATACAGCATTGAAAATTTCTTAATGTTTATAAAAAAGATATGGAGAAATTGTTTGGAAAAAACCTCTCACATGTTCTGAACTTACAAACTATTATGCTAACAACCTTATTAAGCCCACCTCAAAATTCACAAAATATTGCTTTTCCAATATATTGTATTCACAAAATGTCATTTTGCCACTATATTTGTGTCGCGCATGCGCATTGATTTCTAGACCACAAGTGATAACACAATGTGAAAAAATTCTAGCAGTAAGAAGAAGAAACTACTTCTATTCGCTGATGATGTGCCTACCTGCGCCTCCAAGTTCGCTTGTGGGGGCTTCCGCTCTATAGTGGAATTATGGAAAGCTCTGAGGCTCACCTTTTGTGATACTTCTTTATTTTAGCAATGCACCATCGGTCTTCATTGCCAAGCTGACCAATCCTGTAACTCCGATTCTGTATGTTTCTTCCAATCGTACTGACCTTGAGATCATAAATAAAAGTTCATTTATCAAGAAGGCGGTACAAGGTGAGTTTTTTGGCCAACCTTTTTCCTTAATTTTGGATTGAAATGCACCAATCATTATCGAGGCTATTGTTCTTGTTGCTTGTCTGATCCCGAAAATTTGATTACAAATAAATTTCAGATGAATCAGAGACGATATGAAGGTTCAGACAAGCGCTTTTGACCATTTTGGCTCAGTGGAGTCGTCTCTCTTTGCTCTCTCAGGCATTCTAAGTTCGAGTACCATCATGTGCCAATCCTGAAAAGTTCACTGGCACATTTTTTATATAAGCAACCTTGCTAAAGCCTCACTAGTAAAAGTTTCTGAAATTTTCTATTGTCTTCTATTGTTTAAAAAAACAAAAGAACAAAATAATCTATTGTAATTTGCCAGAAATCTTACAAGTGGGTTTCCTACTGTAAGCGGTTTCTTATAAAAAAAAGTGGACACCTGCGTAAATTGTGATTGAATTTTTTTGTCAATTTTAACCTTGTATCTTTTCTTGCCAACAGAGAGTGACAACGAGCAACCAAGATTTGCAGCTCATCATTTCACGATTCCAGCTAAGTTTTGGTTTGCAGTTATTTTTTGCATTATACTCTTTCATATAATTGTTATCAAAATGATTTACACGGCATTTTTGAAAGAAAGGACCGGGAAAAGGACTAAGAAAAGAGGTTTTAAAACGTAGCAATATTCGCATTTCTAGTTGTCAAAATCTAACCAATATGCTTCAAATTCAAATGGTATGGCTTTCGATGTGTATGAAATTCTGAATGCTGTTCTACCGAAAAAAGTAACCAAATCTCGTATAAATATGCACTGTACAATTTCATTCAATGCAAGTGAGACAAACCTAATTCTACGAATAGCAACGTGGATGGTGTAAGATTGAACTGACTTGAAACAATGTTGTAAGCAATCATACAGTTACAGTATTGTGGCTCAATCATGTCTCTCTTTCGTTCCACCGTCTTAACTATTATTTGCTATCACTGAGAATCGAATTGGGACAATCCGCATCTTTGGAACTTTTTATTGCTTTGGAACAATGATACAAGCATTCTCGCAGTAGAATGGCTCAAACATGACATGTCTCTCTGTTTCACCCTCTATGCACTATCTATCTTCTGTCAGTGAGAATTGAATAGGAACACTACGGATTGAACTTTTTATTGATTTGAAACAATGTTGCAAGCAGTCATACAGTATTATGGCTCAGACATGATATGTCTCTCTTTTACACCCTCTTCATTATATACTGTCAATGAGAATCTAATTGGGACAACACGGATCGAACTTTTTATTGACTTGGAGCAATGATGCAAGCAATCAAGTAATGGGTCGACTCGAATAGCATGCAAGCGTCTCTCTTATCATCCATTGCGAAACGTGCTGCGTACAATATGTCAATAAAGTCTCGTAAGAAAGCCATGGATCGTATGAAACTGGCTCAAGAAGCAGGCTAAACTTGTCACCTTAACATCTGATACACGCACCATGAAATTTTGTATGAATGGGAGCTTTGTCACAAGCATTACCGCAGTATAACTGATTTAAGAATTGAAAAAAGTGTTTCTCTTTTTATCACCCATTTCATCCTCTGGTATATACACCATGTCAATGAGAACCTCTTCTGGACAACTTGGATCGTATGAAATTGGATCTTTGCCGCAAGAAGCCGTCTAATATAACTGGTTCAGGAAGTGGTCCAGAGTTACCCTTTGCGAAATCTGATTCACGCACCATATCAGTGGAAATCTTATCCGGCCAGTAATAATGGATTCTTCAACTGGAGGCGATGATAACAGCAATCATATAGTTTCACTGGTTCAAATAGCGTGCCGAAATCTCTCTTTGTGTGCCACTCATTCAGTATCTACTTAATACAGCATGTCAATGAATGTCGAATCTGGACAATACGAATCGCTTGAGATTTTGTTTGACTAGGAGGTATGATAAAGCAATCATATGGTTAACCTGGCTCAGAACCTGATGTCTTCTTTTTTTACTTCTTTTCACCGTATTCTATCACTATCTACAGCATCGTTGAGAATCTTTTTGGGATAATATGTTTGAGTTTTTTTTACTTGAAACAACCACACAAGAAATTATACCGACCGTTTTAATCATACAAACAATTGACAACTGTCTACCACGCTCTCTTCGTTATCTCCTATGAAAAGCATTGCTCTAAAAAAGCCACGCGTGGGATACAAAGAATGGCATGGAATTTTCCTGGAAGGAAACAGTATTAAAAGCTATCATACTATTGTAATATTTGTTGAAACAATGGTACAAGGTATCTTGTCCTCAAAGTTATCTGCATAATGTATTATTGTAGTCAAAGAAAATCAAAGACGACTTAAAATTTCGTTGAAGACGAAACCGTGGTTAAGGTAGTTGAAAGTTTCCGCATTTTTTATCAGTGATAGATTTGATTTTCCACATTGTCTTTTTCTAATCCAGTAGATTATTACAAACTACTCATATAAAGCATGGAATGATGGACTTTTATAAGAATGAAACTTATGTGTATGTAAAATCAAGATGCAAAGTTTCAGTCAAACCATGCAAAATTTGGTGCAATATCTTTTGTTTGATATGGTATGGTTGCATTTGCTGTATTGTTGTTTTACCTCGATGTTGAACAACACTTGTTGCAGTGCTGATTCAATAACGATTAGAATTTTTTGAAAGTGTAAGAAATGCAATCGATGGACAAATGTCATTCTTTTCTTCTTAGATGCTTATACAAATGTTTTCATTATTTTGCAAGAATTACTAGTATTGATGGATTTGAACACGCATTCACAATGTAGCCTTCAACCAATACGTAAAACGGATCAATAGTCAAAGACCGATTGCTTTTCATTAAAAATCTTTCCTTAAGCCGGGCGCAAACCGTACCAACATGTTGGCCAACGTAGCCGCCAACAGTTGTTGGCCAACAAGTTGGCACGTTTTGCTATAGATGTTGTCCAAACAAACAACATGTTGTTAACGGAAGACAATTGGCCAAAATTTTTGTTACGTTTTGCTATGTCTCGCCAACATGTTGGCACCACAATTTCAACTCCGGTCGTTATTTCGGAGACCTTGAAATAAGAAAAAGCTCGCGGTTTCAGTTGGACCATGAGCTTTTTCTTCTTCGTCGTCAACCAAAAGAGCGATCAATAAGCAAACGCTGCTTCCTTTTCGGCCATGTTTGCAAAAGATCAATTGTAGATGACGTCAGTAACCCAAAACATCTCAGTTGTTATGATGGTATGGCAAACCGTACAAACATGTTAGCTTATTTTCAGCCAAAATGTTGGCCAAAAATGTTGGCACGGTTTGCGCCCGCCTTTTAAACTTGTCTTAAAAATGCGCTCAGATTTTCTCCTGAGGAACATTGTCATTTTCCATACTCTGCAAAGATGAATAATCAATATATATTTTTATACAGTTGGGCATGGTTTGACCAGAGCTTTGTTTCAGCACCACGAAGTAAATGGGTATTAACTGCGTGATTTTTATAATCGGTTTATCTTCACTAATTTGCGTATACATGCACTTATTCTTGTAATTCAATACCGTAGCTGTATTTTTATCTGAGTTGGACTATTATTTGAACTTGTCTTTTTCAGTATTATCATTCATAGCTAGTACTATATGTTTGGTATGTTTGACTATTTTTCTCTTCTACACTATGAGTTAAAACCTAATGGAATATTTATTCTCCTTATCATTATACCACGGTAAAACCTCACCAACATTCCACGTGTTCCTCCAGTTATTCCACAGATTATTGTTGAGTGCATATTTTGAAATTAAAGGGATGGCTAGTAGAAATGAATGGAGATAATGATTGACAGCTTGGCAAGACCAGATCAGGTCTCGAACCTATGACTTCTGGCCTTGTAGATCATTGCCGCACTAAGATCCTCAAGTTCAAATTCGTCCCTGGTCTGGCTAATCTCTTACATTACCCTTAAGCCTTTTTAGTACATATTTTGCTTGCATGAACTCTTTCTGACTACTGGCAATCCTAGACATGATGCAACATATAGGCTATTCACCACGTAGCGCGTTTTTCATACATTACAACATGCAGTGCATTCATCTGGACCAGGAAAAATCTACTATGTTCAAAAATCATTTGGCTTTTTAGGGGTGAAAGATGACTTCGCGAAGTAGAATTGTTATAATTAGTTTTTTATTGACACATCTATTATTTAAATTGTACTGAGTTGTAGTATGTTTGTACCGGTGATGTTTAAATTTAAAATTTTAACAAATATATTCGGAAGTGTTCATAAAGCTTCCAACCAACCTCAAAAGCACCGAATTTTATGATTTTGTTAGTGGCAAAAGGTTGTTTTTTTCAGAGTTCATGCTAATGTTCCACCCTTGTTTGTAAACCATCATTGTAGCGAACCGACGGTAAATGCGCCAAATTAGAATGAAACAACATCTAAACACTACGAGTACAGTAATTCAATGTTGCAATGCTACATATATTTACAAATTACGCTCTAATAAAAGGTCTTGTTCAAGGTTTCCAGGTGATTGTTTTTACGGCAATCCTTGCAGCTTTTCTAACTGCAGCACTTTCGTGATCATTTACCAACTGTTCAACCTGCAAGAAAAAGGAGTTTTGAAACTTAATCTTTTATCTCCAAATACTCTTCTCGACTTTAACACATTTGAAGCTCGAGTGAATAAAAAAATCCTTCAGATGCCTTATTGCCGTCCTCACGTTCATTGATTGTTGAAAATTTTCCAACAACCCCAGTCCGCTTATATATTCTGAGCCAACGCTTATGTATTAGATTTTCTGCTTTAAAAATATCAGACATGACATTTTAGTCCGAAACACGTAAATTTTCCATGCATTTATTCTTCTTTGTTAAACAGCAACAAGATAAAATAACTTGCGATAGAATAACATCTTATCTTGCAAGCAAGTAGCTATTGACATTGTTACTGAGAATGTCTTAGCTTTTCTAGGGGAGTCGAGAAAGAGGAGTTTGCATCCAGTTGTCATAGCTCCGCAGAAATGTGGCCAAGTTAGAAAGATTATTCAAAACAACAAATATTGAGAAAAGCTTTGGTAGTTGACAAAAGAAACTTCAGTTCAGTGATAAAGTTATAAAAACGGAAGTCAGTCAGATATCAAGTAAAGCTTACATCTTTGAGTGATTTCAGTAGCTGTGCTCTGCCTGCAGGAGCTTCTGATAGTTCTGTAATAGTCTGCAAGTTTGATAAGAAGAACATTAAAATGAGAGTTTGTTGGTAAAGAATTGGTTATTTATAGAATATATTCTTATAAAAAAGTGTAAATAGAACAACATTAGCGATGCTAACCTTCAAAGAATTCAGTCTGACTTCACTTGATGGATCTTGCAGGTTTGCAACAAGGCGAGGAATCGCACCTGCCTCGATGGCAGCGTATTTTCCTTTAGTTGTTATGCTTATCCTAGAAAAAGAAATCGTTGCATTGTAGGCTGTCAAAGGAAACCCTTTTGCAGTTATTTGAGAGACATACAGTAGCAAATTTCGCTATGCATTTTGCAGCAAATGAAGCTATCTGCTCAACATGTTCTGAAAACTTTGTTATTTCATCTTACAGCCCCAGCATTGCATATTTGGTTTCATAATCTGTTTGCGTTGAAACTGAAAGCCCAATGCTATGTAGACAGTGGTCCAAAGTTTTCTCTTTGCTTTTATGAACCCCGTGGATAATTCTGATTGTTTTCACTGTCTTGGTGTTGTGCTAGGGGGCTACCGGGGTGCCCTCTTGTTATAGTTAAAAATTCCATTTAAATGCATGAAAGTCATTTTTTCAGTTAACTACTTACGCCATGAGTGCTCCAGCAGCACTTGCTTTCACCTCGGTTGATTTGTCTTCAAGAAGTAAACATAAGATAGGTACAGCCCCAACTTCGCATGCGGCGTCTTTGCCATCCAATGGAAAGCTATAATGAGAACATCAGCACTGCAACTTAGTCGAGAACGTGTTTAATATACCAGATGCTGTTTACTGCCAGTTGCCGTATTCAACTTTTAAAACCAATATTTTAGTAATAATTGCCAAGAGCATATTTTGGTTTGCATTGGATGGGAGAACGCCATAATACATGATCAGTTAATCTGTTGGTTAATATATTAAGTTAGTTAGTTAGTTAGTTAGTTAATTAGTTATTTAGCTAGTTATTTAATTAGTTAGTTAGTTAAATAGATAGTAAGTTAGTTAATTAGTTAGTTAGTTAATTAGTTGGTTAGTTAGTTGGTTAGTTAGTTACTTGGTTAGTTAGTTAGTTAGTTAGTTAGTAAGTTAATTAGTTAGTTAGTTAGTTAGTTACTTAGTTAGTTAGTTAGTCAGTCAGCTAGCTAGCTAGTTAGTTAGCTAGTTAGTTAGTTAGTTAGTTAGTTAATTAGTTAGTTAATTAGTTAGTAAGTAAGTAAGTTAGTTTGTTAGTTAATCAGTGAGTTTGTCAGTTAGTTAGTTAGTTGGTTAGTTAATTAGTTAGTCAGCTAGTTAGTAAGTTTGTTACTTAGTCAGCGAGTTAGTTAGTCATTAAGTAAGTTAGTTAGTTGGTTAGCTGTGTAGTTAATAAGTTGGTTAACTAGTTAGTTGGTTAGTTGGTTGGTTAGATAGTTGGCTAGTTAGCTGGTTGGTTGGTTGGTTGGTTGGTTAGATCGTTAGTTAGATAGTTATTTAGCCATCTAAGTAGCCCGATACAAATTCTTCAATTCGGTGAGAAAATATGGAAAATAGAGAGAAAATCAAGTGAAGCTCGTCTCAGTGATAAGTTTCCTGACAAAATTTACATACTATTATTTACCTCAAATCCATTATATCCCTGGCTGCCTTGGCTCTTATAACAACGTTTGTGTGATTTAATAAATTGGTAAAGGTTTGCATTGCATTGTTCTGAAGAGCTTGTGCTGTGTCAATTTTCATGCAGTAATGTAATGAGTCTAGTATAATTTCCTGAAAAACCAAAAAGTTGTATGTGTTATGCATTGAAAAGTTCCAACAGTCCTTGAAGTGCGGAGGGTAGATTATAATCTGCTTACTCGGCTGACTGACTGACTGAGTGCCTGCCTGCCTGCCTGACTGACTGATTGACTGACTGACTGACTGACTGATTGACAGACAGACAGACAGACAGACAGACAGACAGACTGACTGACTGATTGACTGACTGACTGACTGACTGACTGACTGACTGACTGACTGACTGACTGACTGACTGACTGACTGACTGACTGACTGACTGACTGACTGACTGACTGACTGACTGACTGACTGACTGACTGACTGACTGACTGACTGACTGAGTGACTGAGTGACTGACTGACTGACTGACTGACTGACTGGCTGACTGACTGACTGACTGACTGACTGACTGACTGACCGACTGACTGACTGACTGACTGACTGATAACATAGCTTGATGGGCTACGAGGCACATATTAGGGATCTGGATTTTAATAAACAGAAAGCAATAATAAATCAGTCAGAGTTGGCTTAAGCAAGCAGCGTGATATATGGTACCTTGATTTCGTCTTCTTCGTTAGGAAGTTTTTCCACCAGAATAGGAACCAATTTAGCCTCAACGATTCCATCAGGTCCTGAAATAGATTTTCTGTATAAATGTTTCACCTAGAACGTCCAGTAGGGCAAAATAGGCTTCTGCAGAGGAACAAAAATTAGAGCACCCTGCCATCTATTAATTCATTTTTCTTGAAAAGGTTGGCAGTTTAAGAACAAGGAACGCTAGCCTGAATATCCAGTTTGTGTGCTTGTGTGCTATTTTTGTAGTTTCAGCTTGAAGTTGATTTTGGCAGTTCCCATTTAGAACTAATTCAGTCTTAGAAATTGCTGTTAGTTTGCCCCTGGCGAAACAATCAAACATTATTTTTCAAACATTTGAGATGATCTTTGCAAGCAATGTTTGTCCGTTTGGCCAGGTTAAAAAACATCGCTTGATATGCAGAATTGGATAGCAATCTTTTTGGAAATCTTCAATGATGTTTTCTGCTTTTCACAAGAAAATATTTTACGAGCAATGTTTTGCGATGTTGCCAAACGGTTGAACGAATCTCAAATGTCTTATAAGCTATGTTTGATCGTTTGGTCAAGCTTAATGGAGTGTTTTTGTATGATTAGCTTTTGTAGCTACGCGGATCCTTCTTCATTAGAATATTATCGACTGTGCTAGTGTTCCTTACCTGGTGGAGATTGTGAAGCCATAAGAATAGCTTTGTGTGATTGAATTCTCGTTTTATAAACTTCATCATTAAACTACAAGAGAAAAATTCTGTGTTGAGATGCAAGCCTTGTGATATGATTTTCAAAAGAATACACTACAATATCATTCTTTATTACTTTTTATTTTATACCAAGATTGTCTTAAACCTGGCAATAAAAAGGTTTTAGAATACAATCAATTTTGAATATGATGAGAGGATATCCAGTCCTTTCTTTTCATTTCTACCAATATGGTTTTGATAGAAAACATCTCGTTTTCAAACTAATGACATGGTAACTATTCAGCTCTCAAAGGGGATTGGCGTGTCTTTTGGACGGACAAATCTGGTACAGCAAGACCGTTAATTCTTCGAACTGTTATCTCTGTGTTTGATACAGCTTTTCTTTTTACTTTTTATTGTCTATGAGTTTGTTTATTTCATCTCCAAAGTTCGATAAACATCTAGAAATGTATATTATATCGTATCCTTAGACTGATTACTTGCAAGTCGAAATCTCGATTTTGATTTTACTTACCAACTTTGAGAGTGGAACTATCACTTTGTGATTAATGATTGCGTCTCTGCCAATCGCATGACCTGTGAAGAAATGAAACATTGTGTTAGAAGGTTTTTTGCTTTGAGTTTTGATTCCTTGCATATCTTCGCATTTTCACATTTGTTTGATCTTGAACCCAAACTAGCAGAAAATTCGGTGGGTATTTGATTTGGATTCTGTGATTGGGTTCTCTAAAGCTTCTTTAGTCTGAAAACGATAGACTTTAGAGGGATGTTGAGTTTGGAGAAATGTTGAGTTTGGTACATTCGAATTCTTTTCTAGTAGGTTACAGACAAATAATTGCGAAACACATCAGAATCACTGTGAAGACATCAAAATCTTATGCCTGCGAATTGTCTTTCCAACGGCCTTCCAGACCTTCCAAACCTAAGCTGTCAAAAAAAACACGAAGGTTTTTCGGGGTTGTGCAACATTGGTTTCGTAAATCCGCAAAGGTAAATTTACGGGAAATTTACCCGGGTGGCCAAACGCTGCAACATTTCAAATGCAACATTTGTCTGCGTTATCAAAAAAACTGGAAACAAACCAATGATGTTATTTCTATGGTAACCATCCTTTTGGCGCTATAGTTACTTGCTATAACGCATGCTTGTGTGTAACAAATGTTGCAAGACCCGGCCAAACGATGTAACATCATGTTGCGCGGTGCAACAATTTTGACCGTTTTCAAACTTCATGCAACATCGTGCAAAAAATGTTGCACACTGCAACATGGGTGGCCAAACGACGCAACATCGGGTCGGCAACAAATGTTGCATCCAAATGTTGCATCGTTTGGCCGGGGCTTAAGGCCAACAATGCCTGATCGTTTGATCAGGGAAACACTCACTCTAACTTGAAATTTTATTTACTTTACCCTGAGATTCGAGTTGTAGCATACCTAATAACTAAAATTCGAAAATTCGTTAACTTGAACCGTTTTTGTTGGACCCTGGGAGATCCGAATTATCATAATACCATAATATACTACGGAATTATCTGAAGACAGATCAACAAAACGTGCTCAACCCTTATTGACTCTTACCAACTCTGATTGACTCGCTGATTTTTTCAGGATCATGCAGAACTTCACATAGAGCAACTAGTGCTCGTTGTCTAACAATCAGTGGCTCATCTTTTTTTAATTCTCTGTTCTGTCGAGAGATATACAATTCAATGTTATAAATAAATTCTATTAATACCTACGCTTAGTACTTACCTCTCTGGCTTTTGGTATATAGATATAGGGATTAAAAAGTTTTTGTGGACCATAACTTTCTCCACCTTCTATATTTTGTGGAGCACAAGCAGGAGTGAAAGTGGAAGTTACTCCTGCCGTTCCATACATTGGCTTCCATGGTACTAACAGTTGGCACACTTTTTGGTACGAATCCATTCAAAATGGATAAAAATGAAAATTGTTAAAATTGAAAACTGTTTCAGTGTTGATTTTTATTTTTGGTGAAATTCGGTGGACATGGCAGTTTAAGATACCTATGGACATTGCACAATAAGATTCGGATGTACTAGATACCTACGTACTTACCCTTGTTTTATATCTAAGATCTAGATATGAAAATATTAAAAGCACCGTAGTATGGCCTATGATGGAGTATATTCAATGAAACTATGGTAAGTAGAATGACGGATATGTAGATATGATAACACAACAGAATAATAGACTAGATAGAGCAGAGCAGAAGAGGCAGGCAGGCCTAAAGGCCGGGTACCCTACTAATTAGTTTATAAGCTGAGGCCTTCTTGCATTTACACTCATTTGCAGCGTCATCACTTACCAATTTTGGCAGCGCTCTGTCGCCATATGCAAGTGGAGCCTTTGTAATATCAATATTAGGTGGTAGGTTTGCAGATATCACCGTATGTGCCATTATTTAGTAGATTATTCTATACCTTTTCTCGCTTTTTGCTTAGGCCAGGCTGGAGAACATGGAAGTAAATAATGATATCAACGGTTTCAAGGCAACATGTTTTGCTGACAGGTCTGCTGATTCAATTCCGTTCAATGCACAAGCGAGGCGAAAAAGATCTTTGGCCTTTGGACATGTTGAAAAGTCGAAGTTTGAACTTGAAATTTTTGGAGGACATAAAATCAAGCTATTGACATGACAAATGACTAAAAAAAATCATATTTGGACAGGTAAATGCGTTGTTTATTATTTTACAAACAAACTCTCTCGGTTTGCTAGGTTCGTTGCTGACGCAAATGATTTTACTTTTTGCTTGCTTTGTACAGCAGGTGGAGCAGGCAGCGCCCGCGGCATTTAGGGGGCCAGCCTCTGGAGTTCCTGCTAGTTTTCGACCCGACGAGGAGGTCACTCAGGTGAGCTAAATCAATTTGAGGGTCAATGTGACCTATTTTCAGGCAATTTCACCTTAAAATGTCAGAAAAACATGGTCGAATGCTCTTCCGTTGTGAATTTCAAGATAAATGATAATTTTGTTGGTTTAAACCGTTTCTTGATATCATTTGACTACGTTTATATTGAAGATATTTCATCCAAATTGAAATTCGTTTTAAAAAATTTTTGGTTTGCATGGGCGGTCCATTTCCTACCCCCCCAAATTTTCTCATCCTCTTGAATTAATATTCTAGTTATTCTAAATTGGATGAGAAAATTATTGTGGTACTGAAACGTTAGCAACAACAATTTGAAAAGTTGTAATCGTAATCAGGGCCGTCATCAAGAGGCAGAGTGGGCCCTGGGGTTGTGTAATTGTACCGGACCTCTTGTAGGCTTTAGGGGGAAGTATTAGAGAGTTTTCAGTTTTTTGCGGGCCCCTTAACAGCCCGGGCTCCGGACCTCTGACCCTGCTGGACCTCCCTCTTGACATTACTGATCATAGCAAATCGCACTTCTAGCTATAGCAATAAAAGGGCAGAGTCCTAAAAATTTCCTTGAGGGCAAGCCCCAAGGCTCCCAGGTTTTGCTTGCTTCACTTGCATTTTCACCCGAAGTATCTGGCAGGAGCGTTACCCTTGCCAGATGCACAAACATAGCACTTTTAAGAAGTTTTGCCTTACCTCCTATCTCCAAAGGAATTGTTTTCCTCTGCCAGTTTTTCAAAATGAAATCCTCCATGCAATTTTCTGCATATCTAGGTAACCCAGCAAATGCTGTCCTATTGCAGAATCAACGTTTTGGTTAGGTTGTTGTTTAGAACTGCCAGGTAGTGGCTCTTTTGCTACAAAGTATAGCATCATGATAGTTAGATTTAGTTGAAGATTCCAAGTGGGAAACAACTCTTCTGCAAGAGTGCACTTCCCTGAGATTAGGAGACATGTTTCCAGCTAATTTGTTCATGCTTGAAATCTTGTTTTATCAATCACCTTATTTTGTCCGTTTTCTTTGCAGGCAAACTATTGTAAATGGGATCTAAAGTGTACCAATCTCCAGAAGTTCTTCCATATGCATGTCATTTATCATTTCTTACTATATTTGGATTCTGGTTAGGTGTGTATATATTTGGCATTTTTTCTTTTACTGAGATTTGTGTTTTTCCAAGTTGTACCCTGTGACACGGTCAAATCTTAGTGAGATTTTGACTATATACGAAACTCATCTTGGCAATCTTCTTTATTCTTCCAATTCTCTGCTTGATATGTCATGGCTTGTCTTCCAGCTGTCTTAAAGATATTTACAATCTTTCTTACTATTATTTTCTTCAAGAACTCAAGCTTGCATTTGACAATTTCTTATTTACTGTGGATTCTTTGGTCCAATTCTTCATCCAACCATTCGGTCTTTTGTTCTTGAACCTTGTTTATTTATTCTAATTCTTTTCTTGATAAATCATGGCTTGTCTGGCTATTATTGAAGATCTTCCCAATATTTCTTGCCGATATCTTCTTTTCAGTACTCCAGATTGACTTTGACAATTTCTTCAATCACCCTCGATTCCATCGTCTTATTAATACATCCAACATTATATCATCTGCTCTTGATCCTTGTTTATTTTCCAAATACTCTGCGTGATATGCGATGGCTTCTTTTGCTTCCATCTTGAAGATCTTCCTCTTCTCTCCTGCCTTTATCTTCTTTTCAGTACTTCAGGTAATGCCTTTGCAAATTCATTCTTTGAAATTTGATTCGATTACTACATCCAAACCTCAATATTTTGATCTGAAACCTTCTTTATTCATCCAAGTTCTCTGTTTCATTTATAATGGCTTGTCTTGTTCATCCCAGAGCTCAAACTTGCATGTGACAATTATCATCATTCACTGTCCATTCTTTACTCCAATACTTCATCCAACCCTCGGTCTTCTGCTGTTGAACCTTATTTATGTATCCCAAGTCTCTGCTTGATATATCATGCCTTGTCTAGCTTACCGTATTGAAGATCTTCCCCACCTTTCTTGCTTAAATGTTCAACCAGAACTCCAGGTTGTTTTGACAATTTCATCATTGTCGATTATTTTGCCACTGCACCCATCCCTTAGTTTGCTGTTCTTGAATCTTCTTTGCTTATCCCCATCTTCTGTTTGATACATCATTGCTTGTCTTGCTGCTGTCTCGGAGTCCTCCCAATATTTCTTGTTGTTACAGTTGACATCCGCTATCTCGAACTCTCAAGGGAAACTGGAATTTGTTCGAGATAGCGAATGTTCGAAATAACGGATGCCCCATATAAATATAAAAAATTGTAGTTTTTAAGCCAGAAAGGACCCCTATTAACATGCAGGGTTACTGATCCCAAATTTCATCAAACAAGTCTATTAGTTTTTAAATAGGAGTCAAAGCTCATCTGCTTTCATACTTACTATTGGTGAAATTGAGATAATGGCGATGCAGCACATCTCGAAAGAGAACAGCTTCATTTATTGTATACATGGGCAGCATGTCACTTAGCTGCTGCCATTCCCGCTCCGCTAGGCGAACTTATACATATTTTCAGCCTGTCTCTTTATCCAGTTCAGGAGAAAATTTGGCAAAGTTCGAGATAAAGAGCAGGTTTTCCTCCATGGGAAATCGAAAATGGTGCGAGATAGCGAATGTTCGAGATAACGGGATTCGAGATAGCGGATGATTTTTCTATACAAGTCCTTATACCAAAACGAGGGGAAATGGAAAATCGTTCGAGATAGCGAATGTTCGAGATAGCGGGCAGTCGAGATAGCGGATGTCAACTGTATTTTCTTTTAGTACTCCAGAATGATTTGGAAAATTTCTTCATTCATATTCGATTACTTCAATTACAGTCTATTACTGCATCCATCCTCCGATCTTCTGTTCTTGAATCTTCTTTGTTCTTTCAACAATTCTCTGCTTGATGAATCATGCTTGTCTTCCTGCCTTCTTGAAGATATTCCGTATATTTCTTGTCGTTTTCTTCTTTCCAGTTGTCTAGATTTATTTCAAAACTTTCTTTATTCACCTTCAATTAGGCTGTCACTAAATCTAACCTTTAGCCCCATCTTTTGTTCTTGAACCTTCTTTTTTCTTCCAATTCTCTGCCTGATATATCATGTGACTTCCTGCCATCTTGTTGATCTTTTCCGTTTTTCTTCTAGTTATCTTGTTTTCATTGGTTGCATTCGCGAATTTGTCATTCATCTTCGGTTCTTAAGTATCTCTCTGTATGAACCCTTAATTTCTTTTCTAAAATCTTCTTTATTTTCCCAATGCTCTGCTTGATTCGGATGTATCATGGCATGCTTTCTGCCATGTTTAAAGTTTTCCAATCTGTCTTGCTGTTATCTTCTTTCAGACCTTAAGACTGGTTTTGACCATCTCTTTTTTCTCTTCTAATTTTTTTAGTCTATTCTGCATACAGTTTATCATCTTCTATTCCTGGACCTTCTCTATTCTTCCAAATTCTCTGCCTGATATATCATGGCTTGTCTTGCTGCCGTTTTGAAGATCTTCCAAATCTTTCTTGCTGTTATGTTCTTTGCAGTGCTCCATAATGATTATGAAAATTTCTTCATTCGCCTTAAATTCCTTAGTTTATTACTTCATCCAACCCTCCGTTTTCTACTCTCGATCTTTCTTTATTCATCCCATTACCCTCGATTTCTGTCCTAAAATCTTTATTCTCCCAATACTCTACTTGACGTATCATCTGTTTTGCTGTTATCTTCTTTCAAACCTCAAGACTAATTTTGACCATCTCTTTTTTTTTCTTCCGATTCTTTAGTCTATTTCTGCATCCAGCCTTCCCTCTTCTGTTCTTGAATGTACGTTATCATTCTTGTTTTCTACTTGATGTATCATGGCTGGGACTGTTGGTGTGTTAAAGAATTAAAGATCTTCCCCGTCTATTTTACTGTTATCCTATCTATACTTCAATTCGCATTTGACAATTTCTTCCTTCACATTCGATTTTTAAGTATTCTAAATTGCAGCTCAAATCTAAAGTATTGGAAAGAGCGCAGAAACAATAGATGGGGAAGATCCATGAGATGCGAACAGTAGAAGCCATGAAATGTCAAGGTGAGAATCAGAAGAACAAAGAAGGTTCAAGAACAGGATATCAAGGGTTGGATGACGTTATAACCTAGTGAATCGAAGATGTCAGTCTTATTTCTTCTCCATATATTTTACTGCTATACTCTCTTCGATACTCAAAGTTGCATTTCAAAATTTCCTCACTTTATGCAGTATCTTTGTGCATCCAACTCTTGATCTTCTGTTCTTAAACCTTTATTCTTCCAAATTCTCTGCTTGATCTATCATGGCCTTGTCTCCTCGTCCTGAAGATCTCCGCATCTTCCTCGTGTTATCTTTTGCGCGTTTGGCTTCCTGCTAGTCTTCCCGAAGGGAGGAATATTCACCCAAACTGCTTGATTTTATTCACGTCAATAGTAATGTTTGATAGATCACTATATGCCTTATATTTCGACAACTGAAGGACCTGAAGGCTTGTTCTTTAAACTGTTGTCGATCTAATTGTATTTGTACTTTTCTTTTGACGGTGGTGTTTGTTTTGTTTGTTTTGTAAGACTTTTACAAGACTGTTGCGGTTGTGAGATGCGTCTTCATACCTAATACTGTCAGAGATTGTCAAGATAGTTCCGCATAAACGATACCGAGTGTTTTCTAAATGCTAGCATGATCTATCCAGCCATTTCTGGGTAGAATCATAGTCATAAGAAAAGTACTTTTCTTATGACTATGGTAAATTTATATCTTCTTAGCGTTGATATTCTTCTTATCTTTCATTTTTAAGGGGCTGAACAGAATGATGTTTTCATCAACGCCGCTTCTCTACTGGTTTGATGCCGAAATAATCCTGAATGCAGATGCCAATAAATTCACAGTTGTATCAAAGCCTGGTTTGCTACTCGGGTATATCCTGTACGTTACTTGGAATTTTGTTGCACAGTAACTTTTATCCATGGACGTGAAAGATTTTCCTGTAAGGACCGCTGTGAAAAGAAGAAATTTTTCAAAACTAGGCTTAACGTTTTAAATCTTAGCAAAAACACCCCCTCTTGATTCAGTAGAAGTAATCAATCGATATTACTACGTGTACGTTCCTGTGGCGTACAAAAGGTGGGGTGTCGAAGTGCATGCGTTGTCGCATTACAAATAGCCTATGGTTTTATGTCCCAGGAGATGATATTAAGGTAAAAGAATGTTGCCTTCTTTGTACAAAAAAAAGTAACATATCAAAATTCGTAATTATTTTTTTATTCGCTTTGGAGAAGAAACCAGTACTTCTAGAACTGTAACTTTCAGTTTTTTAGAGTACGTTATTCCTTCATATTTGAATTGCGATAAACAACGGATACATTTTTTCGTCTGTTGTATGCCCGAGAATGTTCCCAGTGTTTATTGAATGTCGAACATGCTGGTTTGAAATAGGCTAGAATTTTTTCCGTGCAACAGATTGAATTTGTGACTCAAATTTTCCGACAACAATTACTCAATATGCTTTTCTTGGAAATCCTTTTGTTTTAAAAAAAATTTTCTCAAACCTTTACAAGTGTGATTGCCCCTCGTTCAGACCAAGTATAAGACGCAAGGTGGGAAACTTTGATCAACGGATAGATGTCAACCTACTTCGAAACAGCACCCGAATTCATTCCAATCGTAGTTTTAGTGACAAAATTTTGTTTTCCTCTCATATGTAAATATAAATTTTTTATTCAGAAAAAGTATTATTTATGTCTTAAATGTTTTTTTTTAAATGTAGAGGTAATAAGATTTAAAATTTTGGTGATTGATGAAATTGTAGTGTCTCAGAAAATATGTTGTTTATTGACTACTCTCTTACTGCAAGGATTTAAAATCTTGGAAGTGAAAAATAAACAAATCAAACACCAACCGAACAAGCCGAAAGCAAACAGAAACTGAGCTGCCCAGCCTCGGTGAGCTTCGATTAGAAATAACTGCATAGTATAAGCGACTCTTGCAGAAGCGAGCGAAAACCCACTCCAGCATATAGTAACAGCAGGCCAGACTGAGATGATTTCTTGATTGCCAAGCATGCCGGAATTCCCTAGGGAATTGTAGAACAGAGCGTCCCCTTCAGGCCTTCGAGTTTTGCAGCGCAAGAAAATCAGGTGATTCTCCTATTGTTTTCGCTTGTCGAGAGTCCCAGAAACGCGCAGACGGTCATTGAAAAATGTCTTGTTCGCACGCGATTTCTAGCAAAAACCATGAAAAAGCGGTTGCAATTGAAAAGAGAGAAATACAAGGCAAAATCAACACAAAATCAGCTGTTTTATTGAGCAATTTTACACGGAAATCAGCAGAAATTTGAAGCATTTTACACAAATTCAAGGCTAGGGTCAGCAATCGAAGTACGATAAATGTACGATTACTCTACAAATAACATATTTTCAACTAAAATTTCAGCAAAAATGTAAAATAGCATAAAAAGTTCACCAGATAAAGCTATTAGTATGTATAAAATCCATGAAAATACCAGAAAAACAGCAGAAATAAACCCACTTCACCAAGTAGAACCGTTCGGCTTCTCCATCATGCGCAACTGAGTAGACAATGAGAACAATAGATTTACCCATCGATCTTTGCGCCAAAATCCAGTTTTAAACTATTGCATGCTCAAAATCCCTCTTTCTTGGCTGAGTCGTGATGATGGAAGGAGCTCCAGTGTAAAATTTGCTTGAATTTTCTATGGCCGAAGTGATTTACCCTTCAAATTCTTTTAATTTGCTGCAGTGATCTTCAGTTATGAGTTGCTATGATGGAATTAATGCTGCTGGATCCAAATTTGGCAAATTATGCTGAGAAAATCATCTTGCAGCTCATCGAAGATGGAAGGCCTTGCCTTGTGGAGAAGAGAATGTCGCCGCTCTTTTGGTTCCTGCAAAAAAGATGCAAAGTAAGCTCACAATGATGGATTCCAAGTTCATTTCTTCAAACTACATCTTGCGTTTCATAAATAAAATGTATTTGCTGCAAGTTAATCATTTCATTTCCATCACAGGCCCTTCTTCGTCGATTTTCTGATGGATTCAGCAAGATGGAGAACATGGCCGCAAATCTGCAAATTGATCAATTCTCGAACAGCAAGGCTTCAAGCAAAGAAACTTCAGATAAGTACAAGTTCTCAATCATTTCTTTCAATATTCTGCATCATTTTTGCAACAAAAGATTTGTTTTCGCTACAATTTTCTTGAGAAAAACTGACGAAATCTTTCAGGTGAGAACAATGCCAATTCTGCAGCGGCAAAATTTCTACTTGTTCTTCATTTATTTTTGCGAAACACTCGAAGTTTTTCTCACAAAATTGAGCAGCAAAGTTGCGAAAACTTCTTGCAGAAACACGTTTCTCGTCCAGCTAATTAGCATATTAATTAAACTTCCATATTTGCACAAAAGTGTGCATTCTTACCGAGGCGGTCTCTGATTGGCTGAAACAACGCGCTTCATTTTCTCGTGCAAATTCTTTCTTGCAATGTGCCTAAATGACAAAAGGTGTTTTGATTTTTATTAAACGTGATTTCTAGATATTATTGTTTGAGTAAGTTTTTATTAACTGTTGCATCTCGATTAATTTAGAAACATACCAGAAAAATCGTTTAATTCACAGCCAAGAGACAAGCTGAAAGGCAAACAAAAATGAAATCGTATTTAGTCTAGGCCAGGCGTCATCAAAACTTTGAGAAATCGAGGGGCATTTCACTGTCTTAGAAGGCCTAATAACAGAATTCCGTCACTAGAAAAAGATTATCAAGTGACACTCAAACTTTAGCTTGTAAGTAGCCTCAACTCATCTAACGGAAAGATTTGAAAGAATTTAGCCACTGCAGTTATAGTTCCTTCGGTTAGGTGAGTTGGGGCCTCAAGCAGACTATCAAACTTAGGCCCATCGTTATAGGAAAGGGACAAGATTGAGGGGGTTATTTCACTGTTTCTGAAGACGTCTGAGATTTTCGTTACAACAAGCGGATTTTCATGAATTAGTAGATTTTCTACTATACTCTGAGAAAACTAAAAAGTTTTTTAAGGAGCGAGAAACAATAGCATAGCAAGCACAGCCTTGATGCGTCTCTTGGTTGTCTGTATGCATTGCTAAAAGCACATTATTATCATTAATGCATATTTTGATAACTCTGGTGGGCTTAAAATTAATTTAAAAGTACCCGACAGTTAATATAGTTGGGGAGTGGACCTAGCCCTATTCCTTTACAGTTCCTTCCCTGTTTCAGGAAACAATAGCTCACTGTTTGTTTGTTTGAAGTTTCCCACAAACATTAAACACGCGAAACAGGCTAGCGGTTTCTATATATATGCCAGTTCACAGTTATCTCAATCCTTACCCCAAATTCTAGCTCTAATACCAAACCTTAATCAGAAATCCTGGTCCTAAAATTTCCTGATATCATAATTGGTATTTCCTTGTAAGCAACGCTTGCTCGACAAAACTTAAGCAGATTAAGATCCCGATTGAAAAAATTGTCATTTTCCCACCCTTTTTCCTTCATCCAAGCGCCCAAATAAAGGAGCAAAATCGCCCCCATTCCGCTATCTTAGATGACGGCCTTACTGTGATGATTTCCGTTGTAATTTATCGCACAAAGCAAACAACTTACCCAACAAAGATAAGATAAATTGTAATTATTAGTTCTAGGTGATCTTAGAGATTTTAGAGTTAAAGAGAATTTGATTGCACTTTCAATAATGAAATACGCTTTCGCTCATTAACAATTTCACTGTTACTTGAAACCTTTTTTCACCAAAACAAGTTAAGTTGGTTGAATAAGGGGTGAGGCGTTTTGGAGTTGGTGATTTGGTTTGACTGTTGATTGTTTGATTTGTGGTTGTTGTGCTGGTTGTGGATTATTTTTGGCTTGGGGATTCATCACCTATTCAACGCAACTAAGCTTGTCTATACGAAAATGTGACATTAAAATAGCATCAAAACTGGTACATTTCATTATAAACTGAAAATGCATATCAAAATCGGTACTGCGCAAAGTTAGGTATGGTATACTTATTGATAGGTGTCTTTAAGTTATATATAAGTAAAGGGATAGATAATGCGTAGGTAAGGCATAAATAGGTATTTTATACGTAGTTGCAGAGGTATTCCATATAGGTATTTATATAGAAGAACAAACGTTGGTAATGTATATGTAATGCATTTTAAACCTATGTATAGGTATTTGTTATAAGTAGATATATACAGATGGGATGCACCATAACAATAGTCTTACGTATGGCATTATTACATTAAATCATATAGTTCATTATTACAGTTATACATTAGATATAGGCGTTGGAACTTAGAGGTATTTCGAGATGTGCCTTGAACGATTTTCCCTCTCATCACTAGCCGCAATTCTTATCTTACTGTAGCACTTATCCTTTATCGTGAAATCTAGCCTTAATATTTCCTCCAAACACAAGTGATGGCTTTGCGCAAAATTTGATATCTTATAAGAGTAGGATAGGATAGCTTAGCATATAATAGGATAATTTAGAATAGGAAAGGATAGCTTAGTATAGGATATGATAGCTTATTCTAGGATAGGATAGCTTAGCATAGGATAGGATAGCTTAGCATAGGATAGGATAGTTCTGCATAGGATAGGATAGCTTAGCATAGGACAGGATAACTTAGCATAGGATAGGATAGTTTTGCATAGGATAGGATAGCTTAGCATAGGACAGGATAACTTAGCATAGGATAGGATAGTTCTGCATAGGATAGGATAGCTTAGCATAGGACAGGATAGCTTAGCACAGGACAGGATAGCTCAGCATAGGATAGGATAGCTTAGCACAGCAAAGGCTAAGATAACTAGAGAGTAGACAACGCTTGCTTAACTAATCTAAAGCTGTTAAAGCTCCAATCAAACCTATGTAGTGAACATATAAAGTATTTTGCATTGGTATATGTAGGTATTTGAGATTCATTACTTGCCTTCACTTGCAATGGCAAGGCATGTTGATCATTGGAAGGATACGTAATGTCATTGAGACACAATGCAAGAAAGAAAAAAAGAAAAACTTACCTTGAAAATATATACAAAATTTGAATTTTTTCACAGGCATATCCACGTTTGAAGTTTCAATATTCTCGACCTAAAAATTGAATGCAAACTTTGTTTTAACAAAATGTGAACCATTAACATACATTACATACAATGCGTACATACATGGCTTCTTTTGTATTTTTGTATAACAAAGATATTAATATACTTCCTTTTTTATATATAATCTATGGAAAGACAAACTACGCGGGAAAACAGATAAAATTTCCATTACTGGTTAGCTAATTTAATTTGCAATTACTTACCTTTTAACTCGTTTATTTGTCTATACATTGCCTCTTTGATACGTTTTAAGTTAGGAAGATATTAATTTTACGTATTCATCTTATATATCATCTATGGAGAAGAAAAGTAATGGATACATTACGTGGAAATGGATGAAAGGTGAGATAATTTAGCAAGAACTTACTTACTTTTTAACTCATTTATTTGTCGATATACATGGTCTCTTTAATACGTTTTAGGTTAGGAAGACATTAATGCATAACGTATTAATTTTATATATCATCTATGAAGAAGAAAAGTAATGGATACATTACGTGGAAATGGATGAAAGGTGAGATAATTTAGCAAGAACTTACTTACTTTTTAACTCATTTATTTGTCGATATACATGGTCTCTTTAATACGTTTTAGGTTAGGAAGACATTAATGCATAACGTATTAATTTTATATATCATCTATGAAGAAGAAAAGTTATGGATACATTACGTGGAAATGGATGAAAGGCGAGTTAATTTATCAAGAACTTACTTACTTCTTAACTCGTTTATTCGTCGAAAAAACGTTGCTTCTTTAAATACTTTTATATCAGAAAATAGTAATATACATTTTTCATTTTATACATTATCTATGGAGAAGACAAAGTTATGGAGATATTACTTGGAAAATGGATGAAAGGCGAGTTAATTTATCAAGAACTTACTTACTTCTTAACTCCACATTGCTTCTTTAAATACTTTTATATCAGAAAATAGTAATATACATTTTTCATTTTATACATTATCTATGGAGAAGACAAAGTTATGGAGATATTACTTGGAAAATGGATGAAAGGCGAGTTAATTTACAAAGAACTTACATACTTCTTAACTCAATTATTCGTTGAAAAAACGTTGCTTCTTTAAATACTCTTATATCAGAAAATAATAATATACATTTTTCATTTTATACATAATCTATGGAGAAGACAAAATTATGGAGATATTACCTAGTAAATGGATGAAAGGCAAGTCAATTTACCAAGAAATTGACATACTTATATAGCCGAAACACAAAAGAAGCAAAATGGGACGAGAGCCTTGGGCCGTATGACTTGGAGGGTTACTCGGCGATTTCATTGAGCTCTACAGCTCAGTGGGAACGTCGTTGGCTCTCTGATCATGCAGCCCTGGGTTCATATCCCATCAACTGGTGGTATGCCACTTGTGGAAAAAAAATATATGTATCATATATGTCATTTCAATCACGATGCAAGAAAGCAAATATAACTAGCAATTACCTTGAAAACATTAGAAACTTGAATTTCCTTCTTTATGTATCAATCCATAATGTGATGATTTGGAGTTCAATTTCCAATCCCCATCCATAACAATCAATGAAGTTCTGATAGAACTTAAATTTGAAAAATAAGAATCTAAAATAAAAAATAGTAACAAATAATTTGAATTCTTGTTTATTAGAACAAAAAGATGAACGTGAAGTAATTTGGTGAGTTTAATACCTTATTTACTTACTTATTCGTTTATTTATTTGAATATCGCTTCTTTAATAAGTTTATAAAATGAATACATTAATATGTTTTATTCATGCTGAAAATCTATGGAGAAGACAAAGTTACTGACAATTTACGTTGGAAAAATGGATGAAAATCAGTGAGGTAACTTAACTCGTGCTGTACTGTATTGTACTTACTTACTTACTTACTTACTTACTTACTTACTTACTTACTTACTTACTTACTTACTTACTTACTTACTTACTTACTTACTTACTTACTTACTTACTTACGTTACTTACTTACTTACTTACTTACTTACTTACTTACTTACTTACTTACTTACTTACTTACTTACTTACTTACTTACTTACTTATTATATTATTATGATATAATTCATGGAGAAGACGAATATATGGAGATATTAAGTGAAAATTGGATGAAACGTGAGTTAATTTAACTTGCACTTACTTACTTACTAACTCGCTTATCATTTTTTTATATACATTGCATCTTTTATTTACAATAAATGGAGAAGACAAAGTTATGGAGACATTACGTGGAAAATGGATAAAAGGTGAATGCAATTAAGTTGTGCAATTTATGAGTATATACTTTTTGCTATTATACATTTTATCAGTCAAATGAGTTCAGAATTTAAGAGCAAAAACATTAAAAGATAAGACTGGATACATACAGTATAAACGTTTGAAGGCCTCTTTCTTGAGACAATGAAATGTGCTTGGAGCTAAACGAATTGCCAATCTACGGAAACATTAGTTTAGAAAATTTATGTGTAATAATGTCAATATCTAAGACAAAAAGCAAGGTAATGCTTGTTTAAAATCACGATCGTAACGTTTCTTTTTTGCTTTTACATGCTATGGACTGTCATTGAAAAGCTGGCAATGAACGACAGCACTTTCAAATCTCATCATTGGTGGGTATTGAAAAGCTATTTTATTTATTTATAAAGTAAATAGAAAAATGAAGTAAATATAAAGAGCACTTGGAGAAAGGAAAAATAATATACCGTTTATAGATTGATGCAACCCTCTGCTCGAACTTGATATATTGTCTGTTGATGATCTACAAAACGATTCAAATGTTGAATTTACATAAAGCTCTTGAAGAAATAAGCTAAATGCCCCCCCAATATCAACTGGTTTTGTAAAAGACTATGAATACTACATAGAAACATGCAAATGATATAGATACCAAATGCAAGCTTGTTTTCTACTATATTTACAATGTGCTATCCCTCATACTTCACTGTGAGTACTTTGGTTAATCAACAAGAATGACTATATACATATGAGCTTAATATCCAAATCAAATTTAAACGTGATGTGTATAGATCAAGTATAGATTTGATAATTGAAGATTGTATGTATTTTGTTTCTTTATGTACCATGTATGACCTATGGACATAATGCCAGCACATGGAACAAATACAAACATCATCGTTGTTCCTTTGTGAGTAGTTTTATGAACTTTATTAGTTATTGATTGATTGATTGATAAATTAGCTATTTTTCCTTGCAATTCCCAAAAAAACGAAAATGAATGATATACCTTATAGCCATTGATATAATGAAGCCATTCTCTTTTGGAACTGACCAATATGCCTGCTAATGATCTACAAACAATTTATATAAGGCTTTTGAGGAATATAAGCGAAACACCCTAGAATAAGTTGTTTTTAAAGACTTATGAAGAGGTTTAAGGATTATATATGTCATCTAGATGCCTAATAGAAGCTTCTTTCTATACGCATTGTGCTGCCCCTCTTCTACTCTGGAATGAAGTAGGCTGATGACAAAAGATTATGACAACATAGAAACGAGCTTACTGTCCAAATCAAATTCAAACTTATCGTGTATAGGTCATATATAGATTTGTTAATTAAAGACTGTACGTATTTCGTTTCTTTTTGTACAGTATGGCCCATGAACATGGTGTAAGCACATGGAGCAAATGCAAAGATCCTTGGTGATCCTTTGTGAGTAGTTTTATGAACGTTAATAGTTATTGATTGATTTATTGATTAATTATATATCTTTGCTTGCAATTCCCATCCCATAAAAGCGAAAATGCACCAACATGAGTGATATACCTTGAAGCCATTCACAGATTGAAGCCATTTTCTGATGGAACTTACAAATATGCTTTCTTAATGATCTACAAATAAGAGTCAGATATTGAATTTATATCAGGATTTTGAGGAATACAAGCAAAATACCCTAAATTAAGTTGTTTTTTTCAAGACTGATGAAGAATATGAAGGATTATGCATGTGATCTAGATTCCTAATAAAAAACGTGTTTGTACAGGCGTTGTACTGTCCCTCTGCTGCTTGAAGTGAAGTAGAAATTGACTAAATATTATGACAAAATAGAAAAGAGCTCACTGCCCAAACCAAGTTTAAACTTATTGTGCATAGGTCGTATGTAGACTTGATTATTGAAGACTGTTTATGTTTTATTCCTTTATGAATGACCTGTGGCATAAAATTGGCACAAAATTGGCACACGAATGGAAATAATACAAATTGTCTACACTGATCTTTGGTGAGTCGTTTTACTAACTTATTCATTATAATAGAGACCACCCTCATCCACACATATAAATTTACTGAAAGTACGTCGGTAGCTCGACCACACGCGGCAGTTGGCAAACCGGGGAGCGGCCGAACTTCGGACCGGACTACGACAAGCAAACACACCTGCCATACCAACGCCTAATTCAAGTATTAGTATGTAGACCAGCTCGGCAGTACTTAGATTTACTGAAAGCAGTCGACAATGATTTTAAAAACATTTGCATTTCATTAACATCTAGAGCGTTGCGGATTGTCACGAAAACGTTCTCGAAATCGTCGTTACTAAAATATTCAAAAAATCGTTCGAAAATTGATTTGTGAATAACAGTTCTCTAAAAAATAAAGGAGCTGACGAAACGAAGCGGATTAGAGCATACGATATAAGAGCTTAGCATACGAGATGGCACCATAGCATATGATATTCAAGCGTAGAACAGGATAGTATCGATTTTAGAGCAGTACAGCCATCGAGATAAAGTACCACAAAGATAGACCATAAATGATATAAAAACTCACTCTTCCACGCGTTTCTTATTTTTGTATCTCTGTTCAATCTGGCAATAAAAATGTTAATGTTGTAAAATGTATGTTAAGCCAATTTGGATAGATTGGAAGACGGCTGGTTTGTCTTTGGTTGTGGATGGTTTGTTGGTCGGTTGGTTGGTTGGTTGGTTGGCTGGTTGTTTGGTTGATTGGTTGGTTGTGTGGTTGGTGGTGATGTTGCAAGACTGTTGGTTGTCATAAGGCGGTTGTTTGCGGTAAGGAAAATCTATTCATGTTGGCTTAACTATATTGTACAACACGAGATACTATAGAGAGTTGGAGGCAAGAATAACGGCAGTATCATTCTGGTCAACTGGGGCCTTTTGAACTTAAACTCTCATCTGATTGTGACTTTATGATTATGATTATGATTATTCTTTTATTTTCATCATTAATAATTGCTATTCTATTACTTCAATATCAATTGACCCCATCTTACTAACACAATTATTGATTGATATAATTTGTATTTAATTCGTATCATTTTGAATATTACTTTACCATATATTATTATTAATCATAAAGTCGCACTCTGATGTGCCAGAAAAATTCTTTCTTTATCTTTGCTTCCGACTAACTATCGCTTCTAGTTTTAGTTTACATATTTGGCTTAATTTTTGAAACACATACGCACATAGCTATATCTATACGAAATAAACAAAGGTTGACTTGTTCATTGAAAATTTTTTATGTTTCTTTTGCGATACCGTGTACAATGTGGCGCAAATAATGCAAAAACTGCAACTTGCAAAATTATTTTTTCAAAAACAAGTTAAAACAACAAACGTTTAAAGCAAAAATTAAGCCTGCAAATCAATTATACCTGCTTCAGGTAGCTGAGATTCGAACCTTGCATCTCTAAGTCCTTGTACCGCACGCTTAATCCACTGCGCTAATCATCTTTCTACGCCAGCTGGCAATATATCTCAAGTCTATAGAAATAAAAAGTTTTGAGAAAGGAGAAAACAATTTATCAAAACAACAAGTGCTTAGACTCGAACCCGAGGTCTCCTATTTCGTGTGCCGTCTAACTAATCAACTGCACAAAGCAGAGCTACAAACGATCTGAATCAAAATTTGTTAATAATGTCGAGAAATTAGCTGAAGAGTTTCTGGAAACGGTCTGTGCTGAGACTCGAACTCAGGGCCAACTAGTTCGTGTGTCAACTTTGCTACTAATCAACTGCAATTAAATTGCAAGTGACGTCAATGGTCTAAAACGTTTAATACCACCAAATATTAGTTGACAAAGTTTTAACAACACAGAGCTTTAATTCGAACTCAAGACCCTACTTGCTTGCTGTTTAGCCATAGAATCAGTTACTGTAACTACGTCTATAAACACAGAACCGAGCCTCGTCACTACAGAAGAGATATATTTCCTTAACAATATATTAAAAGATATTCTACAAATTTACAAAAATGTATTTTCTACTAGATGCTACTTTCTTGTATTTTATTTTTTAGGCACAGTGAAAGAATCACAATCGTCATTTCACTTGAAGTAAGTCTGCATATTAGTATTTCTTTAACTCTTTATTGCATATAAAGGTTGATCAAACGATAAACATAAACATGCATAGAGCACATACACAGTTTACAACTCTTGTTTCTTCTCATTTCAAAAATTCATTTATGAGGGTTAAAGGTGTGCAAAATATTAGAACCGTCTTTTATTAAACGTTTGAAATTTTCAGCACACTCACCGTCGTATCGATGTTTCATTTTCAAATGAACTGAATTGGCTTTCAAATGAGAGTTTCTAATTTCATTCTGGGAGAAATCAAAACATTGAAATAAATAAAACGAAAATCAAGCCAAGACTTCGATAATTAGGAGTCTATCACATGGTTACACATTGAAAAACACGTGTGCTGCACAGGT
This sequence comes from Chrysaora quinquecirrha, assembly GCA_014526335.1. Lineage (NCBI taxonomy): Eukaryota > Metazoa > Cnidaria > Scyphozoa > Semaeostomeae > Pelagiidae > Chrysaora > Chrysaora quinquecirrha. Next base: position 2,549,138 of record JACTAT010000035.1, read on the forward strand.
TGTTCGAGTAGAAATTCCTGAACATGATATAGTAACAGAACGAATGTTTTAATAACTCAGAAACTAACCTTGTTATGAAAAATGCTTTTCGTTCCTAGCCTCTAAAAAATAAAAGAAATATGATCATTAATTTTGATACACGACAAAATGCAAACGAATGCTAAAACAGAACAATCAAAATTGTTAGTGGCGTATCATTTTGATTGTCTCGACGAAAATTACAAGAAGTCCATTAGTTGTAGCAAGGTATCACGAGGCTTGAAACACGACAGCAGCGCATGCATGACACTGCTGAAATTTTTCGCTCGCAAAAACTCTGAAAGAAGTTATAAACATTGATTGTCTATTTGGCATTTCAAGTTTTTTTAGCCCTTAAAGTTGTGGATTGTTAATCGTTGTGGAGCTTTTGAAGCATATAATTGTTTTGGTCCTGATTGTGTTTTATTCATCCAAGGTAAATTATGGAAAAGAAGATAATCATTAAAGTTGAAGACATTAAAAAGAAGATATATATAAGAAGAAGAAGCGCATGAACGTTTAAAGATAATAATTATATATTTTGAACAGCTGTTTGAATTTTCTATAGTAAATGCAGTGTTGTGCAGTTGGGTAGAAATAAGATGGATCCCTCCGCTTAAATTTTCGAAAATGATATCAGTTCATCGTATCGAACGTCACATTGAAGAACATCGAAGCACATAGAACCCACACTTGGCAGCACATCGTCCTATCGTGAAGTTTCAGTATTGCTCGTCAAAGCAACACGTCGCGTCTCTAGATACATAGGTTAGATGGTTACACCAACTGCACATCACTGCATTTTTTATTTTTAATATTTTTGAAAACGTGTAGTTAATGTTTGCTTGTAAGGTAAACACTCAATCATCCATCAGCTATTCAGGGAGAAAATTGTAACATTAAGTTCTAGAATTAGTGTTAGAAATTTTCGATAACCTGAAACTTAGCTGTTGAATGATTGAGTGTTTACCCTTAGGCCTTTATATCAGTTGTATATTTTTGTAAGGGTCTTTATTTCTTGTCTGTACTACTTTGAAACGTCTAACTTAGATTTCTCAAAGTAGTCCGGACGAAAAGTTCAAGACCCTTACAATAATGTACAACTGATAAAACCTAAGGTGGACTTTATTCAGCAGTAGAGTAGAGATTTATTAGGCATCAGAAAAGTTGAAAACAAACATCACGCTACTCATTTCTCAAACCCTATTCCGCGCTCGGTTGAAGAGGCACGCAAGCGAGGCTGGACGTCACGGGAAAGCATGGAAACGAGGCAAAACCGGGGGGTTATTTTGCATGGAATCGAGGCTAGACGGGGGGATTTCGCATGAAAACGAGGCTACGCGGCTGTAGCGGCCAAAATTCGCAAAATATACGCAAAATATGGCAAAATGGGCTGCGGCTGCAGCTCCTCGCCCTAGCCACCAAATGGGCCAAATACTGCACGCTGATTGGCTGATTTCATTGTTTAACAATGGACAACTGACCACGCCCAATTCACGGGCATTTTAGCCACTCTGTCTAAAACGAAATTTCGCGACCAATACCTAACACTGGAAAAAGACGTTTTTCTCGACAAATAAAGTCAAAACAGGATAAAAATTCTTCACACTGATAGCATAAAACAAAATAAAACTACAGATCACTAAAGATCGAACTAAACAAGAAGTTTTAATTGAGAAAAAAAACGCAAAAATCACGACTCAGATTTCGACCTCGGATTTGAAAACTGCTAAAAAACTGGCAAAAAAGGAAATTAAAAACAACCTTTTGCCCCCAAAATGATCTTCGAAGCTTATATGTTCAGCATATTCATGATTGAACTTGATAAAAAATGTTTCTAACAGAAAATTTGACCTTGCAAAAGCACTACATTTCTGCCCCGCGCGCTGTACCGAAATGGCCTCAGGTTTCAAACTGCTATTAAATTATCAAAAAACCTCTTTAGAAACAACTTTTTGGGCTTAAAAGAATCCTCAGGGTCTATATTTGTAGAATATTTATGACCAAACTTGATAAAAAGTGTTTGAAACAGAAAAATTGACCTTGCAAAAGCACTACATTTTTGGCCACCACGCTGGACTAAATGGCCTTGGATTTAAAACTGCTATAAAACTATTAAAAAAGCTCTTTCGAAACAACGTTTTGTGCTCTAAAGAATCCGCAGGGTCTATATTTTTAGAAAATTTATGAACAAACTTGATAAAAAATGTTTGAAACAGAAAAAATGACCTTGCAAAAGCACTACATTTCTGCCCCCCGCGCTGTACCAAAATGGCCTCGGGTTTCAAACTGCAATAAGATTATCAAAAAAGCTCTTTAGAAACAACTTTTTGCGCTTAAAAGAATCCTCAGGGTCTATATTTGGAGAATATTTATGAACAAACATGACAAAAAATGACTGAAGCTGAAAAATTGACCTTGCAAAAGCACTACATTTCTGCCCCCCGCGCTGTACGAAATGGCCTCGGATTTCAAACTCCTATTAAATTATCAAAAAAACTCTTTAGAAACAACTTTTTGTGCTTAAAAGCATCCTCAGGCTCTATATTTCCAGAAAATTTATGAACAACCGTGATAAAAAATGTTTGAAACAGAAAAATTGACCTTACAAAAGCACTACATTTTTGGCCTCCCTGCTTGACTAAAATGGCCTCAGGTTTCAAACTGCTATAAAAATATCAAAAAAGCTCTTTAGAAACAACATTTTGTGCTTAAAAGAATCCTCAGGGTCTATATTTTTAGAAAATTTATGAACAAACTTGATAAAAAAATGTTTGAAACAGAAAAATTGACCTTGCAAAAGCACTACATTTTTGGCTACCACGCTGGACTAAATGGCCTTGGATTTAAAACTGCTATAAAAGTATCAAAAAAGCTCTTTAGAAACAACTTTTTGTGCTTAAAAGAATCCTCAGGATCTATATTTGGAGAATTTTTATGAACAAACATGATAAAAATGTCTGAAGCTGAAAAATTGACCTTGCAAAAGCAATACATTTTTTGCCCCCGCGCTGGACTAAAATGGCCTCCAATTTCAAACTGCTATAAAAGTATCAAAAAAGCTCTTCAGAAACTACCTTTTGTGCTTAAAAGAATTCTCAGGGTCTATATTTCCAGAATAATAATGAATAAAGTTGATAAAAATGTTTGAAACAGAAAAATTGACCTTGCAAAAGCACTACATTTTTGGCCACCACGCTGGACTAAATGGCCTTGGATTTAAAACTGCTATAAAACTATTAAAAAAGCTCTTTCGAAACAACGTTTTGTGCTCTAAAGAATCCGCAGGGTCTATATTTTTAGAACATTTATGAACAAACTTGATAAGAAAATGATTGAAATAGAAAAATTGACCTTGCAAAAGCACTATAATTTTGGCCCCCGCACTTGACTAAAATGGCCTCGGATTTCATACTGCTATAAAATTCTCAAAAAAGCTCTTTAGAAACAACTTTTTGTGCTTAAAAGAATCCTCAGGGTCTATATTTTTAGAACATTTATGAACAAACTTGATAAAAAATGTTTCAAACAGAAAAATTGACCTTACAAAAGCACTACATTTTTAGCCTCCGTGCTGGACTAAAATGGCCTCGGGTTTCACACTGCTATAAAATTCTCAAACAAGCTCTTTAGAAACAACTTTTTGTGCTTAAAAGAATCCTCAGGGTCTATATTTTAAGAATATTTATGAACAAACTTGATAAAAAACCTTTAAAACCGAAAAATTGATCTTGCAAAAGCACTGCAATTTTTGCCCCAAAGCTGAACAAAAATGGCCTCGGATTTCAAACTGTTATAAAATTATCAAAAAAGCTCTTTAGAAACAACTTTTTGTGCTTAAAAAAATCCTCAGGGTCTATATTTGGAGAATATTTATGAACAAACATGATAAAAAATGTCTGAAGCTGAAAAATTGACCTTTCAAAAGCACTACATTTTTTGCCCCCGCGCTGGACTAAAATGGCCTCCAATTTCAAACTGCTATAAAAGTATCAAAAAAGCTCTTCAGAAACTACCTTTTGTGCTTAAAAGAATTCTCAGGGTCTATATTTCCAGAATAATTATGAATAAAGTTGATAAAAATGTTTGAAACAGAAAAATTGACCTTGCAAAAGCACTACATTTTCGGCCTCCGTGCTGGACTAAAATGGCCTCGGGTTTCACACTGTTATAAAATTATCAAAAAAGCTCTTTAGGAACAACTTTTTGTGCTTAAAAGAATCCTCAGGGTCTATATTTGTAGAATATTTTATGAACAAACTTGATAAAATGTCTGAAGCTGAAAATTGACCTTGCAAAAGCACTACATTTCTGCCCCCCGCGCTGTACCAAAATGGCCTCGGATTTAAAACTCCTATTAAATTATCAAAAAAACTCAAGGAACAACTTTTTGTGCTTAAAAGCATCCTCTGGCTCTATATTTCCAGAAAATTTATGAACAAACGTGATAAAAATGTTTGAAACAGAAAATTGACCTTGCAAAAGCACTACAATTTTGGCCCCTGCACTGGACTAAAATGGCCTCGGATTTCAAACTGCTATAAAATTCTCAAAAAACCTCTTTAGAAACAACTTTTTGTGCTTAAAAGAACCCTCAGGGTCTATATTTCTAGAATATTTATGAACAAACTTGATAAAAAATGTTTGAAACAGAAAAATTGACCTTGCAAAAGCACTACATTTTTGGCTACCACGCTGGACTAAATGGCCTTGGATTTAAAACTGCTATAAAAGTATCAAAAAAGCTCTTTAGAAACAACTTTTTGTGCTTAAAAGAATCCTCAGGATCTATATTTGGAGAATTTTTATGAACAAACATGATAAAAATGTCTGAAGCTGAAAAATTGACCTTGCAAAAGCAATACATTTTTTGCCCCCGCGCTGGACTAAAATGGCCTCCAATTTCAAACTGCTATAAAAGTATCAAAAAAGCTCTTCAGAAACTACCTTTTGTGCTTAAAAGAATTCTCAGGGTCTATATTTCCAGAATAATAATGAATAAAGTTGATAAAAATGTTTGAAACAGAAAAATTGACCTTGCAAAAGCACTACATTTTTGGCCACCACGCTGGACTAAATGGCCTTGGATTTAAAACTGCTATAAAACTATTAAAAAAGCTCTTTCGAAACAACGTTTTGTGCTCTAAAGAATCCGCAGGGTCTATATTTTTAGAACATTTATGAACAAACTTGATAAGAAAATGATTGAAATAGAAAAATTGACCTTGCAAAAGCACTATAATTTTGGCCCCCGCACTTGACTAAAATGGCCTCGGATTTCATACTGCTATAAAATTCTCAAAAAAGCTCTTTAGAAACAACTTTTTGTGCTTAAAAGAATCCTCAGGGTCTATATTTTTAGAACATTTATGAACAAACTTGATAAAAAATGTTTCAAACAGAAAAATTGACCTTACAAAAGCACTACATTTTTAGCCTCCGTGCTGGACTAAAATGGCCTCGGGTTTCACACTGCTATAAAATTCTCAAACAAGCTCTTTAGAAACAACTTTTTGTGCTTAAAAGAATCCTCAGGGTCTATATTTTAAGAATATTTATGAACAAACTTGATAAAAAACCTTTAAAACAGAAAAATTGATCTTGCAAAAGCACTGCAATTTTTGCCCCAAAGCTGAACAAAAATGGCCTCGGATTTCAAACTGTTATAAAATTATCAAAAAAGCTCTTTAGAAACAACTTTTTGTGCTTAAAAAAATCCTCAGGGTCTATATTTGGAGAATATTTATGAACAAACATGATAAAAAATGTCTGAAGCTGAAAAATTGACCTTTCAAAAGCACTACATTTTTTGCCCCCGCGCTGGACTAAAATGGCCTCCAATTTCAAACTGCTATAAAAGTATCAAAAAAGCTCTTCAGAAACTACCTTTTGTGCTTAAAAGAATTCTCAGGGTCTATATTTCCAGAATAATTATGAATAAAGTTGATAAAAATGTTTGAAACAGAAAAATTGACCTTGCAAAAGCACTACATTTTCGGCCTCCGTGCTGGACTAAAATGGCCTCGGGTTTCACACTGTTATAAAATTATCAAAAAAGCTCTTTAGGAACAACTTTTTGTGCTTAAAAGAATCCTCAGGGTCTATATTTGTAGAATATTTTATGAACAAACTTGATAAAAATGTCTGAAGCTGAAAAATTGACCTTGCAAAAGCACTACATTTCTGCCCCCCGCGCTGTACCAAAATGGCCTCGGATTTAAAACTCCTATTAAATTATCAAAAAAACTCAAGGAACAACTTTTTGTGCTTAAAAGCATCCTCTGGCTCTATATTTCCAGAAAATTTATGAACAAACGTGATAAAAAATGTTTGAAACAGAAAAATTGACCTTGCAAAAGCACTACAATTTTGGCCCCCGCACTGGACTAAAATGGCCTCGGATTTCAAACTGCTATAAAATTCTCAAAAAACCTCTTTAGAAACAACTTTTTGTGCTTAAAAGAACCCTCAGGGTCTATATTTCTAGAATATTTATGAACAAACTTGATAAAAAATGTTTGAAACAGAAAAATTGACCTTTCAAAAGCACTGCATTTTAACCTCCGCGCTGGGCTAAAATGGCCTTGGATTTCAAACTGCTATAAAACTACCAAAAAAGCTGTTTATAAGCAACTTTGTATGCTTAAAGGAATCCTCAAAATCTATATTTCTAGAAAATTTATGAACAAACTTGATAAAAAATGTTTGAAACAGAAAAATTGACCTTTCAAAAGCACTGCATTTTAACCTCCGTGCTGTACCAAAATGACCTCGGGTTTCAAACTGCTATAAGATTATCAAAAAAGCTCTTTAGAAACAACTTTTTGTGCTTAAAAGAATCCTCAGGGTCTATATTTGGAGAATATTTATGAACAAACTTGATAAAAAATGTTTGAAACAGAAAAATTGACCTTTCAAAAGCACTGCATTTTAACCTCCGCGCTGGGCTAAAATGGCCTTGGATTTCAAACTGCTATAAAACTACCAAAAAAGCTGTTTATAAGCAACTTTGTATGCTTAAAGGAATCCTCAAAATCTATATTTCTAGAAAATTTATGAACAAACTTGATAAAAAATGTTTGAAACAGAAAAATTGACCTTTCAAAAGCACTGCATTTTAACCTCCGTGCTGTACCAAAATGACCTCGGGTTTCAAACTGCTATAAGATTATCAAAAAAGCTCTTTAGAAACAACTTTTTGTGCTTAAAAGAATCCTCAGGGTCTATATTTGGAGAATATTTATGAACAAACATGACAAAAAATGTCTGAAGCTGAAAATTTATGAACAAACTTGATAAAAAATGTTTGAAACAGAAAAAATGACCTTGCAAAAGCACTACAATTAATAAAAATGCAATTTAGAAATCACTTTTTTGTTTACAAGAACTTTCATGCTCTATATTTTCAGAATATTTATGAATAACCTTGATATAAACAGTTTCAAATAGAAAACCCGACCTTGCAAAAACAGTACAAGTTTGGCCCTTGCGTTGGACCAAAAAGGCCTCGGATTTTAAACTGCTATAAAATTATCAAAAAGGCCTTTTAGAAACAACTTTTTATGCTTAAAAGAATCCTTAGGTTCTATTTTTATAGAATATTGATGAACGAACTTGAATAAAAATGTTTCAAACTGAAAAATTGACGTTGCAAATGTACCACATTTTTAGCTCCGAGTTTGATGAAAATATTCTCAGATTTCAAACTTCTATAAAAATATTAAAAAAGCAACTTAGAAACAACTTTTTGTGCTTAAAACAATCTTCAGGGTCCATATTTTCAGAATATTGATGAATAAGCTTTATATAAACGCCTAAAAATAGAAAAATTGACCTTGCAAAAGCACTACAGTTTCTGCTCTCGATTTGGATGAAATGGCCTCGGATTTCAAACTGGTATAAAAATATTAAAAAGCAATTTACAACCTACTTTTTGCGGATAAAATAACCTTCAAGGTCTATATTTTCAGAATATTGTTGAATAAGCTTTATATAAACAGCTTAAAATAGAAAAATTAACCTTTCAAAAGCACTACATTTTTGGCCCCTGCGTTGGACCAAAATGGTATCTGACTTCAAACAGCTATAAAATTATGAAAAAAGCAATTTAGAATTTACGTTTTGTGCTTAAAACAATCTTCAGGGTCTAAATGTTTAGAAAATTGACTAATAAGCTTTGTATAAACAGCTTCAGACAGCGAAATCGAGCTTGCAAAAGTACTTTATTTTTGTCTCCCACGCTGGACGAAAATAGCCTAGGATTTCAAACTGCTATAGAAATAATAAAAAAAAACAATTTAGCAATTATTTTTTTGCTTAAAAGAATCTTCAGGTTCTATATTTTCAGATTATTGATGAATTGGATTTATTAAAACAGCTTAAAATAGAAAAATCGACCTTGTATAAAACGCAGTACAAGTATGGCCCTCGCGTTTGATGAAAATAGCCTAGGATTTTAAACTGCTATAGAAATATTAAAAAAGCAATTTAGAAATTACTTTTTGTTCTTAAAAGAATCTTCAGGGTCTACATTTTCAGAATATTGATGAATTGGCTTTATATAAACAGCTTAAATTTGAAAAATCGACCTTTCAAAAGCAGTACAATTTTTGCCCTTGCGTTTGACGAAAATGGCCTCGAATTTTAAACTGCTATAAAACTATTAAAAAGGCAACTTAGAACTTACTTTTTGTACTTAAAAGAATCTTCAGGGTCTACATTTTCAGAATGTTTATGAATAAGCTTTATATAAACAGCTTAAATTTGAAAAATCGACCTTTCAAAAGCACTACATTTTTGGCCCCTGCGTTGGACCAAAATTGTATCTGATTTCAAACTGCTATAAAACTATTAAAGAGGCAACTTAGAACTTACTTTTTGTGCTTAAAAGGAATCTTCAATGTCTATATTTTAAGAATATTTGCGAATAAGCTTCATATCAATAGCTTAAAACAGAAAAATTGACCTTGCAAAGGCAGTACATTTTCGGCCCCGCCATGGCTGAAATTTAATGATGTCGGATTTAAAACTGATGTCAAACTATCAAAAAAGCACGTTTGAAACTTCTTTTAGTTCTGTTTGCTATTTTCAGAATCTATATCTCGATGATGTATGCGGTAAAATCAATGAAATGTTTCTGAGATAATAAAAATTGACCTTAGAGAAGGCATACTTTTCCAAATGATTGCGGATGAAAAAACCCCGTATTTCAAACTAAACTATCAAAAAACCTATTTAGATACTACTTTTTGTGCTCTCTGTAAATTTCAGGGTCTATATATTCATAATTTAGGTTATAAAGGTAAATGGAATGTTTCTTAAGTAGTAAAGGCGACCTTGGAAAAACAGTAGTATTTTGCAATGATGGCAGCTGCAAAAGCCTCATATTTCAAACAGTGGAAAAACTATGAAAAAAGCAATTTCAGAACTTCTTTTTGTACTTTCTGTAATCTCAAAAGGTATATATTGTCAGAATTTAAGTAGTAGAATACCGTGGCGGGTTTTTAAAGCACAAAAATCGACCTTTGAAAAGCAGTAGTTTTTCTGCAGTGATGGCGACTGAAAAATGCTTCGTATTTCACTGTGCTGAAAAACTAGTCCACATATTTTCCACCACGATAGGATTATGTAGAGATAATAAAAGTATTGGAGTTGTCTCAATTCAATCAAAAAATCACCTCAAATTAATATACATCATATATAGAACACATATTATTAAATAATGGTAATACAATGCATTATAAATCTATATAAAATCAAACTCACCTTTGAAATCTAGAATGTTTCAGTTTTGTTGTGATTTTCTGGGTTTAATTAATAAACAGTCTCATAAAATGTTCAGTTCAAAACAATGTTCAGAGTCAACAATACCATACCAAAGAATTTTCATGCAAAAAGTTTCCTCATTCAATATGCCATATATTATGTATATACTTGTAAGTATATATGTAAGGACTTGTTTTAACAAACTTCACATGAATGCACATCTCAGCTCATTTGCCTTTCTACAAAGGAAAAGTTATGACAAAAATTTATATACCTAGATATGTATGTATTAATGTCTATATTTGTCATGAATGGCGAATGCTAGGATAGAATTTTCCACAAGTGGCATGCCACAATAGATGGGATTCAAACCGGACTGAATGATCAGAGAGCCAACAACAATTCAACTGTGCTATAGAGCTGAATAAAAACGCCAAGTAACTCTCCAAATCATACAGCCCAAGGCTCTCCTCCCATCGGACTTTTGGCATTGCTGAGCCTTCTTCAGCACCATACATATTTTGTATTTATTTGTCATGAATGGTGTTATGATGATGAATGGAAACTGAAATGCATGAATGCAACAAATGAAATGCTAACTTCCTAATTCAATTGGTAAACAATCATCATGACCATAATAATAATAATCATCATCAGCATCATCATCACCACCACCATTATCATTATCATCATCATCATCATCATCATCATCATCATCATCATCATCATCATCATCAGTATCGTCATCATCATCATTACCACTATCATCATCATCATCATCATCATCATCTTCATCATCATGTAAAAAGGTTTTATTTTGCAGCGCCGAGCGGTCCGTCGAATGCATTCATGTCCCCATAGACGAGCACAGAGAGAGGATCACCAGACAAAGATGACAACTCGAATACAGTCACGTACATATCGATATAGTACATGTGGTTCGGCGAGGTGACTTAACCAGTCCCTGCCATTGAACCGTAACTCCCTTTTCTCTAATCTAAAGCATCATGCTTATAAATACAATAAACAATAGGGTCTTAATCATACTTTAAATCTGAACATGATTGGTCAGATTACAATAATTATAATCCGACACAAAGATTCTTCCCCTCTAATTACTCCTGGTAACATTTTGGTCTTAATCCAAAAGCTAATGGACATGAATATAATTACGTCCTTAATCACCATGGCTTAATTAAACTTGGCAACCTTAACTCGAAACAACTTGTTTATTCCAAAACTTGATTAGTTAATGAGCATACATCGCTTCATCTAATGCACAATAATGATTTCTAAGGCTAAATTGATACTGTCGGCTCAGCTATCACAAACAACAAACAAACAGGCACTACTCAGCCTTTCACAAGCACTGATAGTCCTTATTACCGCAGACACTACTGCCGTTCAATACTCAAAATACAACTAGGATGCAAATGCTTTCACAAGACACTTGCTCCAAATAGCAATTAAACCAAACAATAACCCAACTTGCCTAATTCTAGTTAGAATTGCAAACGAAATCTTATGCATTTAATTTACCAGTATTACATACCTCCCATTCCTAACAAAAGGAATCGTCCTCGATTCTTAGTTAATCTACATACACTTACGTAGCCGATTAACAATGATCTAATCGCCGTACTGAATAAATTACCTTCTTAACGATGCGACAAAATTTCGTATTAAAACAACTGCAATGTTCTCTGTTCAACTCAGTTCGAAGACACATAGTTCAAAGACACATAGTTCAAAGAGTTCCCTTGGCTTGATAACATTGTCTCACGAATGCATTTAGGTTGATTTTTCAGGGTGTTCGAACTGTTAATCTCATAGATAAGGTGTTCGTCGCCTTCATCGGTCAAAATGCATGCTCTCTGCAGCATCAACAAAATATATGCTTGTTTAGGGTGTGCGTTACTCCTTTGTTGTAGAAAAGACATACGTCGCCTATCAAATCGCAAAATACCATGTTAATAGAAATGTCAGAGCTTAATCATGTGTTCGAACGTGTCCATTTACTTCATCATTTTTACCAAGTTCTACAATGTCTTTCAGTCACGTCTTTGCATTATTTTCTCATCACCTCGGCTCTGCTCCATTTTATGCTCTGAAATTAGGTTCGAGATCTGTTTCCAGCATCTTTAAAATTATCCCACACCGGACACCAATGTAAAAAGGTTTTATCTTGCAGCGCCGACGAATACAGTCACGTACATATCGATATAGTACATGTGGTTCGGCGAGGTGACTTAACCAGTCCCTGCCATTGAACCTTAACTCTCTTTTTCTAATCTAAAGCATCATGCTTATAAATACAATAAACAATAGGGTCTTAATCATACTTTAAATCTGAACATGATTGGTCAGATTACAATAATTATAATCCGACACAAAGATTCTTCCCCTCTAATTACTCCTGGTAACATTTTGGTCTTAATCCAAAAGCTAATGGACATGAATATAATTACGTCCTTAATCACCATGGCTTAATTAAACTTGGCAACCTTAACTCGAAACAACTTGTTTATTCCAAAACTTGATTAGTTAATGAGCATACATCGCTTCATCTAATGCACAATAATGATTTCTAAGGCTAAATTGATACTGTCGGCTCAGCTATCACAAACAACAAACAAACAGGCACTACTCAGCCTTTCACAAGCACTGATAGTCCTTATTACCGCAGACACTACTGCCGTTCAATACTCAAAATACAACTAGGATGCAAATGCTTTCACAAGACACTTGCTCCAAATAGCAATTAAACCAAACAATAACCCAACTTGCCTAATTCTAGTTAGAATTGCAAACGAAATCTTATGCATTTAATTTACCAGTATTACAATCATCATAATCATTATCATCATCATCATCATCATCATCATCACCATTACCACAATCATCATCATCATCATCGTCATCATCATCATCATCATCATCATCATCATCATCTTCATCATCATCATAATCATTATCATCATCATCATTATCATCACCACCATGATCATCATGATCGTTAACATCGTTAGGATGGTGCCACAGCTTGCTAGCTGACGCCATGATCAGGTGTTTTAGTAGTAACGGTTTATTAGAAAATTGGCCATATCATCAACCTAGTCCTGGCCAGTGGTGACACAACACACGTGACACCTTTTTTTGCTTTTTGTGACCTTTAAAGTTTATTGATCATCATCACTATTAAATTCATTCATTTCCATAAAAGTGCGTATTATAAAAAAGAGGCAGACAAAGAAATTCTTACCAGCAATCTATTGTCAACCACTATTTTTCTTGGCGATGTAAATCACAATAAAACTTTATCAAAATAGGTCAAAACAATATCAAATTTTGATACATTTCATTCCCTGGTGTTGACTGTTGTTGTGTTGTTGTGAATTGCAACTTGAAAGAGGCTAAAACGGGAACTATTTTTGCATTCAATTCCGTTCAATGCACAAGTGAATAAATTTTCTGGCAGTGGTTTTGGAAGTCAAAATTTTCTATGCACCTTGTTTTGGGAAGTCATAAAAAGCTATTGAGATGACGAATAACTTAAGAAAAGCAGTATTTCGACAGGTTAGTGCGTTCTTCATTCAACAGAGTTCATTTCTGGATTTTGATAGCTTTATTTACCGCTGCGATTCGACAAACACGCCTTTTGATTGTCCATGAAGTCACTCATATCATATTTCCAATTAATAAGTTTATCGCTGCACTTGGCAGCTTGGAAAGTTAAAAATTGTTCAAACATGTTTCCCCTAATGAAATGATTCCTGATCTGCGAGGGCCAAAAGAGACCCACTCCCACTCCACATTATTGACCAATCATTCACCAAGGTTTATGATTCATTGCAGTAGCCTATAACCAAGATGGAGTCTAGGCTTATACGGTAACCTACTCCTTACACTGCATTGGAACGATAAAATTGAGTGAATCTATCAGTGTGATAAAAGAGGTTTGGGGCCGAACCCCCAACTTTGAACATTTATAGTTCAGTGCAGCAAGTTGAATTTTGAGATGGGGCAAGTTGACTTTGAAGGTGGGGCAAGTTGACTTTGAAAGTGGGGCGAGTTGACCTAAAAGTGGGACGAGTTGGCAATGAAGCGAGTTGGTAGTGGGGCAAGTTGACTAGAAACCCTAACTAACTAGGGAGGCTGTGACATCAGATTGTGCCTGAGTATTCAAGGCATTCAGCTCAGGGTCAGCTGGTTGTGGGTTTCTCAACAAGACCTACAGTCAATTCAGCTGTCAATACTTCCCTTGTTTTTAAACAAGCTCCAAGGGTATTTGTTCCAGGGGCACAAGCTGTAGGTTCATCAGCTGTATAGCTGTCATAACCCCTGGTATATTGTAAGCAAATGATTATTACTTGCTTGCTTGCTGGCTGTTTGAAAGTGTAAATACCGTCTGTATAGCCCTATCCTAATTGTATGGTCAGTAATTAAGATATTTTTCTTGCCCACAGCTGTTTGATGCTGAATCATGGACATATACATACTTGCTTGGCTGTGGAAAAACTAAAGAAGCTGTGTTGATTGATCCAGTGGATGAACAGGTATTGATGTCATTCATCAGAGATGCTGCAAACTTGGGAGCAGTGGGGTTTAAGGCATTGCAAAGACCACTACTTATTTATAAGAGAACAAAGAGAAACAAAATGTGTCTGCATGTGAACACATTATCTGCTAATTGCTAAGTCTTGGAACTTAATTGTCAGTAAACCTGTTTCTTTTCTGTCTCTCAGCAAATAATCCTTGTTGCTGTAGTTTTATCGGAAAGCATACAAAGAATTTGCATTTTGCTTTGATATAGTGAACTCAACTAAGAAAATGTAAAGTTTATACAATTTAAGTTTATTATCTACCTTTTCCAGGTTGAGAGGGATATGCAATTTATGAAAGAGCTTGGTTTGAATCTTAAATATGCATGTATGTATCATGGTGTTCTTTATTTGATGGTAACAGGTCAGCTTGCCCCACTTGTAACTAACCCCACCTTAACATGGTCAAGTCAGATGTCAAATCGCCTTCAAGTTGACTTAAAAGGCGAGGCAAGTCAACTTAAATGTTGGAGTTAGTTGACCTTAAAGATGGGGCTGATTTGAGGTGTGGCTAGGGGCAAGTTGACTAGAAATAAATTTTACCATTATGCCTCAACACCTTACAATTGCTTTTGCTGTTCCAAAATGGGACAGGCAATGTCATTTAATATTAAAGCATCCTCTATTAATTAAGGTTTCACTTGTATTTCGTATTGCTGGCATTTCATGTATTGCAACTGCATTTTATAATTGTCCTTCTTTTAGTGAATACACATTGCCATGCAGATCACATAACAGGCACAGGCATACTGAAGACTCTTACTTCTTGTCAAAGTATGATTTCAAAAGCAGCTGGAGCAAAAGCTGATATTCTGCTGCAAGATGGAGACATTGTAAAATTTGGAGAACAGGTAAGAATCTTATTGCAAAAACAAAGCAAGCTTCACTTAACTGTTTTGGGATGTGTTAGCTTCTTATCAGAAAGAATCAGGCAGAAACACTTCGAGACAACACAAAAGCCAACTAAAGTATGTTTTTGGGTAGATAAATATTGACTAGTATTTTGCGTTCTCAAGCTAGCTTTGCAGAGTGAATCAAGATATTGAATGATTAAACAAGGGATTGAACAATATAGAGGCACATTCTTAACAAACATTTTGATCTAACTTAATCAATCTAAACTTGATCAAACTAACTAAATCAGTTATTAAGTAAGTTAGTAATTAACTAAATAGCTAAATAACTAAATAGCCAACTAACTACATAACTAACTGACTGACTAACTACCCAACTAACCAACTAAGTAACCAATTAATTGCCTTAATAACTAGCTATTCAACTAACAAACCGACAAACTAACTAACTAACCTATCTAAATAACTAACGAACTAAATGACTAACTTACTAGCTAACTAACTATCTAACTGTCTAACTAAGCAACTAACCATCTAACTAACTAATTAATTGCCTTACGAGCTTACTATTTAACTAACTTACCAACTAACTAACAAACTAACCTAACTAAACAGCTAACGAATTAAATGACTAACTTACTAGCTAACTAACTAATTAACTGTCTAACTAAGCAACTAACCAACTAACTAACTAATTAATTGTCTTAGGAGCTTACTATTTAACTAACTTACCAACTAACTAACGAACTAACCTAACTAAACAACTAACGAACTAAATGACTAACTTACTAGCTAACTAACTAGCTAACTAACTACCAAGCTAACTGACTAACTAGTTAACTAATTAAATAACTAACTAACCAACTAACTAACTAATTAATTTATTAACTAACTAACTAATACTTTAACTAAGTAATTATCTAACTTACTAAATAACTAAATGACTAGCTACCTAACCGACCAATTAACTAATCAACCAACCAACCACCCAAGCAACCCACAATCTAACTATCTAAATATCTTACTAACTAACTGACAAACTAACTAGCCAGCTAACTAACTAATTAGGTAGCTAGCTAACTAACTGACTAACTAACTAGATAAATAAATTACAACTAATTAACAAACTGATAAAGTAATTTACTAAATAATTTTCTAACCAAGTAACTGTCTAACTAACTAGCTCACTAACTCGCCTAATAAATTTTAATGCTTGTTTACCTTTTCTGAATTTCAGGAATTAGAAGCAATGTCAACACCAGGACATACAGATGGTAAAATTCTGCGATTCTAAACTTCTAAACTTATTTTTGTCGAATTTTAAACTGCTGCACTAAACAGTGCAATGCAGTATTGGGCAACGCCCATAAGACCTTTTTTCTCCCAACTCTCTTCATGTTGGTTTTTTTCTCTACAGCCAGGCTTATGTCGACTTACGATACGATAGAATAAACGATATGCAACAGCTGGTCAGAACTTATAGGAGACAGTTGATGCCCGCCACAAGAGCGCTTTGGTTGCAACTGACGAAAATCAATTTTCAACTCATCGTAACCTGCATGCAATTTCAAACTCTTCTCCCAGAAAGAGTTTCTAGGCTGCACGTTTCTGGGAAAAGAGTTTGAGTCTGCGCGCAGGCTGACTAATAGCAGAAGTAACACATGCCCAACTAACTGGAACTGTGCGCCGACTAGTTGCGGTCGAAAAGGAAAAAGTTGCCAACTAGTTGCCAGAATGCTCATGTCAGCAGGTCCTTTGCGATAAATTGGTTCCGAAAAATCGTCGATTAGCCATCTGAAACTAGTTCTGCATGTAGGCAATGTCGACGTAAGCCTTTCTTAGGTCATACATTTCTACTTTACCGCTATACAAGAAGCTCAGACAGAAACAGAAGTCAATATTTACCCCAATTTTACAAATTCTAGTCTGTGAACCTCAATAAAAATAATTATACCTTGGTTTTTGTTTTCTCTCGCAAAGGCTGCATGACTTTTGTTGATCATATTGGAAGACGTGCCTTTACTGGAGATGCATTGCTAATCAGAGCATGTGGTCGAACAGATTTCCAACAAGGTATGTTTGGTAGCATAGTTCACCTCTGCCATTTTTCTGTTTGTTTGTCAGAGACAGAAATCCTCAATTTTCCTCAGTTCTGATAACTGAACACAATTGCTGGCTGCTCACCAACCCCCTTTTTCCCTTGCTATTGTTCCCCACATCTTGTTCTTACTGTCGATTTCCACTGTTCTACTTTTGTTCTTGTTATTTCTTCTTTTTCAAGCCCTTGACTTTCACGATAAACCCTTGCAATTTTGCGCAATTTTCCCCACCCCTCTCGGAATTCTCTTTCTTTATTTTAGTGATATGAAAGGAGTTTTTGTCAAATTTCCCACTTTTTGATTCGTGTTTAATTCAACATTAACATTGATTCAATCCATCAATTTGTCGTTTATGCATTGTTGTAAAAATTTATTTCTTTAGGTGATCCAAGGTTGCTTTATGACTCGGTTCATCAAAGAATATTTTCCCTTCAGCCTGATTACCTGTTGTACCCAGCTCATGATTATAAAGGTTTGTCGTTTAGTTTTTGGCACACAATTTTCAAGTTAATTGTCACATTTCTCCCTTCCTATCTGGAGAGCTACCACCCCGCTGGTCTAAACATAGTCAATAGAATTCTGAATTCTGAATTCTATTGACTATGGTCTAAACAACAATCTAGCCTAAAGGATGATTGTTCCATAGGTTAGTTAACGCTTTACTCTACAGCCCAAATTAAGCAGAAAATTACAGCGAGGATTGTTTTAAAATCATTGGCAAGCAAGATTTTTATATAATTTAGGAGTTTTTGAAACTGTCCACTTCAGAACCTTTCTGGGTTGACAGAAAGAGTTTGTTTTCTCACTTGAATCCTTCAGTTAATTCCATTGGTCTTCCAGCTATATCCCACAAGCTGATGTGTGTTTTAAGCACAATGCCGATTCGGCTTCACTTTCTGATCGGTGCATTTTGATCCGCATCTGGGTATAAATTCAGCCCTATTCAATTGTCTTGCTCTGTTTCTGACGTTCATACTCTTAGGAGTGTCAGATTAAAAAAGCTTTTAAGTAGGTCCAAAATTTTTTCCGCTGTTTCTCGTAATTTCATTATATCTGTTGGGATACCTGTCTGTTCTAAATACTGACAGGCTACCCAGCTCGGTTTTCAGACCGAAATTTCCAGCATATTCTTCCTTATTTCCACAGTGGATCCCCTAAGAATTGAAGACCGGTGGGTTTGCACATTACGCTATTCACGTTATGGAACTATTATAGTGATATACAGTGCCCCAGCAGTATTCAAACGGAGCCAAAGTACGACGGTATTACAGTGGAAACTCAATGTCATTGACAACCATGGGACAAAGTATTGTAGTCCGTTGTTGATAGGTGTTCCTAAATTCAGATTTATTTCAAAATCTTTGTAACAAAAATATTTGCCAGTTGATATGAGGTCTCCGTTGTACAGAGGTGCCTTGTAATTGGCGTGCCACTGTTTGTAATATGTTATTCATAAGTTTGAAATACCTTGTTTATTTAGGCCGCACAGTCACAAGTGTAGAGGAAGAGAAGACGTACAATCCTCGTCTTACAAAATCGAAGGAAGAGTTTGTTGCCATAATGGAAAATCTGGGATTGGCAAGGCCAAAGAAAATAGGTATGTTTCGGGATGTAGATGAGCTCAAATAAATTGACACTATCTTGAACAACTTACTACTTCGAGTAACCGCATTTCTTGATCTACTAACATATCAAGCATAACAGCCCGCAACAGTAGTGTTTATCGACCAAAGTATGCAAAAATACCATCACCGTATGAAAAAAAATCCCAGCACAGCAGAGCGTATCCACCACAGCACGCTAAAATTACCACCAAATCTGGCATAATGGCCCACTACATCAAGCATAATAGCCCACCACAGTAGTGCGTATTCACCACAGTACGTAAAAATTATGCCATCACAGATGCGCTAGCGTGCTTCTGCAGCGTTGACACAGACTAAACCCTTACTCCGCAAGTGTAGGCATTTGCGCTACATGTACGTATGGTGCATAAAGGGATGCTTTGGCGTCGTTGCTCAATCTGTCTAGCTGGTAGTGTCAAGAGCATAGGGAGGTTGGGGCTTGAACCCTGGCCACGGTAGCGCCATAGCCAGTCAGGGTTGAATACTCGTCAGTTCATCTACTTGTCAGTTCATCTACTATCTGAGATCATAACAACTGGCGCTAAACTCGCTTCACTTTCGCCTTGTATCTATTTCTAATGCCTATAAGGCCGGGTGTACATTTTCGAAAATTGGTATAAGATCGGGTATGTTTTTATGCTTGGGCAGCACGTCCCGACAAAATTCGATCAAGTGTCCCCCCCCAGGCCTTGAGCTATCAGATAGTTACATGCAAATTACACGTATAATTCATTTGCTGTTATAAATGGGGTATTTGTTATTCAAATCAGTTTCGTTCTTGTTTCAGATGAGGCTTTGCCTTGGAATATCATGTGGGCCAAGTCAGCTGGGGATGTTGCAAAAAGAGACAAGACGATGTTTGCAATTCAGGTGACAAATGAACAAAAATGCCTTCCAAAAATGTTTATGTAATTTCAAGTCTCCATAAGCTGTTGCTATTATAAAATCATTTCACCGAGGCTGGAACTCGTTAAATCTTAGACTCAGCATAGGCAGGTTAAAAGCTTTGTAGCTGCAAGCTTTTGAAAGCTTAAATAATCAGAAGATTTAAGAAATCAGAATTTCGATAAACAGCGAAAAAAATTTAGGGCATACTTAGCGTTTTTCGTCTGACACTCTTGGCAGTATAAACGTCAGAAAAAGGCAGAACAGAAGCAGAATATATGCCAGAAAATGTTTCCGCTGTTTATCACAATTCTGAAGTTTTGTACAACTCATAAACTTTATTAGAAATCAAGGCTTATACTAGACACTGGTAATTTGCCTTGAGAGCTATCATTTGCATTATCTCAATTAGTATATATTCAAACCACAATACTGTATGTATCCTTCGATTTTTCTTTTTTGCTGACAATGCAAAGAAAAGAGATGATTTAGCAAATGATTTATCATTGCAATATAAAATACCATGTAGCATTATCTATCAATGCTGGTATTTCATAAAATATCCAGCCTAGGTGATTTCATTGAATCGAATGTGCGGGAAGTTTGGTACTTAAATCACACAGTGACAGTTGCATGAAAATCTTGTTGGTACTGCATTACACAAGCTCATAACAAGCATCAGCTGTCTACGCTGGGAAAGTCTGTAAATCAGTAAGAGGGAATTCATTCAGCCATATCAGCTCACAGCTATGTGCATCTCTGAAAAAATTGGGCATTGGGTTAACTAAACTTTATGTTTACCTTACTACTGAAGGTGCTTAGGTGTCAAGGTGTAATCAAGTTGACTTGTGGTGTCAGGAGCTCAGTGTGATCAGATTTTGAGCCCAGCCATGTTAACGTCACAGCCACAGTTGAGGTCTCGATTAGTTAACCTACTACTAAGATCCTAGCGACTGGCCCTAAAACACCATTCCACCATCACCTTTGCCTACTGAAGAGCTTGAACAACAAAAAAGAGACAGAGACATAAAAAAGTTACCTTCCTAAAATGAAACATACAAAATTTTACTTGAGCTTTTGTAAATATGCTTTTCAAAATAACACAAATAAATAAGGAAAATGAAAATTACACTGTCACCAAAATTTGAATGGTTTTCTGTTCTCGTCAAATAATCCTTTGACAATGAAAACTTGAAGAATGCCAACTCCTATCATGAGGATGCAAGAAAGCAAAGAGAATCCATTCACTCTTGCAAGACTGCTCAGTACAAGAAAGTAATGACGCCTCTTTTTTGCTGCATTCACTTCTTGCAATCTCTCCAACCGTTCTGAATTTTGCAGCAGAGTCTTCACAAGGCCCTAAACAAGAGTAATTGTTATTTTATGCAATGGACTAGTTTTCAGCAAGTACAATTATACCTATCTTCTGTTCCCCTAACTCTTTGCACCACTTTAATTTGTACTTGCTACTGTAATTTTGACTGATTTACAAAATACAGCAATGCAAGACTAGGCCCATTAGACAGTATTTAATTCAGAGAAGGGCTTCAGTTTCCTGAAACTGAGGCAATCTGATTTTGGAGAACTTGAAGGATCTTGGTCTGAAGGTGCTGTGGCATCGAGGTCTAATCCAGCTGGCTCCTGATGTTCGAAGCTCAGCAAGGACAGTAATTAAGCCCCAGCAACAGTACAGTTGGGTTATAGCCAGGTTCAAGGTCTCAATTAGTAAACCTACTACTGAGATCCTAGTAACTGGCACTAAATACACAATTTTGCATTCATCTGTTTGAAGTGCCTTGCAAGGAGCCATATGTCAACTGCTAAACTGCCCATTATCACAACAATTTTCTTGGTCGCAGTTTCTTTGTATATGCACTATTGAGTTGTCAAGATTCTATCTTGAACTGTTAAGGAGCAATATTTGTAAACAACTGCTTGTTTGTTGATTGAGAGTGGGTCCTTAACTTAAATTTGCTCCATACGTACCTTGAATTCCTGTTTCATACCCCTCACAGATTCACCTCCTCCCATGACCTTGTCAAGTAACTCATGCATGCTGTCTCTTTCGAAATGATTGAACTCCACCATGACAACCTTTGGTGCTGTGTTGGGTGAATTGTCTAAGCAAACTTGATATTGTCCGGTAATGGTAACATTGAATTTCCAGGACTCCGACTGGATCTTGTCTTCTGCTTTAACAATGTTGTTATATGGATCTAGAATTTGGTAGTTTATGTCTGTTTCTCCACCTTTGCTTATCTGCATCAAGAACATAAACTTTTAAACATAAGTAAAGGAAAATCATGTTCAATTTGCAAACAACCAAGCAAGCAAGCATAGCAAGCGATTTTATTGTTAACACAGGTTGGAATTTAGGCAGCTTCCAGTTCCAGCCAGCTCGTGAGGACTTGCGCGCATTGCAGTTTAGGCTACCTTACCTTACCACTTACCCACACAAGCTGCAGTGCAAGCCATTTCCCTCAAACCCCCACTTGCGTTAAAAAGTGAAATTGCTACAGTAGCTTGTGTGGGTTTTCCAGCACAAACAAGCATGATAATCTGCTAAGAACCTTTTAGATGGCCTAGCCACTAGCCTCTAGGCCTATTCGTGTATCTTTAACGCTTAAAAGCTATAGTTACCTGGATGATAACCCTTGCAGGACCCTTTCCTACTTCGAAATATTGTCCAAAACATAACTTCGCCCTTGCCTCTAGTACAACGCTGTATGAATCAGCAAGTGCAACAAAACATAACAAGAACAGGAGTTTTTCTAGCGCCATCACGAACTTGCTGAGTTGTTTTAGCCAAGAGGAAGAATGATGGAGGAAGATCAGCATGGAAATACTTCCTGTTACGCAGCCTCTCTTTCAAACGCTTCTTTTCTCGGATTTTCATGTGACGTCATAGACAGGTAGTTTGTTATCGTTTGCACTTGCGCACACACACATTGATAGTTTAACTTATTGTAAGTTCCATTTGACGGAGTCTTCACTCAAGATTCAGTACGTACGTTTAAAGCGCGCATTAACGTTTAAAAGTTAATTGATGATCAAGCCTTATTCGGGTATTTTTACGTAAGCTCGCCAATCTTTATAGCGCTCATCGAACGTGCTTGTACGAGAGATTCGGTACTTCATTGAACCAAAAACGTCTATGCCGGTTGATGTAGAGACACGACCCACATGTATTTATACGAACTCCAAGGTTCTCTCTTTTTGCACGAGATATCGACGTGCTGGCGCATCAAAATGGACTACTGTGGTGGATACGCACAACTGTGTATTTTTTGCGCACTGTGGTGGTGTTTTTTGCGTTCAAAACCCACCACAGTACGCAAAAAATACCACCACATCAATCGTAATACCCACCACATCAAGCATAATAACCCACCACAGTATTGTGTATCCACCACAGTACACAAAAAAATACCACTACACCAAGCATGATAAACCTCCGCATCAAGCATAATAACCCACCACAGTATTGCGTATCCACCACAGTACACAAAAAATACCACCACACTAAGCATGATGAACCTCCGCATCAAGCGTAATAACCCACCACAGTAGTGCGTATCCACCACAGTACACAAAAAATACCACCACATCAAGCGTAATAATCCACCACATCAAGCACCATAACACACCACAAAAGTGCTTATCCACCACAGTAAGCAAAAAGTAGTGCGTATAGATTCGCTAGCCTGTGTTCAGGCTGAATCTCTAAAACCTGTTCCTTGTAAAAAATGTAGCCGATTCTATATGCCTTGTAAACTTGATCCTATCCCACAGTTTATTGTAAACTGGTTTAGTAATACCTGATACGTAGAATCGGCTGATAAGTCTTGTGTTTGACTGTGTAGTGATCCATAAAAATGCCGAAGGATATCTGCGGTGAGATGGAGAGAATCTTCTGACAGGATTCTCCGCAGAATTCCAAGACGTCGTTTGGAAAACGTTACAAAACAGCCAAACACTTGGTTCCAATTAGCGCTGCTCTCTATTCTTTTTTTCAGGAATCAATCAAAAGTTCCTTTTGCTATAAATCACTGTTGCTTGGAATCTACAAAAGGAAGCCTCAAACATCCACTGGAACCAAAACCATTGCAAACTTTGCGAAGCTGTTTTGATGTAGGTGAGTGTCAGTTTTTAATAGATATTTGCTTATTTATTCTGTTTCGGGGATGTAACAGTTATACTGCTGTAAAAACTCAGGTGAGATTGCTTTCTTGTAAATGCTCGCCTGTTTCGGTGCTGAAATACCTAAATTTTACTTTTGTGTTTAGATAAAGCTGTAAACTTGCGTAATACTGGGTTCGATCTTACCAGGGAAAGTCCTATAAAGGGTAACGGATCCAACTTTAAAAATTTCCAGAATCTATTTTAAGCGAAATCTCAATTAAGTAACATTCGCACTCCAAGTCCCAGTTTGTATTTGTCGCAGTTCCACTCTTTTAAACCTGTTTCTCGTTTACACAAATGAAACTAGTCCAAGTTCCCATTTCCTCTCGTCAGCATGTGAATGTTTTTCAGGAGATAAGTGAATGTTTTCCTGTATGTTTTTGGTATGCTGCAGGGGCTGCTTCTGGAGAAGATTCTAAATGACAGCATTTAAGTAGATCATCTATACTGTAGCTGGCACTTTACATTTCGTTAAGCAACAAAAGAGCGTATCAACAGCCAATCCTCTGCATAGAGTTTTGAGGGTTAACGATGGGTAACAAGATGAGTATCAAATGATTCTGCGTTCACTAAATTAACTAAGGCAAAGCTTATATTTCATCAAAATTCGATGTATTTCTATCCGTCCCACTTTTGATATTATCTAAGAACGCAATTGTACATAAAGCGTTTTGCAATAGAGATACTAAACCCAAATAGGTATCACATTAGCTATTGCAGAAATGATTGTCATTCTTTACCAATGTGGTTTCGGTTACACTTCGTCAAGTTCGTGAAAAGCTAAGTTTGAAAGCGTTCGATGTAGTGTATTTAATTAACATCTACCAATTCCTTCACCGAGCAATTTAACAGAGGCGGACTGGCAGCGAATCTCAAGGGTTGCTATTTCCAGTAAAAGGGGCCTGTTTTTACTATAGCGATTTTGTCAGTTGCTTCTAGCGAGCTCCTCTGTAAAAACATCAATTCGAAGCAAGGGCTACTGTTCATGTAAAATACTTCTTTCCTTATTTGTGATATTTCGATGGCAAAATCGTCTCCCTTTATACACATTTTCGCATTTCTTATTTTCTTGCTTCCATATTTTTGGGCGCATATGCTGATTATCTTTTTATTTTTACTTCTTTTCAATTATCTGCATTGAGAAACAATTTCTGTTATTTCCAACTGTTTTCAGACTGAGCGAAATCAATCCAAATCTCTTCGAAATCCTAAGAAATCGAAGAGATTTGCTCAGGAAACAACAGAAACAGTTTGTAAAGACCCTATAACAAGAAGGCCCGGGTTGCAATCACAACCTAGCATCCCTGCCAGTCCGCCCCTGCAATTTAGTCTTTTTCAGCCTTCAAAACTTGCCGAACCCACTTCCCTGTTTCGCCTTCGCTGTTTTTGCCCTTGACTGCTTTTGAAAGCGCTCTGTCTGTTAGTTTAGCACAGACGTTCCAAGGAAAAATTTTTTGTCGATGAACTGGTGGGGATAGTAAGTAGTTATGCAGCAGATGTGGCCCTACTTCCTTTAGCCTCTAGATTTGTAGTTAGTGAGGGAGACGCAAATCTTTCTGGGGACATAAGAAGCATTTCATATCACCGTGATCGGGGGACATGTTGCTTGCGTGTAACTTGCATGTTTAGCCACCCTGGGAGACAGGTCGAGTAAAATGTCGCGCGCGACATGTCCCCTAAATTAGGCATAGCTTAAAATTTGGAAATAATCGTTTGCAGTTAAAAATGGCTGCCAATTCGGCATACAAGACGCTTGCTTCAGAGTGAGGAATCTTTCCTATCTCCTTAGCAACAAAGTTGCCTGTTGCATTAATGTTACATCGGGCCATCCCAGCAAGCTGTGGTTCTGAGAATTTCCCACGCTATTTAAGATGGAACTCGCAAACAAACACAGTGAGTGCTACCACTGAGTTTGATATTTTACTCTTTAGAGCTACCTCGTCTCTGTGTTTCCCCGTCAAGATTCAATGAATTTTTCTACTGTTTCCAATTGGTTCTCCCTACATGAACTCGTTCAAGACTTCATATAATTTCTTTTATAATTCTATTGGTAACGGGCAATGCAAAATTTGCACATTAGGTTTCGCAATTACAGTTATCAAATTATAGCGTTAATTGAAAGTCTAGAAGACCTATTAGAACGTAATTTGATTCTTCACATTGGTGGTTGTTTGCGTTATT
The DNA here is from genome assembly GCA_014526335.1 of Chrysaora quinquecirrha. NCBI lineage: Eukaryota > Metazoa > Cnidaria > Scyphozoa > Semaeostomeae > Pelagiidae > Chrysaora > Chrysaora quinquecirrha. The sequence goes on from JACTAT010000035.1 coordinate 2,575,348, forward strand.
TTCTTGGTGACACGCGGACAAGACTTTGAGTCGCTCAAACTGTAGAGTGCGGACTGGAAGAAAGCGTCAATAACGTACGTACAGCGCATTTTTTTATTATAGGTTATTTTAAATGGACGTAATGTCTTTGGATTGTCATTTAGCTTACGTTGTGTACTTATCTAAAGGTTTACCTATGTCCTTAACGTACGAGATAGAGCATTGGGATCTAAAGTAGACTACTGAGGTCAGATCTTGACTTTGGCTAATTCAAAATAGAAAACTAGATCTTTCGTACACGCTTTTTGTCGTCTATAAATTCCCGTAGGACCCCGCTAATCATTGAAGTAAACGTGGGAGTATAGGAGAAATGCAAGTCCTTTTCCTGGCAGAATCTTCTTCCATGTTTTGATATAAGATCGTGGAAGGAGAAATTGTGGCACACCTTTTGTTCTCGTTCTCATGTCTCTAAACTTGATACCTGAGACAGCAGAATCAGGTATGGAGGTCTGATCAGAGGTTTATAAGAGGTTTTGGAGGAAACTTTGACAGATTTATGTGGATTCTACAGGTCTTGAACCGAGAAGGTCTTAAGGTTGCAGGCTCGAAACCTGCCCGGGTCATATCAACTCTTCGCATTATCTCACACAAGTCCTCTGGTTTTTTAAACCAGCAACCCATCGTTTTACAAAGACCTGTTCTGGTTGTGACAGAATTCATATCTTGATTAATCCACATCGCGATAGACTGCGCGTGGCATAACACACGTGACAATTATTTGGGTCAAAGTAGGCCTGTTCTAAAACCGACATATGAAAAGGGGCTGTGCTGTGTGTCCGATTATAATAAGATATAACTCTTGAGGTTTTGTTGGTCAACTTCTCTTAACTATCAAATTTTGTTTTTTGAAATGGATTTGAAATTGCTTGACCGAAGGCCGACTTCACTCTCATAGATTATTGTACGGTAATTGTATCGCTCTAATTTGTTGGTTCTCTACATTGTAATTAGAGAGATTTTTTGAGCCTCAACCTCTTCCCCAGGCCTCAAGCCCGTTTCTTCGACTCAGCCATCAACCGGTTAGGGCCCAAATATGGACAGCGAAGATACGCTTAGCGTCTACTCCATGGGACGAGAATGATTTAGTCAAGGCCTAACTGGAAACACTACCTTCAGGCCTGCCCAGAAATTTTCCTTTTCTTTGACGTGGAAGGAGGTTCCCGTATCTAATGCGTTACGTTGTTAACCCCACCAGCCTCACCTTTATGGGTTCATCTTATACGATATGGCAGAAAGGAGGCAGTAATTTCAAGTTTTTTTTAAGCTTTTAATTTCCGGGACATTGGTAAATTTTTTCTGGAGTTATTGAATTGAGGTCTTTGATTATTTGAAGGTCTGGAAAGATAAGGATATACAGGACACAGACAGATATGTCTAGAACAATCATAGGGCTGGGGTTACTTGGGTTACTTTAACTTACTGGCTATATACCGAAGATTTGTCGTTTAAGTTTTAGCTATTGTTTTAGATTGAGTTTTATGATGTTTTTCTTTGCAAAATTCAAAAAATAAATCCGCGGTGAGCTCTTTTGAGCTATTTTCACAATGTTAATGCAATGCCTTGCTGAAAGATGCACCCAAGTCCTTCTTTCAGCTGTGGCTGCATTGACGCAAGATATTGTTGCATAGTCATATACCTCGTTAGATTTCCGAAATGCCTTAAATACTATTGATGCTATTTCTTGCCTTGGTGGTTTATTGAAGCAACCGCGTGAGAATGCATAGCTTTTGCGTCATCAACCAAGTATGGCTCGACACTGCAGTTCACAAATACTAGTAGCAATTCTGCACAGAATCACGAATATAATATCTCATATTTGACCTGATTCCTACCTAAGCCCCATTTTCGACGCTCAGAGTACCTCTCAATATCATTGGTACCCCTTGCATGTTTTTGCTTTCTCTTTCTGCCCCATGTTGTTAGGTCCAACCAAGGAGGATCCAACCTGTTTTTGAACCTGTGCTAGCCCAGCTTTGGCCCAGCTTTCGAGTTGAGCCGTGGTGAACCCAAAACACAAAGAGCATTTTCAATTTCCATTATGGACAAGTCTCTCTTTCGCTTCAATGACTGGTTTCCAAGGCGGCACTGAAACAGTGTGAAGATAACCGAGTTCACCATTTTACGCAAAAGGCCCGTTTAAACTCTGTTTGATCATAGCTTCTTTTTAGCGAATATTTTTGCGGCTTGTATCGATGTTGTGGTTGTCACCACTTTTTTATCCTGCTGGTTTTTGGTTTCCTTGAAATATCAAAGTTCAGTTGCCAAACGTGCGCTTAACATTTCGATTCTAAGCTTCCGATAGTTTCAATTTCAACTCATCCCCTTCAATGCCACCGGGGGGGGGGGTTCTTCCACAGTGAAGGTACCTGGGGATGTGTCACGCTAAAGGGTATACTTTTTCAGACTTCTTGTCTAGCCAAGGCCATACTTTTTGGCAATTTTGGTCTAGCGAATGGTATCATGTTTGACAATGGAGCGGCCATACTTTCGTCTTCAGTAGCCTTGGAACGTTGAAATTTCATTGTAAACATATTTAAAAGGAACTGGTAAAAGGAATAAGTCGATCTTTGAATTTTCCGACTATAAAGACCAACAGATTCGAGCATATTTGTCTAGCCAAGGGTATCATTTTGGTTGAAATCTATCTGGCCAAGGGTACCACTTTCTCGTAAAAATTAGTCTAGCCAACGGTACCATTTTGAATATGCCGGCGGCAGACCCCTACCCAAAATGTAGTCAAGAACGCCCCCCACCCGTGTTCATTGCCTTCATGCCTGCGTTGCATTTTGGCAATTGTGGTATTTGGCGAAGATATCTTGTGTCACGCAATATGAATTATTGGTTCTATGGCACTTTTACACTCACAAGTCGTAGCTAGTTAACGGTGTTGAATGAGCTACTACAACCTCTGTTAGGCAAAAACCAAATTTCTGTTTCCTCCAAGTGCGATTCAAAATAGCAGACCAGTTTGTTAGGGTGTTGAGGAGCACCTTTATCTTCTCTAAACAGAAGGTGGACTCTAGCGTTCCTAAATGTTTGCTGTCAGTGTTTATGAATTCTGGACGAAATGCATCGCGATTGTTGAAATTAAGAAATCTGAATTCTACTCAGGTAAAAGAGTCAGAGAGCTCCCTGTCCTTTGAAGCTTGCACGTTACATAGGGTTTGTTTCTAGTTCCTCTTAGCTTATCGTAGCTGTTCATTTCAAGACAGCAGCAAAATAGAAATGACGGTCGCTTTGACCGTCGCTCTTTTTACCGTCAACCACTCTTTTTACCGTGTTTGAAATGTCACAACTCGGGCATTAGGTAAAGTTTCTCCTTGCTTGCAAAGAGCTGTCCATGCGACGAACACAATGAAATAGAGGTGGCCGGCCCTAGTTCTGTCAGCTGTCAATACTTAGGTTTTTGTCTGTATTATTTAATGGTTGAACTCGACATCTTTCTGCGAGCAAGCTCTCTTTCTGTCGTTTTTGAAGCTACGGAACTCGGGCTTTAGATACATATTCAGTATCTCCTTGCTTGCCAAGAGCTGTCTGTGGTACGAACGCAACGAAATAGAGATGACCAGTGCACATTCTGTCAAATATGAATAGTCTTTGGTTTTCGTCTATGGTCCGCATCTTTAGCGAGCGAGCACTCTTCTTTCAATGTTTTCGTATTTTTGGGACTTGGCCAGACTCCTGAAGAGCTGTCCCTTAAACTGTCAATTAGCCACGCTTTTGACGTGAACGGTGCAAAATTGAGATGACTGGATAAAATGCACTGAACTGCAGGCAATGAAATGGGCATATGCTATCAAACGAGGATGGACTAAATTGTTTAGTTTTTGTTCCATCTTTTAACCCTGTTGGTGTTGCATTAAGTAGTCTGCAAGCAATCTTAATTGCCCACGATGTTACCGTTGTACTCTCTTCTGAATGTAAAGACAACGAAGAAAGACTGGGCGTTTTAGATATTGTTCTATTACACTTTTTTCAATAAGCAACTTGACTTTGGTCCAGCCCTTAAGAGTTGCTTAACATATCTAGGATTTCATCGGTCGCAGAATCCATGGTACCCCCTAAAGCCTCGTATTTTGGCTCTTTTCTGGCTTCTCAATGTAACTGACAAGTTTGCAAGGATGTACGGTATAAAGAAAGCTATTTCACCATAAATTTTAGCACAGTCTCAGCCCTGGCTACTTATTGAACAGTTGAAAATTAAAAACAAAGATTGCAACCTGCTTATATGTTCTTAATCTGTTCTTAAATCTTAAGCTTCCTCGATAGGGCTATTTTTTCCTAGTTGTTTAACAAACAATGTTTTGCAAGTGGACGAACGAGAAAAAAAATTTGTTTGACAAGCAAATTTCAGATGTTTAACCATGGTTTAACAAACGATGTTTAATCATTTGGCCGGGGGCTAACTGACATCCCTGTCGTTGCCTACCAATTTGATGCTGGTAGCACGTGTTACCTTGTATTCTAATTACCAGTGGTTATATAATAACAGTCATGAAAGATAGCAAGACCAGACTTGTCGATCCATGCTGTAAACTTGTGTAAAAATTGTGTTTCTAGATTAATAACATTTCATGACTTTAATTTCACTACAAATAAACCTTTGATTGAATATCAACCAAGAAATGACCTCTAAAGAGGAGGATATCAAATCTGCCCTCCAGCTCAAGGTTCATTAAGACTTATAAGATTTTCAGCCTAAATGTGCCCACTCAAACCCTAAGATTGAGGGGCAAAATCCGATCCTAATTTGAAAAAAGAACGCCCTCCTTTGTATTGTTCAGGTAGTCTCTTGTCTCGAGCTATTCAAGGACTCAGTGCTTCGTTTTGTTCATATGGAAAAATTCATTGCATATTTAAAGATCGAAACTATCTAAGAAAAGGTTTGCAGTTTGAGTGATTGGTACGACTAAGGACTCGTAGGGAGCCAGCTCAGTTAAAAGAGCATAAGCATTCGAAGCCAGAGGTCGCAGGCTCGAACCCTGTCCCGGTTTTGGTTATCTCAAGCTTGAGACCTGTCCTGTCCTGGTGGAAGCAATCTCTCATCTCACATTATCTTTAAGTTACTTCTACGTTGCCTTATTCATATTTACTAGTTCCTACCACAAGCGTTAAGAAAAAGATGTTCTCTTGATCTGCCCACTGCTTTTCGCGAAGGACCAAGAATTTAGCTGCTTTTCAAGGACTTATCCTTACATCACGTCATTAGTTACTTTGTTCATAGTTCAATCCTCTATTGCCAGCTCGCTTTTCTAATCCGTTAGACAGTTGTTTGGCCACAATATGTTGGAGTGTTAAGCCAGAATTTGGCTTTTTCTTTCGTAATTCTATAGGTGGCTGAAAATATTAATAACGAAGAGAATCCGTATCTGCTCTTAACAAATGATAGGATTTACAACAAATCGACAGCCTCGTGTACAAGAGCCATTATCTTCTCAAGTTGCAAGGCCACCGTTGGTGTTGGACTTATTATACCGGATTCTTAGTTTTTCTTCCTGGTTTCTCCATTTCTGATTCATTTGTCGCTCAAAACTATACCTGAACCATTGACCTGGGCATATACCACACTGACTGAGCATTCAGTCTATCAATTTCAAAAGAAGCTCACACCCCGTGTGATGTGTGTGTACAACCCGTGTGGCGTGTCATATTTAGGGGGATGTGCACCACCGTGGGGGATGTTCAGTGCCGTGGGAAGGCTTCCTGAGTACCGTGGAGCGGCATCTTGATTACCGTTTTGAAGATGTTCAGCGCCGTGTGGGGATCATGATTTTAGTGCAAAAGATGGCGGCCGTTAGTAATTACCCTAATAACGGTTATACAGCGAATTCAACATAGCAACGTAGCTCGACAGAATGATTATGCTGAGCTGCACTTATTAAAACACGTAGGCAAAGAAATCAATCCCAGAGCTCCCTTAATAAACATGAAGGACTGAGGCAACCGCCATTCTTGCACTAGTTTCTATTTTGTTACGTAAAAGGTTGATGTTGCTCCTAAGATTTTCGTTGCAGTTGCTGTTTGTGAAGAGTGGGACTTTTGTAATGGTCAGGGTGATCATTGTTGAGGAATATCCATGGGAATATCATCATAGGGTCACAATAGTAGAAAGGTGCTCGTTTTAACTACATGTACATATATAGAATCCCATATCGTTTAGAGCACTGAAATGTGGACGTGTGAGAATTTCGGAATGTTATGATCTAACCTCTGAAGGTCTGAAGGACATTGTACTATGTTTACCAATCAGAGAATGATAACCTAATTCCAACATAACCCATTCACCTTTCTCGACTGTTATTTCAGAAAGAACGATTTGACGTCATTTTGTACAAATGTTTTGAAGATGAAAGATCTTCGAATAAGAAAATAACTGTTACATTCTTAAACTGTTACGTTGCTCGAAGCTCAATCAACAGTGCAATGTTTAGTAAATTTGTGGCTGTCTTTGTGCAAGATAAGCCTTCTTGTGGAATATTATCGCTATTTAGCATTCATTCACACTCATTTGTAACTAAGTCGAAATGCTTTCTTTTCTCAGAAACTATGGGAAAAAGTTCAGTATGAAAGTGTCTTCAAGTCTATTATGCCTGAACTGGAGGGACGGCATGAAATCGAAAGAAGGCTGTTTCATGTGTTCGTTTCGTTTTGTGTCCCGATAGAAATTGTAATTTGTGACAATTAGAGCTTAGTCCGAAAGAACGCTTGCCGAATCTTTCAAGCCGTACTTGCGTTTCGTGCCGTCTTTCTTTCGCGTACAAACGCTCACTCATACGTGCCTTTTGAATATCATCTGTCCTCGTTCTCCACTCCCTAAGTGCCGCTTTGCCCTTACGCCTTCGTGTCTTTCCTGTACGAGCCGTCGTGCCTACGCATACTGTGCGTGCCATTGTACCCACAATCCAACATACATTTTGCTTACGTCATCTCGCGCGCAACTTCTTGCTTGCGCTGTTAATTACGTGTCCACGGTGCCATTTTCTACTAGTCCCTGGACTCCTTGAGCCCTTCATACACACAGTACCTGCCAACATGATTTTGTCGTTTCGTGTCTTTGTTCCTTTTCGTGTTTTATGCCAGCATGCCTTTGTGCTTTGTGTCAAGTTTCCTTTAGTTTCAGGACTTATTTTGAAATGAAAGTAACCTGAACCTGAACCTGAACCTGAACCTGAACCTGAACCTGAACTTGTAACTGAACCTGAATCTGAACTTGAAACTGAACTAGAACCTGGACCTGAACCTGAACCTGAACCTTGCTACCATGCTGTTCCAAGCATTCTCAACTCACCGCGTGTTTATTGGCCCTTATCACTATGCATTCAACGTTTAACAAATAGGTTCACCATGCTAATGATTGCTACTTACTTCCAAATCGATTGCAACGTGATGACTAAATGATAGGAGAGTAACTTACTTGGTATACGACAATACATGAAGCGGCTATGAAGACAGCTATTTGTCACAATACATACATAAGGACTTGCATTTAGTGCAACGTATATGTAGCCATTGCGGCATTCAATTCAGGCAATATTCAAAGTAAAATTCGTGTAGCATTTCTTTTGTTTCGTTATCTGAGCTAGCTAGTCCTTGTTGTCAGGAGCTCAGTGACGTCGGAGTTTGATACGGTAGCATCACAGCCATGATCGAGTTTCGCTAGTTCTGCTATTACCGAGATCTTAGCGACTGGTGCTAAAACACCTTTTCACCCCTACCTTCACATTACTTTGATACAAACATCATGAAGTACAATGCACATACATAGTCTTTCGAAAGCACGTGCAGCAATCGTGTTTATTATGGACTGTGGAGCAGTAGCAACTACTCGTGAATACACGGAGCTCTAAAAATGGGTAAAATATTATAAACAATCAGCGACTCATTTCAGTACGTTGTGTTACACAACATTGAAATAATGAGTCGCTGACAAAACGGCTGGGTGACCCGTGCCCTTGCAAGCATTGTCTCCGGATCAACCTAGCAGGGCCTGAATGTGTCATCGGAAAGAGATGCGGCTCATATAGGTACACTTTTTACTTTTTGCAACTTCTTATTTTTATTAATGGTAATTGAGAAGGCCTTAAATCTTGAGAAAAGCCACACAAAATGGTCCTGAATAACAGCCTACATTTACTGGTGGTTCCGTCCTATTCGTTAATCGTAGCTGTTACGGGGTGCCGAATTTCTATTGACTATGCTGATACTGACTGGAAAAACATTTGGCGCTGAGCCCTTTCTAGGCCATAAATGCTGTTCTTTGTTTAAAGTTGTCGTCAATATGAAGCATTTTGTTTGTCTGGATTTAACTCGCTTAACCTTGCAAGTATGAAAAATCTGATTGTCGTACATACATGACAGCTTAATGCTGACGTCATTTCGGGCTTATTATGTGAGCTCATTTTGTAAATCTGTTTTATCTTCTCTTTCTCTTTCTTAGCTCTGAAAACGTAGCGAATTGATTACGCATCCAGCGTCTAGCCTCTTGATATTCAATGTGAATCGTCTTTGTAGTGTAATGACTAGTGACATGCGTTTGTAGCATTTCTAGGCTGATTTAGCGTCTTTTCTGACAATGACAATGACATGACATGACATGACAATGTGATAGTTCCTTTGACTCCAGGTCCTTTTAAGTCTAATAGAATAGTCGCTTTGACTCAAGATCCCGTTAGATCTTATAGAATCTAACGTTCCTCTCATTACATATACTTTATTTTCATTTTATATGATGTGGTATATGCCCAAACGTTTTGCAGTGAAATGCAGTCCTTATTGAAGCACCTGCTAAATCGTACAGATGCTTTACCTGAGGTGCAGAGAAGCTACTATTTGTCAAATAATGTTCGGGCTCAAGGAAAGAAGCAAACTCACCAAAACAATCTATTCTTGTTCAGAGTCTTCATGATAGCAGAGACGCTTGCTTATATTAACATAACATACAATTTACTCTTCTTGTATATTTATTCTATAAGTACATCAAAATACTTCAGCGTCACTATATATTACCTTATGTGTTGTCGTTATATGCTTTTATGTAACTAACGTTTTATTTGTTTTTCTTAGTTACTACATGTTACTTTATGTTACTTTATGTTTCTATATGCTATTTTACATTTCTTTATGTTTCTTTATGTTTCTATGTATTACTAAATGTTGCTCTTTGTTACTATGTGTTACTTGATGTTACTATTTATAACTATTTGTTACTATTTGTTACTTTATGTTACTATATGTTACTTTATATTTCTATATGCTGCTATATGTTACTAAGTGGTTCTATTTTTTAAAATGTTACTTAATATTATTTTATGTTGCTGTATGTTACTTTATGTTTTTGTGTGTTTTTTAATTACAGTTTGTTACTTTTTGATATTATATGTTACTATTTGTTACTATTTATTACTATGAGTTACTTAATGTTCTTTTATGTTAGTTCATGTAAATCTATATCACATAGAGTTACATATAGTAATAAATCAACATATTGCAATATAAGGTAACTTATAGTAACATATAGAAACATAAAATTTACACAAAGTCACGTAAAGTAACAGAATAGACCATAAAGAAACGCAAAGCAATAAATAGTAACAAATATTAACATATAGTAAAACAAGTAACACACTGCAATATAAAATAATATGCAGTAGAATAAAGTAACATAAAGTAACAATGCTAACATGAGTAATGCAAAGTATAGTAACATAAAGTAGCAATAAGAACATAAAATAACACATAGGAATGAATAGTAACACGAATAGTTTAACGCAAAGTAACATACTGTAACACGTTGTAACCTAAGGTTACACAAAGTTACTTTAGGCGCTATACTTTATGACACTATGCTTCATATATTTCATCTTCTAAACCTTCAACAAAAACACTGAAACAACTTTTGTCTAAGACCTGTTCGTGCAATTTGTCAAGACCATCCTTTATTCATACGGTTCACAGTTTAATTAATCCCCCGTTTTTCCTGGATAAATTTTCATGTGGTTGAATGGCCTTGTTAGCTGTGTGTAGGCTTTTGTATGCATGATTGCAATCGTATCATATATAAAAAGAATAGTCTTCATTGTTCACCAGTAGACATTCATTCATTTCATCAAAGCCTAAACCTTTCAAAGCAAGAAATCTCAGCACCGAAATCTCCGAATATTACTTATTTTCAAGGTTAGTAATGTTACTATTCTATGAAATATTCCACAACTTTCGAATACAGCTCCTATAACTCAATTTTCTCCGTGGTAAAGTGTACATATCTCCTAAATAGAAAATGTCTCCTAAATAGAAAATTGTTATTTTCACGTTTTGCGTTCTGTGTAGACACTTGTACATATATAATTACACTAACTTTGCAAAAATATTTTCAGGGGTATCAGACAAAATACTGCACCGTTGTCTCCACTATAAAGCGCTATGTTAAAATATACGATACTGTGTTGAACTCGAACTATAAAAAAACTTTAAAACGCTAAAGAGGAAGGGCAAATATAGCTGAAAGTTTGAAATCGTATTTTTTTAGTGTAGTGTACAGCCCGCATATTTTTACAGCCCATTATTAGAAACTTCTAAATTTCTAGATATATATTAGTTATTTTTTTCGGAGACTTTCCAGCCACTTAGCTCTAGCTTAACCATGAAATTATAAGCTAAAGGGGCAAATATTTTCTTATCAATTCGGTTTGTTATCATCTTTGAAATAGTTTGAATTTCTCTGCAGATGATCATTTTGTCATTCCAAGGTCAAATCTTGTTCTTTCATTCATATTCTATTTTATGCTTTGTACAATAGACAACTGTGCTGCATCACAGATGCGATGCCGACCAGGGGGTTGCACTTTTTTTTTAATAAGCAACTTGACTTTCGTCCAGCCCTCAAAGTTGCTTAAAATTTTAGATATTTCAGTCCTCAATGATTTTTGGGAGACAGTAAGTGGAAAAACGTTAGCTAACGAACTTCAACATGCAAAACATAAGAACTAAGAACACTTAATTCCTAACACAAGAAAGAGAATAAGCTTGATTGTTTGACTTCTTAGTTGCTTACAGTAATTCAATTGAGCCCTCAAGTTGCTTAATGTTAAGGTCAGTTCAGCCCTAGTTGCTTATTGAGCGGTTGCTTATCAATTAAAAAAAGTGTAGGTTATGACATTTTCGACCGAACGTCCCGGACGCTTTTACTCGGAGAGCGAGAGCGAGAGCGAGAGAGAGCTTATATAATACGAATCATACGTATATATACTCGAGAAGAAACATTGCTTGATAAGCAAATTGCAAATGTTTGTCGAACAATATTGATCATTTGGCCAGGGCCTTTTCTTCCAGAAAGAACTAAGAAATCAAACATGCAACTATGTACCTTCGTCGTTTCTTTGCGAGTATTCGTATGATTCGTATCCAAGCGCTCTCTCGCTCTCCGACTAACGGTCTAACAGCTTATTGATAATTTCTATGGCTTAATTTCGGAAGAATCGAATTTGGTTCCCAATACAGCACTTCGAATGCATAACGGGAATCGCTACTTATAAAACGGCATTCAGAGTAAGGAAAAAGTTTTCCACAGAAAAGCCTTTGTTTTATCAATATGGTAGCTTTTCGTATCATTACTGTTCTCCGTTATAGGGCTTAATATCATAACAAACGCGTTACTCACAGAAAATTAGCTTGATATGCTGTTCTTTTGTAGATATTCTTTAAACAATAAGATATTCGGTATTCAGTGTTCGAGTTAATCAAGCAACTCAGTTGTCAGCTGTTCACAGTAAACCTAAGATTACCCATAAAGGAAAACTAACACGCTATGCTATTCTGTTTTGTAAATCTCAATGAAATTTTAACCGTCAGACTTGCAGTTCAGGCTCAGCTAAGAAAATGTTCACTTTACCCGCAGTAAACTTGCTGTGTAGGATCACAATGGCAAATATTATTCGTTTCAGTCTTTGAATACAAAAATTCACGTTTTTTCTAAGAAACTAAAATGGTTTATTTCGGATCCGAAGTAATTGGACGAACAGCCTCTATCCGCCAATTACAGTATAGGATTCGAGAATCACAGACGGGAAAAAGGAAAAAGTACGGTTGCGCGGTAATTGACCGCAGGTAGGTCAAGCTGAAGAAAAGAAAATCTTATGCCACGCCCAAGATACGCCTGTTTTTTTTTATAAGGTACGGATGGTTTTCAGCGAGGCGCATTTTTGTCCGGAGAAAGGTTGAATATTTTTCTGGACTCTGCAGAGAACCTGAATCGCTCTGGCCCAGAGAAACGGTATCGAATCTTCAAATGAATACGACTCACTTACATAAATAATACGACCCCCGGGGGTGTGTTAATACACTTAAGGCGGTGGATACGTACTTTAGAGGCGTGTATTGACTATGCTTGGATTAGATGAACATTGAGCATGACAACTTATCATACTGTGTTTCACGTGAAACAGCCCAGCACACCAATCACAATTAATATCCCGCCCCCGTAAGACTTGTCCACCACAACAAGCATAATAAACCGCCTCTGTGGTGTGTTCATAATAGTGGGTACAAGTTCTTTTGGGCGATGAACTTCCTTTCTCATAGTTATGTCGAAAGTAAACTATTTCATGACATTTTTATTTAGGAAAATCTTGAGACTCCGCACCCCTGACACACCTGACTATCACTACAACTGATATTCCTCCACTATCATGCGGAATTTCCGCTGAACCTGTGGCTTCCTTTCGCATCATTTTGTGACATTCTATGAGAGCCTGACGAATTTCTAGATTTTTCTTAGCGCTCTTTATTGGTTAGCCTGTTGCAGTTTTCAGTCTTAGAAGTGGCTGTATGCCGCTTTCTTCTTTTAGCCGCCTCTTTTGAAGAGCCTTTAGGTTCCCGCAATAGGTTCGATGATTTAGAGGAACACAATTTTGCTGTCATTTTTCATCTTTAAGTTTTCTTTACAGTAAAAGCGAATGCCGTACAAGGCAAGAGTCGAATGTAGAATGAATGTCGAATCGAATGGCGTTTAAGGCCAGAGTTGCGCCATACCCGTTCGGTACATACGGCAAAATTGGTCTTTCTGAGATTTAAGCTCGAGCTAACATCACTGATTGATCCAAATGTCTCTCTACTGAGTGAAGGATTGGCTAAACTAGGAGACATGTCGCATGCGACATTGTCGCTCGTTACATGTCCTCTCGCTGTCTCCCAGTTGAGCCACAGGTTGACTCGGGCAGAACGGCTGCTGAAAGTGGCCTGAATTTGACACATTTGTGACTTGAGTTCCCCCGGGGGGGGGGGTACTTCAATGTGTCCATGATCAGACGTGAATCTGAACTTTGACAAAGGGACCCATTTGTATGATAGGATTTTCAAGGATTTCTGACCCATTTGCATGAAAATCGGGAAATTTCAAGCCCTTGTGTATGAATTTGGTTGATTTTAAAACCCTTTTAAAGTGCTAGAATTCACGAAAAATCTCGCAAAATCGAATCTGACGGCGATTATTTGCAATCAATGTGACCGTGCTCTGTTGTTGCTGCTAATTCATCCTTTCAAAAGCAAAAAACAAAGTAGAAAGGTTGTCAGCCACTTTGCGGTAAATCATAATGGGACCTATTGGTAAGAAAATCCTAAAATACCGACCCATCAACCAGAATCTAGCAGAATATCAGACCCATGTGTAGAGAATTTCGGTCGAAAAAACCCATCCATATGAGCGGCACGTCTAGTATGTCTACATATTGAAGTAACCCCCCCGGGTGAGTTCCGTGGTTTCGTAAAGGGGAAAATAAGTATTCACAATATATTTGAAATAAATTTTACTGTAATTGCCAGTGTTTAAGACAAATCAGATTATTGAACCACAGATTGACCGTATAGACGTTTCAATTGGATTTTCTCTACTCTCAAATGGTATCTAGAATTTTTTATCATATAAAACATACGAAGCTGTTATTATGAAAAAGCCATATCATTTGCTTGGGATTAGGTTGTTGTATCTAAAAGGGTGGGACATGATTCCTGTCTAAATAGATATTCAAATCTTAAGGGAAGCATTTGAAACTAGGTTGGTGGAATAAAGGCTTGATAATTAAGTTCGTTAATAACATAAATGATGAGAGCTTCTAGAGTTATGAACAAAGCCAATCCTTTTGGCAAAAGGATTTGTTCTGTCAAAAAATGTTTGAAAATTGTTTTGCTTTAGAGAAAAGCATCGGGTATAGTCTTTTAGGACATGAAAAGAGGCGTGTTAATTCTAATCGACGCTAAACATCATGATCGTTTCTGCAGTTGCGGATCTGACGGGACCCAACGCTGGTTTGATGTTTTTCCTCGTACAGGCAAAACTGCGTCCCTTAATGATTCCTTTTCAATGTTTCCTGCTTATGCTAGCTTTCTGGGAGGAAAACGAACCCCTTTTTTCTAACAGGAGGGCTGCCTACCACTACACACTTTTTTTTTATAAGAATACCTTATTTTTTGCCGAGCCTCGATTATTCTTAAGCTTATTCGATTTTGAGCCTGAAAATATTCTTAAATTATTCATAATCATCAATGTTGTTAATTGGCCTGAAGATCAAGAGAAACAAGTCAAATCTTTGTCATTTGTTATTTTATATTAAAAAATAACATGAACAGAACAGAACAATATGTGAACAAAACATATTAAAATATAAAACCCTAATCGAGACAAATACAGTAGCCTGACAATCACACTTATTGTACAGTGTAAAATACGCAGAGAAATAAAAATGATCCTCGTCAAGCTTGAGCCTCTGATTATTCTTAAATAATTCTTAAATTTCAGCAATTTTGAGCCTGAATATTCTTATAGACTGTATTCTTATAAAAAAAAGTGTGTATACTTAATGGTCGCGCCCCTCGCCTGAAACTTGCGAATTGTGACCTGGCTGGCTCAATTTAGTGGATTAATAGAAGAGTAACTAAGTGACTTTGGTCTATTTACTAGAAGTACACGTTTTTTTTATAAGGAACACCTTTATAAGGAACTCGAGGCTGAAAATTCCCAAAAAGTTAAGGAACTTTAAGAAACTGTCGAGGGTCGGATGAAAAACTAAGAAACTCTTTTTTAAGGAACAAAGACGATTTGTACGAATGGAACAGAAGTACAATATATTTCCCATCGTTCTTCCCCAAAAGGCTCCATTTATACTTAAAGTTAGGAATGAAGAAAAGTTTCTATGAATTTGCTGTAAAAATAAGTATTTATACATATCCCACGACAACGAACAGTATAAAGAACTTTCAGCCTCATTTTGTTGAAAATTTAAGGAATTCCAGCCTCAACTCAGAGCAAAGGTTCCTTATAAAAAAAATAGCAACGCTGTAGCAATGTCCGAAGGACGCTGAGGATGATGATAATAATAATGAAGATGATGCTAATAATGACGAAGATGACGAAGAAGGCGAAGAAGAAGACAACGATGATGAGAATGATGATGATGATGATGATTATGATGATGCTGATGATGATTATGATGATGGTGATGATGATGATGATGATGATGATGATTTTGAAGTTGATGGTTAGTTTGAAGAGGATGATAATGACCATAATGATCATGCTAAAGACGATCATGATGATAATTATGATGCTCGACGACGATGACAAAGATGATGATGATCTCGTTGAAGACGAAAATGATGATCAGCGTCTTCAACATGATCATAATCTTCTTCAACAATGATGATCATGTTGAAGACAATGATTGGTGCTTGTGATGATGATGGTAATGATGATAATGATCCATTATGATGATGATGCGATTGCTGACAATGTGATCGGATGAATCTTTCCTGGAAGAATCCCAAAACTTTGAATCGAAAATAGAAAACCTCTAGTAACGTATATGTACTAATAAATTTGAACTCATAGGTTAAACTGTGTAACAAATAACTCCCTTCAGTGCACTGAAACCTGTAATCTTCGCCTCAAATGATGAATTTAATTCTAGAATCTCCAAAAGCTATCATAAGAATTCGCATACTATGCAGATGACTAAATTTGATAATTAGTAGCACTTTGAAGAATTGATTGCCAACTTTGAACCATTTATTTTAAGATGATTCTCGAAGCCGCAAACTGTTTTGAAAAAATTTCTTCTGTCTAATTGGCAACAATTTCTGCTGCGCCGCAATCTCCTCCTCTCTTCACACGAAAATATCTTACATATAAAGAGGACTTCTAGAAACTTCTGACAATAACAACCCAAAAAAATTGTATGAAAATATTTCAAAATAAAAAATAAAATCAAATTAGATTAGATTTGAGCAACATTTTGCAATATTGAAGTCAAACCTTTTTTTGAAGCCCGGCCGAGCCGGCTTTCAGAAAATATTTGTGTCAAATTTGTAGTTTCCTGCATCGTGGATCGAACTCGCAACTCTTAGCGCAAGAAAAGAGCGCACTATTCCACTGCGCTACACAGACAGTTGATTCTAATTGATGTTTTTGGCAAGCAATTGAATTTTGTTAATTATGCCAACTAACGACTAAACTTAACGGCGATTTCAAAGATTAATTCCTATTATTTGTGGTTTATCTTTTGTTACGTTTTGGCACGAAAAAGCGTCTATATGCCTATGCGTCTATTACAACGAACACCATCTTAATATGTCCTCCGGACATAAAAAGACGTGTAATGCACGTAAGTAACGATTTTTGCAAAGAATTGATGTTTACCAAAATAGACGAGCAATTGCACTGCAACTTTTGATATTTCATCCTGTATCCTAAGCAAAAGATTTTTTGAAAAACTATTACATGTTAAACAATAGACAGCGAGTCGTTTTAGGGGAATTCCTGTTCCCTTGTTCTGTGGAGTTTTTTACGGTTGTTTTTCAGATTTATAGAGTCAAGCGGATCGACAGGGGGGGGGATTTACCTGGTCCCTGTTGTTGTCATGTTCCCTAGTTCCCTGGATAAATTTCACGTGTTCCCATGTTCTCTGGAACCCCTTAACGACTCTCGGAAATTCTCAAACAACGGACTTCGTTTGCTACGAGAAAATACATGTTTTCATTCTAAGATATTAGATCAGAGATAGATTTCTGTTTTCCTTATTTTTATTCTACTTTGGCTCTCGGGATGTTTCATAAGGAAATGACGAACCTTTGGCATCCTGATGCCGTTCTGCATTACTGGTATACCATCATTATCACTTTAACAGACTTCAAACGCCTTAATATTGTTCGTTTTTCCGGCATTGCCACCGATGCACGAGTTTTTTATTCGTTGCGGCAATGAATGGAATGGCTAGTTTATTTTTTGCCTATCACTCATTATACTAGTTTCCTTCCCTGTTATTTTTTGTTTAACAAAGTGCATTATGCAATATTTTTATGTATTGGCAATGGGAAAGTCATTGGTTTTTGCTCCCCATGGTGTCGTGCCTTGTAGTACAGTAATTTGAAACTAAATTATCTTTGGTGGAATGTGGATGTACATATGTATTGCAGCCATTTTATGAATAAGAGAAAGAAACTCATTCAGGCAAGCTACGGTCTTCATTTGAATACCACAAAACCCTTGCTTTGTTCGTTCATTTCTGTTTACGGAAGAAGGCCCTGGCAAAGCGGTCAAACATTATTTGTCAAACATTTGTAATGTTCTTGTCAAGCAATTTTTTGTACCTTTTGGCCACGTCGCAAAACATTGCTGATCGGATATGGTTTGCTTACCAATAGGAAAAATATTTTTGAAATTTCCTAAAACATTCCCCAATGAATTTGTCAAGGAATGTTTTGTGACGTGGTCAAACATTCAAATATTCAAACACTGTAGGGCCTTGGGTATATATTGCTTATTAATTGATGCTGGGATGTATTGCTTCTTCTGTGTTGTTATTCCCACTGTCTTACTTTAGGGTTATATTAGTTTATACTTCTTTGAAAAATTCCAACTAACTGAATTTAAAATTGCTGCTCCATAGGGTATACAGGGATATTGACTTACTACAAAAGTCCCTTACTCACATTGAATTGAATTGAATTTGTGTTGTTCTCCTCAGTATTTTGAGCGCCCAACAACTCAATTCAGTATTGATTGGTATATCTACCTAATGGGAGAAAATCTGCCTTGACGAGTACTTAGAACTATGAACTGAAGTTACTGTTATGAAACGTGTGTCTATCAGCGTTTCATTCGCTTTTCCTGCCACTAGATTGTGCTTTTAAACGCTAGACAGTAGTTATAGCATACATATGGCTATTAAAGCAAAATCTCTTCCTTTCTTCTCATTAAAGGTATCTAATTCCTTCTCATAGTCACTTTGTGTGGTTGTATCCTTTAAAAAAATCAACGTCATAGCGTTTAACTCTTACTTAGTCTCTTCCTCCTAGGTCAAATTCAGTCGATGTGACGTCAGAGATAGGATCTATTTAAATCTCGGAAGTCAGTAACTTGAATAGTACTCAAGATATAACTGAAACGAAGAAAAACGATTTTGGTGTCATTTTCAGGAGGTCCATTTGGAGTCAGAGTTAATTCAAGGTGAGAATTTTCTTCTATACTTTCGTATGTATATGTATATCTCTCTCTCTGTTCCCTTTTCTTACTTCTGTCCTGATCAACCTCGCCATGCTGCTCTCTGAACTACAGTTACCAATATTCCTATCTGTGAATTGGAGGGTATTTTCTCCTTGGCCGATCGTCCGCCATTGAATACCTATAGCGGTGCATCTTTCCTGCTAATTTCATTTAAAATGCCCCTCTTTCATACTCGCCACTACACATTTAAATGCGCTACGCCCACGCCCCTGGCACATAGGCTAAGGTTATGTTGAATGTGCAATACTTTTATACGCGATCTTTATGTAATAGCGCCAAGTTGCAATTTCAGTCTGCGTTCATCCTTAATTTCTGGACTAACTTTTATTATCTTTTCCCCTTTCCCTTCTCAAAAATCTGTTTAAAGTTTATTCTGAACAATTGATCCCCTATTTTGTTTGTAGCTTATTACCTCTTAACATGTAAGGGCACAATGTATCAATCCGGCTTTAATCCTACGGTGTTCACTGCATAAATTGTCATTAAGTAAGGTCTCGAGGTCCTTTTTTCTCAGGAATTGCGGAAATTGTCAATATTTGGACTAGTTCTTTCTTTTTTATTTAAGTTTTTAGTTGCTGTTTTTGCTCGCAGTTTCGCATTTTTACAACTCAAAGACTGCTCTGACTGTCTTTTTTAATAAGCAACTGGACTTTAGCTCCAGCTCTCAATATTGCCTAAAATATCTAGTATTTCAGCCCTCGCAGAATGACTGGTACTATTGACTAGTGCTAGTACTGAGTCCCAGTTATTGTTCATGAAACCGAGGCTAACACTAAAATGAGATCGCTCAAACTGGTAGTTGTAGCGGGGTGTTGGTGTGATGAAGGAGCGGAAACGAGCGACTCAACTCAAGCAATAAGTCTATGGTACCCCCTAAAAACTCTTGCTTTTGGCTCTTTTCTTGCTTTTCAATGCAATTGACAAGTTTGCATTGATGTAGTGTCTAGAGAAAGCTATTTAACCAAAACGTTTAACAAAATCTCAGCCCTAGTTGCTTATTGAACAGTTGCTTATCAAAAGATGGTTTAGTTTGGGACAAGGGGTTCTTCATCATTTTCTTTAGAATACTGAAAAATCATAACTATTTTCTAATCTACCACAATTCTGCCTGGAAATTTACCAATCCCAAAAAACAAACTGAAAAAGGAAACTTGCGGTGAAAGTTTTAATTATGTTCAAAGAGAATGTTCCTCTCCTTTTTAGGACATACAACACTATCAGTTTCTATTACAATGTTCCATTGTTCCCGCGAATGAACAGTTGTTATATTTCTTATCGCATATAATAACCACCCATTACAAGATATCTTGCTTCTTTCCTATGAATGTTCACAAACACATTGTGTTCTCCAGACGCTGCTTTGTGCTAGACTTTCAAAAACTTACACCTCACCACAAAGCACTGAAAAAGTTTGATAGTTGGCTTGGCAACTAGTTGGACATTTTTACCTGAAGAGGCCATTGTTAGCACAGGGTCGCCCTGCCCCGCCCTCTCGTAAGGGCAAAAAACTCAAAATTTCCTTGTGCTATAGGTGCCGTTTCTCTGAGTCTCAACTTCATCAAATCTAGTGTCGAGAACGATTGTATGGTGACGGTGAATGTAGCACCAGTCGCTAGGATCTCAGTAGTATAGGGGTAGGTTAACTAATCAAGACCTCGACCCTGGCTGTGACGCTACGTTATCTATGCACCACTTTGGCTTTCCTGCTTGTCATGAATGCATGGTACTGCTTATTGTAATGTGTTAATGTTAAGTAATGTTAAGGTATATCTATAAGGTATAAGGTATATAATGATAGGGTATATCTATATAAAGACGAGAACAGCTGTTTTAGGCCCAGGAACATGATATAATACTACGATTACAGTACACGTTTAAATTAATTTTCAAAAGAACCAGCGAAACTTACACTTAGCTACTCTTACACGGTCGTAAATGATAATGGCTTCAAGTTTAAGTATTCGTGTACACGTTTTTTTTATATAAGTTCTCTTTGTAATTTGCGAGGTTTGAGGCCCAATCGTGGCTGTATTGTCGCTCTTGTCGTCGCTCTTATCGTCTTATCGTTCTTGTCATCGTCAACCCTAAAGATAGTGGCTCTGAGCCCCGTAAAATGGAGGAGCAAGAAAATGGAGGAATCTCCCCTCAGCCGTAAAATAGCGGAATCAATAATTTTTTTATGTTTATCAACAAAGTGTCTATTTATTGTACTTGCATGGCTTATTTTGTTATTTTAAGACAATAACAGCCTAGATACGCGACATGATACAGAATTACTCTGCCTCATTTGAAATCAGAGCTTGATGATGGGCCTTGAAGTCAAGCAAAACAATATAGGTCTAGGCCTACACATCACACATCTCGAGTGGAATTAGAAGTTTGCCTGACATATTGCTATAAACAATTATCCATTAGATGTACTTGGACAATATGTACTTCACAGCATTTGAAAATCCCATATTTTCTTGCAGATATCAACGGGCCTAGCCATTCCGCTATTTTACGGCGGGAGTTTTTACCACCTTAAACCTCGATCAGAGGAATGAAATTGTGCCAGTTCTGCAACCAAACAAAGTCAGTGTATCAATCTATTAGAGGAATTTGTCACAGGGACATATTTTCAGAGTTTTCCTCGATTTTACATAACGGGCCTAGCCATTCGGCTATTTTACGGCGGGAGTTTTCACCACCTTAAGCCTCGAGCAGAGGAATAATTAAGAAACTTGAAGTTGTTAAGGAACTAGCCTATAATATTTATTTAGAGGTCAAGAAAATAGGACATCTTTACATCTGTAAGCACTAAATTCTCAACTTTTATTGACAAAAATTTAAAAACTGAACGTGGTTAGCTTTTCACCTGAAAAAATGTCCTTGAAGTTGAAGATGCATTTCAAGTCAAGTTTAGGCCACAAAATAACGTTTATTAGGCCTTACCAAAGATCACTCCTTCATTTCATATTTAATAAATCAAATTTATCAGGCTTATATTTCCTTTTCTTGCCTCTAAAAATAACTGAAGTGAATTCAGCAAGGTCACAGGCGTTTCCCCCCAGAAAATAGAAAATAGCCGATTCCGCTATTTTACGGCTGACGGGAGATTCCTCCATTTTCTTGCTCCTCCATTCCAAATATATCTTTTCTCGTTTTGGTGTAATAAAAATCTGTCCGCCATCAGACAGTATATATCTCTTTGCAGCGCTGTTTCCACTTCCGGTGCTAACCGGAACAATAATAGAAGCCATTCTAATGTTTCAACATATAAAATCAAAAGGACGTTGTAAAGGATTCAACATCCCAGTTATTGTAAAGGACAGCTGAAGCACAGTTCAATCGCGTTTGACTTTCTATTTGTAGAATTGGAGTAGAGATATTTACAGTCTTTTTGCATATAGATATTGTGAGATGAAACGGGGGGCTTCATGTTTCAATTTGTGAATTGATATCGCAAGTGTGTCTGTTTTACGTGGGTTGGAAAACAACGAATTTTATTTTGCTGAGTTGATCCCGTATTGAACACGTTCATTTATTGGAGCTGATTATCTTCGTTCTGTAGATTTAAAGATGTACATGCGAATATTAACATTGGGAATATTCTATATTTTCGCTATCTTATCATGGAAAGTGGAGAGCAAGTCGACTGCCATGGATCAAATCCTGAGTGCGAACATACGAAACAAAAGTTAGTAAATATTTTATAACCTTTTTATTTCATTATTTTGATTTTCCTTCCCTCACTATAATCGGCCCCATGGTAATATACCCCCATGATGTCTGCATCAGTGTAGAATAAAGAGATTTGATTTTCAAGCAGGAAACTGGATTATTTAGGCTGATGTTGCCTAAACCAACGTTGTATTATCTAGAGCTCTTCGCCTTCGGCAATATAGAATTTCAGGTCTAAACCATTGTTTTATATCACTCGACACGGTCTTTAAGCTTATTCCAATCTTCTGCAGATTTGCAGAATTTAGGCCTCGCCAGACAATTTCGCAGGCCACGTATATTCAGTCAGTCACACAGCTAGTCTGCCCATGATGCTGGCAGTCCATGATGCTGGCAGTCCATTCATTTTGACCAAGCAGCGTATAAATCATTTTCATAAAGAGTCAGTTTTGATATAAGAGGGAAGTAATTTTCTTATTAGAGTACTTTTTGTTGAAACTCTTGCCCTGAAAAATCTCAAAACCTTCCGAAAATTTCGTATGGCCAGGCTCACCTTTTTGATTGATCATCGAGACCCGACATGGGGGCAGCGGTATCAGCCTCCGTAAATTACGGCATAAAATTGAGCACGTGCAGTACGTCGAGGAATGTCTATAGTACAGTCCTTTGTTGACGTGGTCATAGACCTATGCGCTAGACTTTGGTAAACACTTAAAAATGCCAATAAAATCATTTTATAAGTAAACACCACTTGAAGATAAACAAGGAACTGTTTATTTATTAAATCAATAATCATCTTGTGGGGGTAAGGTTGTGTTGAGGAAAATAACTATGACAGAAGAATATGTACAGTTAAAGAATACGTTAAGAGGCCAACTATTTCACTACGTACTTCAATTTGTATCTTTGTTTTAACTTGCATTTAGTTTTCAAGCGAGACTGATTCTCCAATTCTCATACCCGTTCTTTAAGCTGAAAGTCAAACTTTTCGGTCAATTGAAAGAAATTCGACAATTGCAGTACACTCAAATTTCCTTAAGACATTCTTACGAAAAACCATGCCTTGGTAGGCCTGTATATTTCCACAGATTCGAACAATCAAACACTTAACTTTCTTAATGAATCTAGGGTTTGTTAGACGGTTTGTTTCTTCTTCGCGTACATGTCTTTTTATGAGAATTTTCGGAAAAACCTAGTTAATGCATTACCATAGTTGCAGGCCACAGATTTTAGTTTCAATAGTCAAGGTAAATACTGTATCAGAAATGCTTGAAGCCAAGAAGAACCCATAATTAAATAGCTACTTTCTTAGGTTCGAAAAAATTCAGTACATTAAGTCAGGAGTCGAGTACTACTTTCTTATAAACCACATAAAAAACGTCTAACTATAGAAAACCTTTTTGTTCAACCTGGAAAAATGACAACGGGAATCTCAACAGTGTTTGGTCAATATAAGTCACCTGGTAACCATAAAAGTAGCGAAAGTAAAACAGACATGGATTCACTGTGGTCTGGTTAATTTGGAGCAGATCCGAGGTGCGAAACCGACCACCACAACCTCCTTTACCGCATAGACACGGCTCTGACAGAGGGATCAAATGAGTGGAATGCTTTGATCAGTCATTGTAAAGGTGAGGAAAAACTGAATCAAGGATAGATGGGTTGGGCATTTTGCCAAAGGTTTTAAATTCTCATCTTTCGAGTTCTTTAGTACCTACTAGCTACTATCTACCACAGGGGAGGGTTCTTGGCCAAATTTTGAGTAGGGGTGTGCCGCCACCGTTGGTCAGACTTATTTTCCCGAGAAACTTGTACCCTTAGCTAGACCAATTTGTACCAAAATGATATCCTTGGCTAGACTAATACGTGCGAAATTGTTGGCCCTAAGTCGGAAATTTCAAAGATCGACTTGTTTCTTTTACTCGTTTCAATAAAAAATGGGTAGGATGAAATTTTCACTTTCCAAGGCTGCAAAAGCTGGAAGCATGACAATTCTCCACATCAAATTGCTAGATTTGGTACCCTTGGCTAGACCGAATTTGCAAACAAGTATACCCTTTGCTAGACAAAAAGGCCGAAAAAGTATACCCTCTAGCGCGGCACATCCCTAGGTACCTTTAGTATGAAAGAACCCCCTCCCCCCGTGCTATCACTGTTACCCAATTCGCCTTCAAATATTACTGGCTCTTGGCTTCCATCTATAAAACTATGTGTACGTATCAATGTTTTTATTTGGGCAAAGTAAAGGCTCTTATACGGGTTTTTGGAAGCAAGGGAACAATACCTTAAACGGTCATCGGACACCCCTAATTTGACACCTTCGAACAGCAGACTGATATTTTCTTCCCAATGGTCGTTTTTCGTGAAATTGTCGTCATATAGCAGCCACCTACCATTGAACTGCCACCTACCTACAAAGGACAATGGCATTGGTCGCACAGGTTTCCGTTTTACAAAGATCTATAATTATTGAATGAGATGCCACTGTCTCAAGACATGCAGATCACTCGTAGGTTAATTCTCATTTGCTTGCATGAAGCACAGACGTGCCTAAGCCATTCAGTCCTAGCAATAAACCGTAGTACTGTAGTATCCTTTGAGATATTGCGTAATATATATACACTCTTTTTTCTTTATAAGAATACAGTCTATAAGAATATTCAGGCTCAAAATTGCCAAAAAACAATGGAAATTTAAAAAATAACAATGGAAAAGTTCAAGCCTTGGCAAAAATTAGGATATTCTTATTAAATAAAAGGGTGTAAAGGAAGAAGTATCATCGTTCAGCCTCCAAATATCATTCCCAAGGCCTCATTTTCTATTCAGTATCCTTCCATCCCCAAAATTCAAGGGGGCTAAACTTGGCTGGGCTTCGGCAAGGCAAATACTGTAGCTCGGCTCAAAATGAACAGAATCCTCAATATAAGGGAAATATCATATTTTACCTCCAGGATATTGGATATTTTCGGTGGTTTTTTTTATGTCAATACAACTGAGAATAAAGATTACGGTACTCTAATATTACTCATTTCACTTTATTGAAACTTAAGTCCTTTACTGTTATTTAGTAATAGTCTTCAATCTCGACGGGGGAATTCTATAGTAGCGACGTTGACCCACGTTCCAGTCTCCCCATCTTCTAGTGTGGCTGTGGGTTGATGTCGCCCTGGCAGATGGGTGGACTGGAACGCAGGCAAACATTCAGCATAATACTGTAACCAACCACATCATTGCTTATTCACCACAGTATACAAAAAATACCACAACCCACTACATCAAGCATAATAACCCTCCACTGAAGTCCGTATCCAGCGCAGTACGCAAAAAACACCACCAGATCAAGCAGAAAACACCACCACATCAAACACAATTGCATAATTGTATCCACCATAGTAGTGCGTATAGATTCGCTAGCGTGAATAAAACCCCACATTATAACATGTTTATGTTTCTATACTAGTATTTCGACCCTACGTTCCAAGGATCACCATCACTCTGATCTACGTTCAAAGGATTCAGGGTTTGAGCCTGGCTTTACATCGCGAAGGTGAACCATCAGACTCGCTTTTGATGTTAATATTGTCAAATGAAATTTTTCGCATGCCAGTTCGTTTTCATTTTACATATTTGGCTACTGTGGTGATCAGCAAATCCCGAAACAAATGTCAAGGTTGTTGTGAACATTGAAGGTTGATCCAAACAACTCTCTCGCATTTTCATTTAAATAGAAAACATTATCGAATTGCAGTGGGTTGGTAAATGAAAATTCCCTGTGGTCACACACAAGTTTTCAGATGGCTCTACTGTTGATAACTCTAATTCTATAGTCCATTGGTCAGTGCTCCTCCTGCTCATTCCTGTACTCCCAGGCATCCTGTAGTTTCCTAATGACTTATATCCTTGTCAAAATCGTGTGATGCAACTTGATGGTGGCGCCCCCTCCCCTATATCAACCATATTGGGTGGGGGAGGGGGCCCCCGGCCAGTACGGTATGTGTGTGCATGTCTCTTGTCTCAATAGTTTTGGCCATGATTGTAGTATTTCCAACGTGGGGTGATTAGCATGTAATTTCGGGGAAATTCTCGTAATTATCGTAGTTTCACAATGTCTACAATGTATACAATTGACAGTCATTCAAGATACTTAGATAATAAATCTTGATGATGATGCAAGCTGTTAAAAGATGGTCCTGTCACTAATGTTGCATGTTTTTTGTAAAATGCACGTACTTCACTTTGCACTAACTCTAATTCATTTCTTGCTGCTATCAAAGTAAAAGTTCAAAATCACGTTGTATAAATTGTAATAAACCATTTTCAATAGAAGTCTGGCATTGCGCTTGCACAACATAATTTCGAAAGATGGTCCATGTGTCGGGTAAGGGTCTTCTCTCAAATATAACAACCGGAAAAGATCCCTACCCAACACACGATGTTTTTATAAGTTACCTTTGGTCTGAGTTGAGGATGGAGTTCCTTAATTTTTCAACAAAATGAGGCTGATAATTCCTTATACAGTTCCTTATTCCTTATCGTGAGATATGTATTATGCTACTTACGTTTTGCAGCAAATTCATGTAAACTTGCTTCATTTTCTAGCTTTAAATATAAATGGAGCCTTTTGGGGAAGAACCATGGGCAATATATTGTTATTCTGTAATTTTTCCGTACAAATCGTCTTGTTCTTGAAACAACGGTTTCTTAGTTTTTCATCCGAGCTTCGACAGTTCCTTAAAGTTCCTTAATTTTTTGGGAATTTGCAGCCTCGAGCTCCTTAGGTGTTCCTTATAAAAAACGTGTACATTGAAAGCAAAATGTATATGTGATTCTCAAGCTTTAAGAAAATGCCAATTTTTTGTTGATCTCCTTTAATCTTCTTCTTTTTAGAGAAATTAACCTACTTTGAAGGTGACATAAAGCTGAATCCTGATGAAAGACACAGAAGTGATGGACAAGACGCGGCTGTCTCATGTTCCAGCCATAGAATAAGCTGCAACCGTCTGTGGGATGGAGCTGTCATTCCGTACACCTTATCTAGATCATTACGTAAGTTATGAGAATTAGTGGTTTCATGCTTTTCTGACGCGAAGCAGGATGTTGATACTTGATTTGTATATGAACCTAAGACAGCAGCCAGTGAGTTTTGGCACTTTTACCAACGTTGTTATCATATTCAGTCTTTGATACCCGAGGCTGGTACTCTCAGACGTTTTGAAAATGGCGTGAGGGGATGGGGTTTAAAACAGCCCTATTATACTAGTCTTCTTTCCATTCCACATGTCTGATAATATGTAGACCAACAGGTTGGTACATCCCAGATTAGTCAGATTCCGTGTAGTAGCTACCCAAGAATGAGCCGGATACCGATAATGTGACCAGCATTACGTTATTTGGAGATAGCCTCAACTTAGGCGAATGAATATCGCTCGTTGTTAAAGAGTCTTTGTATTGTTTTACCAGGGTTTTGGAGTGAAAGCACCATGACCTCAGTTTACTCCCTCGCCTGATATCATTTGCAAAACGTCATTCTTCTCTCCTTGTACCAAATCTTTCTTTTTTCTAGAGAAATACTAGGTCGTCGCTAGACCTATTACCTTCCTCCCTATTAACTTGCTCCTGAAACCTGGCCTTTTCCGCTTGAATGGAGCCAACTTTTTGGCTCTCCAATCAGAGAGCAGTATTTCAGAATGCTGCTCTCTGAATGCTCCATTGGCCAGATTTTGAATCCCTATATTTATGAGTCGTACTATGAAGCAAACAGCAACCTGTTGTTGTGGTTGTTCGGGTAATTGTTGGTTGTTGTTTGCGAATAAGTCTAAGGTAGAACGATTCATGTAACAAGTCTAAGGTTGTCGCTTTCCCGGAAAGTTTCCCCTTAGGCCCACGGTGAGGTATCAAATTAATGAAACAAAGGGCACTCTTCTTTGCAAAGATTTCAATCAGGGTTTCTTGTTGGATGAATAAGCAGCTTATTTTCTAACATTTGCACACATAGATATGATACCCTCCAACTCGACAAACTAAGCCTTCTTCAACCCAACCAGATCATCATTCATTTGCTTTCTCGCACGTTTCTCACTTCATTAATTTCCTGAACGTAACTTTACAAAAGGATTGCATTTGTTGGCTTCAAGTGGTCATACGCTGTGCACGTTCAAAGAAGGCCCTTTGATTCGACTTCTTGGCTCTTTTCCAGTTAACCGTGCGGAGATTGAGATTAAAAGCTTCAACGGAAACAACTTTAAGTGTTAAAAGTGAGCTATAGCTCCTATACCTTATCAGCACCAACGCAGCCAGAGGCTCGCTGTGGTGTGCACGACGTTTCTGTGGTTTTTGCCAGGAAAACCATAAACGTGCGGACAAATGGATGCAAATTAAAGATATCATAAGCATAATTATAAGTCCATAACTTCTCTTCATTATGCTGTCTGTTTAATGGGCTCTAAATACGGTTTATGAAACATGATGAGCAAGCTTATACAACAAATATTCATCTGTTCTTCTCATTTTGATCATGAAATAGAACAGTTCATCTGAGTTATTTTCTTAAGAATGCAGTTTCTCTATTTTATACACATGATAATCACCCCTGATCACGACAATCCTTTGACATTTATTGGGACACTTTTTCCTTTTCGGACGGTTTTCCTTTTCTTGAGAAACACTAATCAAAACTGCTATTATGTGAAGCTCTGATTTTTGACGCTGATTTGGTAGAACCGGGAAGAACCACAGTTCTTCTGCCATTTCTACCTGGCATTTCTACCATTTCTACCCTCTTTTGTGCTATTTCTACCTTATTTTATTCAAACGTATTGGTGGGCTAGGGAGAGTGCTGTTGATTCAGAGCCACAAAAAGCATGGTTCTTTTGAGACTGCAACACCAGATGTTGTTTTCTTTTCTTCCGTATTCTCTTATCTCTTTCGCCTTTCAACTTCTGTGAAAAGCATCATCTGCAGAAGGCTTTTATGGCGAAGGTATAATAAGTGGTTCATGAAGACAACTATTGATGAGGAGTCAGAAGTGCAGGCCTTCTATGTCACAGTGATAATCAAAACTGATTGGAGACAAGGCAACATGTAAAGAGGTGCATGTGAAAGAACTTGGGTGAAATGTGTAGGTCCCTGATTAGATGGGGCAAATGGGAAGAATCACATTGGTGTTATTGTTAAAAATTGTCTGACCTACATTACTGAAAATACCAACCCCGTACTCATATATATCTTGTAAGCCGAGTCTGTTTACACTTGGTTCTGAGAGTTGACCACCGGATGTAATGACCGATACCTACAGAAAATACAGTCTGGAAATTTGCATTCCCTGCAGTAAAAAGCCACTGATTTCTTTATATCTATTGTAGAGAGAAATAAAGAAGCAATAAAAATAATCAAAGAAGCAATGACAGAATGGGAGACGAAAACATGCATCAGATTTGTAAACTGGACGAACGAAGAAGATTATGTTGAGTTTGCTGCATTAGATGGGTGAGAAAATTTTGCATATTTTTTTTACCTTTTTTGCCTCCTTGCATATCTTTGCAAGCAGAAAAGTACTCATCGTGTAGTTGGAAAATGTGCGATAGTACTTAGAATTCAATTGCAGATTTTGGTACCTGATTAGATCTCTTTATACCTTTCGAAACTGACATAGATCCTAGAATCCCAATCCATGGACAAAGAAGGTTTCTAAGAAGACTATGATAGAGAATAAAGCCTGAAATAAATCTAGAAGCCAAGGCTAGGCTTATACCTACCTTTATATTGGCCATTTTTGGTGGAAGGAAGCTGCTGTGGAACAAAGCATCATGCTCAGGAAAGCACATGATTGAAGGAAGAAGGTACGGTCACATACTAGTAGAATGGGCAGTCTGCAGGCAGTATCAGGCATGCCAGTAAGAAGGACAGCTGAGACAAGAGGGAAACATACAGACGCACAGACGTCAGAGGAACTTGATGGTGTTATTTCATTAAGTCATTTAACGAACTTGCACAATGCTTGATCTGGACAATATAAATTCCAATGGTCTATTTGGAAAGGGTATCTTGTGAATGGTTCGAACAAAGTGTGAAATGCTTTAAGATTCTCAACAAGAGCCTTAGAAAAGTAGGTCTACACTGACATCTGTTTAAGGCTGTTCCTAAAGAACGCTTGCTGCAAGAGATGTCAGAACAGCAAAAGGCTGATTTGAAAATGTGACGTTGTATAAACAAAATTTTTACAATGTCTGGATATTGACAGATAGCACAAATGCTTCTAACCGGATGATCTGTCTCTCAATTCTTTAGGTGTAATGCTGACGTTGGGCGCAGGAAAGGAAAACAAAGTATTTCATTAGGAGAAGGTTGTCTACATAAAGGAGTAGTAATACATGAAATTGGTCATGTGATTGGATTCTGGCACGAGCAAAACAGACCAGACAGGGATGATTTTGTAACGGTCTACACCGACAATATTCTAGATGGTAGGTCAATATTTGAGACTATCACCAGATAATCGTCTTAAGTTGTGGCTTCAGTAGGAGACATGTGGTGCGCGACAATGTATTCGGCGTGTCTCCCAAGTGAGAAGCGAGCAGCATGTTCCCCGAGTAGCGGAGTTGAGTCTCTTCTAGAATCATTTGCTTGTCTCTTGCTTCAAATTTTGTCGTGCTCTACAAAGTTTTCGAGGTGGCTAAACTGGGAGACATCGAGGGACATGTCACGACATATCTCGTAGTTTAGCCAGGCTTTTATGATTTAACATATTGCACTTATTGAGACGTTGTCAAGTGATGGTTGTTGCTTCATGGTTGTTACCATAGTTAACCATAAAATCTTTATTAATTTATTGTCTGTAGCAGTATTGGCCTAATAACCAATGTAATCTGGATCCGCCATCAAAGTACAAGTACACATCACTACGATAATTATTGGCTCTATTGTAAACGTGTATTCCCATTTGAACAACTGAAATACCTGTATACTTGTATGATGCTTCTAAACTGTAAAATGCTTTAACAATATTCGAAAGTATTTTCCTTGCTATTCACTGTGACATTCTAATCACAATTGTTTTATATTATAGGGTACAAAGAAGCATTTGAAAAATTCAGTGAATATCGCATCGACTCAAGAGGCATTAAATATGACTATGAATCAGTAATGCATTATGGTATAAATGCATTTTCTAAGAACGGTAAACCAACAATCCAAGCAAAGAAAGCTGGTATTCATCAGCTTGGCAACACGGAACTAAGCCAGTTGGATATTGAGCAGACGAATCTCGTCTATGGCTGTGACAGTATGTATTTTAGCTACTCTTACAACTGCTTAATTAAGGTAATTTCAAATGGATAGCTAAACATCTATATGCTTGTGCTGTATGTCCCACTGTAGACGGAGATGATTCCGTGTCTTTGACCTGAGGTATTGTGACTTAACTTATTAGCTGTTGCCCCTGGACACAAGGTAGTTCTTTGTTTTATTGAAATGGCTGCTTCAGGATTAAAAAATCAAATTGGGGCCGTTTTCTAGAGGTTAGACGTGCCTCAAGTCGACTGTTTATCGTCCATATTTAAGATTTTCTTCCGTTATCCAATATTCGTAATATGCTATGCATATGTATTTGAGAAATTCGGAGACGGTCTATGAAGAGGTTCAAAAATCTTCTAAAACGCTAGAGAGTTAAAGGAATGTTAAGAGTGGATACGAGAGACTTGAAAAGTTTTTTGAGAGCGAACTATAGAAGTGTTTAAAGTGATATATTATGTTAGGATGTGTTAAGTAGCTATTTTGCAGCTTTATAGAGCAAACTGTATTGCATTATTTCATTTTAAAATTGCTGTCTTGGATGTACCTTGATTCAACAAACAAAACGCAGTATGTTGTGTGAAATTTTCAGAAGAACTGTCTTGTCATACTGGATGCTAAGTGAGATCTGGTTATCAGTATTAATAGTTTTATAAATAGTACATTCTTCTTCAGAGATAAATCGAGGATGGACAAGCTGGTCATACTGGACCTCGTGTAGTAAAACATGTGGAGGAGGTGAACAAAAGAAAACTAGAGTTTGCACCAGTTTGAAAGATGGAGAACCTCAATGTCCTGGGGCAAATGTAGAAAAAAGGATCTGCAATACACATAGATGTCCTGGTATGTAGGTACACTTTGCCAGGTATTTTCATAAAATAAAAAGTCATACTAGAACCAATGCTTTAAAGATTATGGAAAAAGGTTAATAAATTGCATCCTCTGCCAATTGCATCTCTTTTTTCTTTTCATTTCCTGACGTTTTATAACCCAATATTCAGAATTAAGGCCAAGTGTCCAAAGCAATAGCTCTTTGAATGCGAGTTATTGTTGTACCAACTTTGCTATGATGCAAATTTTTACCTAAACTTGCAAGAAAGTTAACGTAGATGTATACTTCTTATGAATAAGCTACCCAGTATTAGATATAACTCTCATGTTATATGCTTGCTTTCCTGTACAGAATGGCCAAGTTTCCCTCGAGACTTCAGTTTTCGCGAGCATGGTAATGCTGATAACCTGAAGTGTACGCTTATATACGAGAGAGCAGACTACCAAGAATGGAACCACTATCTTTTCTGCAGTGAAGGTGAAAGAGACACAGAAATGTCCTGGAATGATAACGGAGCCAAAGTTGGCCTAAAATGCACCAATATATTTGAACCAAAAGAACCTGCTAATCGGAGTTGGTTGGACAATTATTTGTGTGTACCAAAGCATGCTCCTTACAATTTCACGTAAGCTTTTTTGTGGTTATTCTATAGATATTTTATCTTTTTTTTCATTATCCGTTTCTCGTTATTACAACGAAATTAATTCAGGTGTGTACGGTATTTCTTGTGTATGGGTTATGAATGGCGAACACTAGTATAGACTTTTCTACATACCGCATTAGACCTGATTCGAAAGGGGACTGCATGAACAGAGAGCAAAAAAACATTTCCATTGAGCTAGATCTTAGTGAAATCGCGTAACTCTCCAAGTCGTACAGCCCAAGGCTCTCCACCCGTTTGTGTGTTTCGGCTATGTTGAGCACTCTCAGCCCCAGACACACATTTTCATGAATATGAATGGCGAAAACTAGAATGATTTTCTCGCAATTGGCATACTACAATATGGATACTATGGTATATCCTATGATTGTTACAGCTTGTGCCTTTCTAATGGTGTGGAAAGAATTAATTTATCCATAATATCGTTTTACTTACTTTCTTAATGTGCTGGAACTTTGAATCTTTGGTAATAGAGAAACCATGCTTGTATAACACATACACTTCAGAGTTTAAAAGTTATGAAATAGGCCGAAACAATTTCTGATTTTTGCGAAATTTTGTTAAGTTTTCTACTGGTATCAAACGAATAATGGCTGCCTTTATTGCTGCTTTATCAGCATATTGTAGCTTTCTTTATTGTATTCTTTGCGACAGCAAAGTGTAAATGTTTTTTATCTTAGTTGTTTGGTCGTTCTTAGTAAGTTCTTTGACATTTCACTTGATAAGGTTTGGTAACATAAACAGAAATAGATAAACAGAAACACAGAGTTAATCAGATTTTGTCACTGTATGCTGGTGCTGAATGCTGATGCTAAACAAAAAGCAATGAAAAATTACTTTAACATTTTAGTTGGTCAGACAATGGTCCAATACCTGGCCTTGGTTGCATACAGTGGTACGCAAAGCAAGGAAGAGATGGTTGGGACAATAATTATCTTTGTGCTGAAGTAACTGGCCAAGAACGAGAAGGTTTGTCTTCCATACTATCTTCCGTATAAACTTAAAGTTTCTTAAGCAATGTTCTCAACAGAAAAGGCAACTGCTCATATTCTTGTGTTCATCAGGCATCTATGTTTAAACTATTTCAGACGAAAGAACCAATTATCTCATTCTTACATAAAACATACGACCTTGTTGAATGCAATATTTTCAAAAGAAAGGACCAACATAAAAATTCATATACAGACAATTAGATGCGATAGATGACGAATAAAAACGTATAGATCAAAGTCACTGATAGGTGTAGACTCAATAAATGCGGATAAAACATGGATGCAGCAGTATTTATACTGTTTGTTTGCTTTTATTCCTAACAGGGAATCGTCCTCGACCAGTTAATGGAAACTGGGGGAGCTGGGGACCGTGGACGTTATGCAGCAAAGAATGCAACGGCGGTAAAAAAAGACGTCTTAGACAATGCAACAACCCTGCCCCAAGTTATGGTGGTAAAATTTGCGCTGGAAAATATTTTGTTGATGCAGACTGCAATTTGAATCCATGTGGTAAGTTCGTTATTACGTTTAGCATCACTTATGATTAGATGAAATAAGAAAGCTTGGTCCTCGTGAAGCTTTTTGTCAAAGATATCCAATAGATGATCCGTCCTACTTTCTAGTTTTTCCATCCTTCTTAAGTTATTCAAGCCCTGCAAGCAATTCGAGTGTCTTGCTATCAGTTCCGTTTATTTGTTAGTAATTAAACGTTCCCCAAAATATCTATTTGTAGTAATTTGTCCTTACTTCCTACAACTCTTTCCCTTTTTTTGGTGAAAATACAATGGTCTAGACATATGACGTTTTTTATTTGTTACCCTCGTTTTATTTCTTATAGTACAAATCTGCTTTATGTTTGAGCCGCTTAGG
Source organism: Chrysaora quinquecirrha (assembly GCA_014526335.1). NCBI lineage: Eukaryota > Metazoa > Cnidaria > Scyphozoa > Semaeostomeae > Pelagiidae > Chrysaora > Chrysaora quinquecirrha. The sequence goes on from JACTAT010000035.1 coordinate 2,610,243, forward strand.
CTATACCTGGATATGAGATCCCTCCCTGCATGGAAAATTAGACTTTTCTTCTCTCGTTTTCTTCAAATCTGTAATCTATACTCTGTGTAGGAGCCTAAAATCTTTTAGTTAGAATGTTTTCACTAGCCTGCGTGCAGACTCAATTCTTTCTCATCAGGTTTGGCTGAGAACTGATTGAGTCTGTGCGCAGGCTAGTTTTCATCAGAAGATTTTGTTTATTTCGTACTGGATTTTTTTTGATATCACGTTTCATAAGATTCTAAGTGTTTTAGAACTTATTGAATTGTAAGCATTGTGTCTTGATTGGGTTAAAGTTAGAAATATCCGATGTAAAAAGTTTTATGCTTTTAGCATATTCCTTAATAATCTCTGCAAATAATTTTGAATTTTTAATGTTTCGATTTGTTTTAAAGAGGTCAAGAAGTGTGGTGGTCTGCTGGATGGGTCTAAAGGAGAATTTACATCACCAAATTACCCACGTGATTATCCAAATGAGCAAAATTGCACATGGGTAATCAAAGGTGATCCAAGAAAGAGAATCATTCTTTATTTCAAATCATTCCTGTTTGAGAGTAAGTTTATTCATGAATTTGGTTTATATTCAATTTCACTTGTATTAGGATGTTATTCAGTTTCACTTATTTGGATGTTATTCGGTTTCACTTTTATTAGGATGTTATTCTGTTTCACGTATTTGGATGTTATTCAGTCTCACTTGTATTAGGATGTTATTCACTTTCACGTATTGGGATGTTATTCAGTTTCACGTATTTGGATGTTATTCAGTCTCACTTGTATTAGGATGTTATTCAGTTTCACGTATTTGGATGTTATTCAGTCTCACTTGTATTAGGATGTTATTCAGTTTCACGTATTTGGATGTTATTCAGTTTCACTTGTATTAAGATGTTATTCAGTTTCACGTATTGGAATGTTATTCAGTTTCACTTGTATTAGGATGTTATTCAGTTTCACGTATTTGGATGTTATTCAGTTTCACTTGTATTAGGATGTTATTCAGTTTCACGTATTTGGATGTTATTCAGTTTCACTTGTATTAGGATGTTATTCAGTTTCACTTATTTGGATGCTATTCAGTTTCACTTGTATTTGGGTGTTATTCAGTTTCACTTGTATTTGGATGCTATTCAGTTTCACTTGTATTTGGATGTTATTCAGTTTCACTTGCATTTGGATGTTATTCAGTTTCACTTGTATTAGGATGTTATTCAGTTTCACGTATTTGGATGCTATTCAATTTCACTTGTATTTGGATGTTATTCAGTTTCACTTGTATTTGGATGTGTAGCCTTGTAGGATTTGTAGCCCTTTGTCATGCATGACCTCCAACAACTGACACTGTCGCCCATATTTTGGAGCAGAGCAGAACCCATGTGTATTTTTGGTTTTTTACTAAACTTGGTTTTTACTAAATTTCGCTAGGAGTTATGTACTGCAAGAATACTGTTTACTTGCTATTCAATTAGTGCCTACAAAATGAGCATTTCCAAGATCACCTTACATTGTAAAGTTTCACTTCATTTACTACAAATTTTGTCCTGTGTACAGTAGCTACGCCATAATGTTATCCACATAACAGTGGGATGTTTCAAAATTTTGATAAACAATATAGAGCATTATGTAAAAATGCAGAAACATAACTATAACGAACCAGAATATTGATTTAAGTGTTTAAGTCAAATTGGTATCGGCATTATAAAGATTCATGTTTATAATGCTTCGTTGATCTGCTTTTTAGGTGCTTTTGCCGACCATCAGCAATGTCAGTTTGATTACCTGAATATCAAACAAGATGGTCCTGGTGGAAAAGATTTAGGAACATTCTGTGGAACTCAGAAACCAAGACCCATTGCTTCTGAATCTAATGTTCTCTGGGTGAATATGATAACCGATAAAACAGATACACGAGCTGGATTTAGAGCAACATGGGAGACAATCGACAGTAAGCCAGAAGGTGAATATTTAATTGTTATTTTATTGTACCCTCCGTCTATTCTCAGTAATCTGAGCGTATGAAACTACTTGTTCAAAGACTGGCCTTTCCTTATAAGTTCTTGCTTGTGTGCAAGAGCATTCTTTACTCTACCACCACTTGATTTTCTTTAGTTAGGGGAGGCAGGGAAGTAATCAAGACAGCGACCGCCTCTAGCTAAGGTTGAAGGGTCCATTTAAAATACCGTTCTTGTGTTGTTAGAATGAGTTCGTTTCTCACGTCGACTCTTTGACTAATTCTCTTGGTCTTCCCGCTGTTTTCCATAAGCTGTTTGGTTTTCTTAACAGAATGCCAATACAACTTCACATTTGCATAACAGCACAAAATATTATAACGGAATACCAATGTAACTTAATGATTGGTGCTATTCGATCCGTATCTGGGTTGGTATTCCGCCTTATAACGGTACAGTGATGTGAGGAAAAGATCTTTTGAGCACAGATATTTTCGGTTCTTAAACATGTAATGTGACTGTCTTTTTTATAGGATGCGGGGGAAGTTTCAAGAGAAAATTCGGTATAATAACTTCACCAGGTTTCCCAGACAAATATCCTCACAAAAAGACATGCATTTGGAATATTGAAGCTCCTAAAGGAAAGGTTGTCACATTCAACTTCAGTTTCTTTGATATCGAGCAGCATGGATTCTGTAAATATGATTACGTAGAGATTCGAGATGGTTGGGAAGACCATTCAGCGCAACTTGGAAGATACTGCACTAAGAAGCCTCCTAACGGTTAGTATATTTCTGCCAGATTGGGTCACTGTATTAAATTTATTTTGTAGTTTTACAAGTACGACTTGATATGATGTTGTCAGTTATGAATTGTTAGTGAAATTCTAAATGCGAAGAAGTTACATTTTACTGACATGCACATATAATAAATAACATGCAGGAAGGTAGAGTACCAGGTGTTTTTACTTTGCAGCAGCAAGTTGAAATTGTAAGCTTGTTGGTTGAGATCAACACTGTCATAATTATGCCTATTAGCCTTAAATTTGCAGACAACTCATGTGTCTACATGACCTGCCTGAAGATATGATGATACCATGATATGATACACATTTTAGATTGGCTGTTATGCTTTTAAGATCATTTCTGTGGTCAAAGCTCTACATTCCAGTCACATATTTTACCCAAATAATTTGTTCCGTTTCTCTGACCAGGCCTTATTTCAACACAGAACAAAGTTCGCATTAAATTCGTCACTGATGAAACAACAGCAAAAACTGGTTTCAAACTGAAATGGAGCGCAATACCGAAAGAAAAAATTATATCGTCTGCACGTAAGTATTTGAATACAGTAGATCTTATTTCAGCTGTTTTCAGTTGGAAAGCCGGTTAGATAGTTGGTTAATGATTCAGTCAGTCAGTCAGTCAGTCAGTCAGTCAGTCAGTCAGTCAGTCAGTCAGTCAGTCAGTCAGTCAGTCAGTCAGTCAGTCAGTCAGTCAGTCAGTCAGTCAGTCAGTCAGTCAGTCAGTCAGTCAGTCAGTCAGTCAGTCAGTCAATCAGTCAGCCAGTCAGTCAGTCAGTCAGTCAGACAGTCAGTCAGTCAGTCAGTCAGTCAGTCAGTCAGTCAGTCAGTCAGTCAGTCAGTCAGTCAGTCAGTCAGTCAGTCAGTCAGTCAGGCAGTCAGTCAGTCAGTCAGTCAGTCAGTCAGTCAGTCGTTTGGTTTTATTACCAGCATACCTTCCTGTTGATTTGTCAATGAATTTATTCTTTTCTCTAGGCTGTCCCGTTAGCTGGAAACTATTTTCAAATACACGTGATGGCCCAGCTTGTTACACAGTCAAAAATAACTACTTTAGTTGGGACGGGGCGCGGGATGATTGTTTAGCGAATTCAGCTGATTTACTGAGTATATCCTCTCGAGAAGAACAAGAGTTTGTTACTAGAGAGTTACTTGATGGGAAGTTTATGTGGCTTGGCTACACTGACAAAGATCTTGAAGGAAAATGGGCCTGGAGTGACAAGTAAGTCTGACATTCCAACTTAACCTTGAATAGTTGTCTAACTCTTTGTGTAACCTTACAAGTTAGTGTAACATGTAACATTTTTTGTTACCTTGAAAAATTATCTAACTCGCCGTGTAACCTTAGATGTAAGTGTAATATTTTATGTAACCTTCAAAAGCTATCGAACTCTTCATGTAACCTAAGAAGTAAGTGTAACATTTTTTGTTACCGAAAAAGTACGTGTAGGCTTAAACGTGTGATTCACATCTTATTATCGTAATTTCCTCCCGCCATTTCCAGTATGGTTGTTGGGTTTGGATCTCTGTTTATTCTGTTCGTCCGTCTTCATCCAGTGCGTCCTTTCTTTTTGTTCAAGCAATTCTAGGAGAAGGGGATAAATACTCCTTCGAATCATAGAAATTTGGCCAATTCGTCATCAATCGCCAACTTTCCGCAAATTCGGCGAAATTTCTCTGCGTTTTGTAAGATACTGAAAAAGCTTTGTTCTAAATGGATCAGTGTTGCCAATTGCACGAGCGTTTTGACTTGCTGTAGCTAGCTAGTAGTTGCTTGCTGGCACTGCGTTTGTAAATATCGTTTTGAGCTAAACTTCTTCTGTTCATGGCAATGCTTTAAATAGTAAAATAGGTTTGTTTGCACACCATTGCTTCTATTCGTCGTCTGTTGCTTTCGCCAGCCTATCACTTGATGTCTGTCTGTTTAAATTTGTTCTGACACAGCCTCTCCTAATGCTTTCTTCTAGCTATTGCAGAAGCCATTGTAAGAATGTTTCAAAACACCTTCAAGGAAACATTAGTCAGCGAAACAACTGACAGCCACTCATCCACTGGAAAAACAATAAAGTTTTATCTGGCAACTTATGCAGATGAACAACAAGTTGTTTTGATAATTGAGGTCGCATAACCCGAATCTACACAGGCAAAGAAAACGTGTCAAGGACAAAATTGCCAAAAATGCTCTTGTAAACTAGAGTATACTTTATGAACTTAGAGCTCGTCAGCCTCTTCAGATATTTAAGGAACTCAAAAGCTTTATACCTTGTAAATCTGTAGTAGATTCAAATGACTGATAAAGTGCAAATATTTTAACGTTTTTATTAATTTTGTCATTTTTGTGTTTAGTTCCACGATTCATAGCTTTCAAAATTGGGATGGCGGTGATCCTAACGACGGTGGCTGGCTTCGAAACGAGGACTGTGCTCTTATGAAGCCTGATGGTAAATGGAATGACTATCCTTGTAATGATCGATTCAAATATATTTGCAAAAGGAAACCACTTCGGTAAGTGACATGTTCCACTTTTATGATATTACATTACTTCACACCATATCATACCATATCCTACCATACCATACAAAATCATAGTATACCTAACATATCATACCATTCCATACCATACCATACCATACCATACCATACCATATCATATCATACCATACCATACCAGATCATACCATACCATACCATACCATACCATACCATACCATACCATACCATACCATACCATACCATACCATACCCTACCATGCTGGAGCATACCATGCCATACAATACTACAACCTTAATATTCAATAACTGCCAATCGCACCTCACAATACACTGCAATAGAAAACCATTCCTTGCGTCATCATACAACATGCTCTGTTATATTGCAAGTCTACTTTACTAACTTCGTTCAGCCTTAACAAAGAATACTATGCTAGCAGTGTTGAACTATGCTTTGTTTTACCTGACAAAGTGTACTTTATCTAACGTGTCTCATCAGTACTACTGCTAGATAAAACGTTTTATGGCATTTTCCCTGCAACGTTTCTTTTATAGTTGATAAATCTATACTGGAATCATAGCAACCTATGCTATTCTAGAATTTGAAAGAAAAACGAGTGGAACACTGCTTGGCTAGATTTCGAGTCAAAGTCCAATTTAATACACAACAAACAAGAAACATTGGAAATACAGTAATGGAAACTCATTCGTTGGCTAGATATACGTTTGCACTTGTAAAGTCTAAGCAAAGTAGTTATCGGATGTCCTATTGTAGTACTATAACACAGGAATTGTGTCGAGCAGAAACACTCACATTGAAGAATGCTAATTGTAGACCTATTCTATGTTAGGTATGTAGTTTGAATTTATTTTTATCTTTGAAGTCAGAAAGCAACACTGATATCTTAATTCTGAATGTTGTAAACAGAAAACGTAGGGCACAACGATTTTCTTCTACACTTTTTTTTAATAAGCAACTTTACTTTTGCCCAGCCCTCAAAGTTGCTTAAAATTTTAGACATTTCAGCCCTCAAAGTTGCTTAAAAGTTGCTTAACCTTTTTTACCTAACAAACACCGCTGACTTTGCGGGTCAAAATCCTCAACTGCTTGGCCTATAACACGACTTTTGTGAGACAATAAGTGGGAAAATGTTAGCTAAAGAACTTCAACATGCAAAACAATCAATTTCCTAACAACAAGAAAGCGTATAAGCTTGGTTGTTTGACTTCTTAGTTGCTTACGGTAATTCAATTGAGCCCTCAAGTTGCTTACTGTTAAGGTCAGTTCAGCCCAGTTGCTTATTGAGCGGTTGTTTATTAAAAAAAAGTGTATATCAAATATTCTTGAATATGGCTGACAATCTAGCTACTTACTTATTTCGCTTATTTTAAACTCTGTGATACGTAGATTTTAGGTTACAATGTACATATTAAACAACCCAAATATCCTGTTGTTTTTAATGTAAGCTACAAATAGTTGTAATCTCAGTTGATGTATAAGTCTTAGCACTGACAGTTTTTTCAGGACAACCTTTGCAGAAGTAGAAAACATTTTAATCTAACAGATATGTATAAACTATTCAAAAGACCAAGTTAGAGTTCTCTCTTGAACTGTCTAAGGCATTTTTTATCATGATTACATTATAACGATTAATTGCAACTACAAATGAACACGACAACATGCTCCCCTACCATAGTCTGTACCTACCTGGCAGTATGTTTGCTTGATTGGCCTTACCTAGATTATATCGAAATCGGACTATCTGTTGGTCCTGCAAAATGTTAGCATGGCTCCATGGATTTCATTTCGTGTGACATTACGTTAAATTTCTAGAGACTGGACCAGCGTTGCCTTTCATGAACCTATAAACACATTGGCCGCCTAGCCCCATTGACAAAATATAATCTTACTTTATTTAAATGGTTTTGCCTTTTGCTGTTACGATACGGCAAAAGAAGGTTGCTACCCCGTCTAAAAGTTGGGCTCTATTTCTCTGCTTATCGTTTTAGCAAAGCAAGTAATTAGGTCAAGTAACTAAACCTTGTTTAAATACTCTCACTTTCTTTCTAAAGGAAAATTGTATATTATACTGAATAAACTCTGCAGCAAATTTATATCTTTTTTAGAACATAGGAATATATATATTTTATATTAACATTATACATAGTTTGATATGGTAGTATAAGAGTCAAATGTATGTTATTTTATATATAAACCTCCTTGAAACTTTTCTCTTTATTGTTTATCAGTTTCAAAATTCTTACTTTCAAATTTTTCTTTCATGAACACGATAGTCATATTTGTTTTTTTTTTCTTCTGGGATGAAACTCACGGTAAAGGATTTTTCCATTCTCTGGAAGCTCTGAAACGACAGACAGTCAACTCTAAACGAGGTTTGAACCATCGATAGGATTGTGGACCGAATGCTTTGATTTCAATATTGTGGGCCAAAATTAGTTCGCCCTGGTTGTTCTCCTCACCCTGTACAACGTGATTTGCAGTAACGTTGAGGGTGTACAGTATGGTGGAGGGGCCAATGGAGAAGGGTTACTATCAGTATAGTGGAGGATACGAAGTATCGTGGAGGGTTATTATCAGTACAGTGGAGGGTTATTATCTTGAATGGGTATGGTTGGGATATCATCAGTACATTGCAGGGTGAGGGTGCCAGCGCCATGTGGAGTGTTATCATCACTGTAGTGGAGGATCCGGAGAATCATGTAAGGTTGTCATTTGTAGCGTAAAATTAATCATCTTTCAGGCCCAGTCTGCGACCCTACAGTAACTGCCTTGAGCCCGTTTGTATTGAGTTCATTGGCGGGAAATAGATCACTGATCTTCCTTCTTTCCTGTTTTGACGGACAGAAAGAAATTGGCTCTTGTTCGCGTTCGTGATTGGTCGACAAACTTCTTTTCGGGTTGAGAGAAGATGCTTTTTGATCATTTTCTTTGCAAGTGTTTATCTTGTTTCTGCATCATGTTTGGGAGTTTTAGAATCTTAAATCCTTGAAATTTTCCAACCATGGCTTGACTTTCCAAGATTTGGAAAATTCCCGGAATTTATTTGTAAGAGTGATGAATTTATAATCTTGTGCTTATTCATGCGATCAGAAATTCTCCTTTTCTGGGCAAAAATGGACAGTACTGATGTAGCAAAACAGATGAACATGTGATTGGCCAATGTGATCATCTCAACAAAATGTGCAATGATGGAGGGAAGCGCAGCAGGCCAAGAAAATATGGAGATTTGTCCTGAAAAAGACCATGTTTTACAGTGCGATGAACAGTTTAAAGAAGTCGGATTTAATGGATTAGAGAACAATTTTAATGGGAAAGGTGCTGAGTTAAATAATTTAAACGGATCTGTTTCCCTTGAACAGAAAAATGAGGAAAGAGAACTTAGGCCATCAAAAGAGATCTTACCAGTGCTTGTCGCAGTCTGGACGAAAATGTCTCCTGAAATACGACATGCTTACAAAATATTTAGAGAATTGTTAAACGAGAAAAATAAATCAATAATCGAGCCATTTCTGGATGCAGTGGACGCTACAGAGCCTGGATTATCAGATTATTATGAAAAAATCAAGGAACCAGTAGATTTATTTCAAAGTGAGTTCCCATTTTCATTGAAGTCTTGATCTAGCTAGAAATAAGAGTTTTTGATTGGCTTGATCACAGAAATACAGAATTTTAGCCAATCGCTGCTAAGTATTAGCTACTCTTGTCTTCCTGATTACCTATCATGTGCTATGGTAATTTGTTTAGAAATATGCTGATGTCATTTAAAACAGTTTATGATCTGGCACCTACTCTATTTTGTTCCTGAGTTTTGGGATTTTGTTTTAATATTACAACTTATTAATTTACTGCTACATATATTTGTCATAAGAAACTCTTTAAAAGAAGTGCTTAAACTCAGACTGTTCAATCAAAAATAAATTAAGCTCCAGAACCTGGAAAATTTTCATCAAAATTCAACAAGAACTTAAAAAAAATAAGCCAAAAGTTTAAAAAATATTTAGAACTGGGACTGTTTTTTACCCTGTAATTAAAATTGAACCATTTGTTTAGTATACTGTAGGCTGTAAACTTTTTGGAAAGGTCAGAACCATATACGTACAGTACAAAGAATACCAAAGAACCAAATGAGTGAGCATTCGGCTCTGACTGTTTCAATAAGCAATTTCTTCAAATTATAATTCAGTAAGGTATCAAGAAAATCAATAATCCTTTTCCTTAGTTTCAGAAAAGTTTCACAATATGCAATACACTTCAATCACGCAAATGGCAGCTGATCTTCGACAGATGATTGAAAATTGTTACAGATACAATGGTGTTGACTCATATGTTTCAAAACAAGCGTATAAATTGGAAGTTATCCTCGAACAAAAATTAGCTCTACTCTCCAGGTGAGATGATTTGTGTTTATGGTTAGTGGCAGAGATCCTTTAGATGAGATTGTTGATCTTTGATCACCAGTTTAACAAAATAAGGATAGAGCCATCCAAGGGCACCAGAAGCACAGGGCAGCAGGAGAGACTGCCCCATTGCCCTTATAAAAATTCTGCAGTTTTTATTCTCCTATTGTTTCCTTGAATTTGCTTGCTTCCAGCACCCCTGGAGCCAATTCCATTTTACTAAGGTTGCTCCTATGCTCTTTGGATGGGGAATCCCATCTGATGCAGGAAGCCGACTAGGTAGGAGAGATTTCAGAGTCATGGTAGGCAAATCTCCTAAGGGTGTTGCCTGAACAACTAGCACAGCCTTGTGGGCTTTTGTTATTGCATGGCAGTAGATTGGGTTGTCCATTTGCCTTAAGTCTGTGCAATTACCAGCAGTCTTAGATTGCTTTGGCCTCAGTAACTGTGAAAATCAGAACACTCTGGATCATGCACTTGCAAGATTTATAGCACTCGTCCACTGGGAACTCAGTGGCTAGGTATCGATATTTGTGTTCTGGGAGAGACACATTTTCCTGAATAAGGTTCATTGGATGAATGCGAATAGATGTTCTTCTGGATTGGTAAAGAGGGATATGGCCCAAAATGGTCTACTGAATGCTCACAATCCTTCCAGCAAACAAGCATTTAAGACAATCAAATAGAAAGTTCAGAGAAAGCATAGATAGTGAGACGTTACTGCCTGACAAATAAGACATTCTGAACAGATGGTCAGAACATTTTCATTCTATTCTTAATCGACCATCTACCACCAATGACAAATGGAGCTATCAGCTGCTTGCAGCAAATCCCCATAAACCAAGAGCTTGATGTGGCACTAACACTTGATGAAATGAACAGCGTTAAACAGGGCTAGTTCTTGCACCGACAGTTTTAGTATGATGTTTACTGCCATACTGACTGGTGTATTCTGAGACGGTGACTTAGACCTAAGCTGCAACTACAGATTTTATTGTTGGGCATTCAATCTTCAAAAATGGAGACAGAAGTAGAGATAAACAAAGCCATTGCACATGACTTCCTGGTTGCTGATGACGTTGCTCTAAACACGAGTTCTCTTGATGATTTTCAAGCATAAATAAGTTTGCTGCTGCATGCGAAGATTTTGGACTTATAATCAGCATCAGAAAGACCAAAACTATGCACCTTCCGTCACCGGGAACGACACAAGCTTTGGATTGATGGCCAAGCTCTGACATATTGCATCAAGCTCGTGTACCTTGGCAAAACATTCTCCAGTGCTGTAAATCTGGATAAATAAGTCCCACTTTGTTTGGCTAGAACAGAAAGGGTCTCGGCTGGTCCATCAAATTCTAAGTCTATCGTGCTGTGTTACTCCCGTTCCTCCTCTACTCTTCTGAAACGTGATAAGTCTGCAGCCGCCACTCGAAATTGTTTTATTCATTCCATCTACGTTGTCTGCGTCATCTGCGGTATCCAATTGCAGTTCCTTGTCTCCAACACCGATGTCCTAAAGCGAGGCAATCTACCGTCTGTGTAGCAGCTGTTAGACCATTCGCAGCTACAATGGACTGGACACGTGGTGCAGATGGGTGATAAAAGACTACCTAAGCAATTGTTATACTGCGAGCTTTCTGATGCAACTTGAAAAGAACGCTTATTGATGCAGCAGAATAGGAAGTGCTTGTCCACGATCGCACTACCTGGCGTTTAAAAGTGAATATCGGCAAAGAATGCAGAACACGCTAGCAAATCGCATTGCTAGAGCCATGTCTTGATTCGAACGAACTAGTGTGTGCAGTTTGCAGGGCCGTCCCGACAAACGTTTTTCAAGGGGTGTGTGACCGTCTCGATTTGCCAACTAGAGTCGAACTGAAATCACACCGAAGAACATGCAGATGCGTAGAACATGCGCCGAAGGTGCACGCCACTAGGGGGGTCCGAGGGCATGTTCCCCTGAAAATTTTGGAAAAATCTGAAGCTAGAATTGCTCTAACGGCCCTTTTGGAACTCAAAAATGCAATTTTCTTGAAAGTCTATCGTGGAATTCGTACGGAATTTTTATGGCCTTGGAGTGGCTCAAACTGCTACCTCTGTTTATGTTTGCTGAATATTATCATACCAGCTTCACTCCCATTTCATTTCTTCCTATAAATGTAACGCTAAAATGGCTTGCTTCCTATGTCTCTTATATTTATATTTCAACTATTAGGTCTTTGGGTGATTCTTTTCTAATTGATACTTTCTTTTGTGAATTCAGAGAACTTCGTGACAAGACATCAATCGCTGCGACTAATATTATTAGAGATAAGGAGTATCTAAATGGTCTTTTGTTTACCTCAGGTATGTGGCGTACCTTAAATTCCATTTAAGTTTGAAACTCTCTTATTCGTACACAGATATACCCCAGATCAAATTTTAGGTGTTTAAACCTTTAAAGAATCCCTGTTCTATACCAAAGAGTGTGTTCAAGGCTGTCATAACTAGATTATGATATGCAAGAGACAGTGGGAACATGTTTGCACATACTTAACACCTTTTTTGCTCTGACCGAAGAGACCAAAACAGTTGATAAAGGTCGAATTTATGCCCAGAATCGGATCGAAAAGCACCAATCAGAAAATAGCGCTGAATTGCCATTGTATTTTGAAACACCAATCAGTTTGTGGGATGCAGACCGAAATCCAATAGGATTAATTGGAGAGTTCAAGTGAGAAAACGAACTCTTTCTGTTTACACAGATTATTATTATGATTTAGTACCGCCTTTTCATGTTCATGCTTTTGTGAAAAAGATTCAAAAAAGCTCTTCCATTTTAGGAGGAAGAAGATTAAGTAGAAAGCCATTGAATGGTGAATCATCACTGATAGCATTGCAAATCCAACTTCAAGATGGGCTTAAAGAGAAAGAAATGAAACGACAGAAAGAAAAAGTTAAAAAGGAACTCAATGAAGCTTTGGAAGGGGAGCTTGAAGCCTGGTGGGAAGAAGTTTCTAATTCAGACAAAATGAAAGAACTCATATCGACATGGGAAGTATGTGGAATAATGCTTTCTTGATTTTGTATTGCATATGTTATGTTACAGGTTGCTAGAGTTTTTTGTACAAATTATTTCTGTGAGTGCTATTATTTAATTTGTTGTTGGAGATGACCATCGTCAGCACATCCTTCTTCCAGGGCCTTAATAAAGAAGACTGACCATTCATCGATGAGCTATAGTTGATACTTCTTTAGGCTCGATGATTATCCTCATTTGAACGTGCTGTGGCATCGTGGTCTAGTCTTGTTGGCTCGTGGTGACAGAAGCTCAGTGAGGTCGGGGTTCGTGCCCCAGCTATCAGTTTCAATTTCATATAATTTTAAGCTATGGTTGCAGCCAGGGTCAAGGTCTCGATTAGTTAACCTGAGATAAATACACCATTTCACTTTAACTTTTCACCTTCACCTTATTGACTTCTGCTTTCACATCCATATGTGTACACACGATATCAAGCTTCTTCTTGGGATGGCTTATTGTTATTATATCATCGTCTACTACTTGCTTCTCATGGGCGGATTTGCCGCTGAATTCTAGGAGAGCCTTAGTACCAGAGAACTTCAAAATCTTTAGAAACCTGTGTAAAATTAAAAAAAATGTATCTCTTCTTAATGTTTCATAGTAATCTGATTTTCAGTATCAATCTGTTTGAAGTCCTTGGAAATTTCGTAATGTTTCTTGATATGCTAATTTGCGTATTTCAGGTTCCTTCTGTAGGCATCTTCATCTTCATACTTAAAGACTTTCTAAATCTGCAAGATCTAAACTATACAGAATTTGAGCTTGGCACGTTATTTCCAGACAAAAGTTCACTAATGGCTAGGATATTCACTTCATTATTGGTTACCCCATTTCAAAGATTAAAGTAAGCGAATTATTAGTGTTAATTTCAATAAGTACAGTAAAGCAGCATTACCTTGGTGTGTAATCGCAATCTACAGTATAACCGCCTTACAATCTACTTGATGGGACCTTTTTATAATTATGTTGTTATAAGCAAAGTACGATATGTTGAGAGTATTATCTTCACTCTGATGCAAGGGACAATGTAATGGTGCTTTATATCAAAGAGTACAGTACGTGTTTTCAAGCTTGCGTGCGAAACGTAAAGCAAAACGACTAGTAGAGATGTCTTCCTTTTATTCGAAATTAAAACAAGTATTATCTAACGCTTTTCATATTGATGTGATCGAACAGTAAATGCCAACGAACAGTTGTTAAATAACTGTGTGGTTAGAAGTTATTACAAACATAGTTAATAAAGAAAAACACGTGTTTTCCTCTATTAAATATGTTGCAAAGGATCAGGTAAAAAATATTTCACAAAAGAACGAAATTTATATGAAAAATAGTCTAAACAGATGTCAGAGAATCAGCAATAAATTTTTTAAAGAAAATTGAAAACAAGAATACCACACACAGTAATTTGACGTTAGTAACGATGATAACTGTAGTTCTTCCTCTTACTTTAAATGTGCAATTCTTGATTAACATTACTAAGGTTTTGAATAGCAGTTTGCAAATTTAGACTTAGTGTTTATTGACGAAGATGCTTTCCATTCGCTTTTTTGCCACCTAGCTTTCTGCTTTCTCACCACGATATTAGTTCATATCGTTCAATATGACAATGTGCAAATATAGCATGAAAAAAATGATTCAGTCGCAAAATGACATTGATCTTTTGTGGCACAAGCTTGTACCATTAGTTAATCAAGTTGTGTTGCTTTAATTTTGTAGACTGAATAAAAAGGAGCCAATGGAATATTCAGTCTGGGAAAGCAAAGTGAACACAAAGGTGTCATCGTGGTACAAAATGGCTGCCAGTAGAGGACAAGAATATGTAAGTTTCGTGCTCTGGAATAGCTATTCAAAGTTCTATATCAATAACTTTCTCAAGATCTGGGAAAGTTTTTATTCATTCATTCATTAATTTTTTTGTTAAACTTGAATGAAAGTCAAAGCAAGATTTTAATCACTTTCAAATTCTATTGTAGACTGCTTCTTTATTTGGTTTTGATCCAGATCTATTTGATGTGTTAGGTATGTAATTTTGGAACTTTTAATCGTGATTGTTGGCTCGATTCCCACCAATTTCAATCTTGACACGAAGATTGTGGAGAGGAGGAATCTCTCTGTAATTTCAGGCAAAAGGCAAAATGAATCAAAAGTGTGGTCCGTTGAGAGGAAGGACTTGGGTTCGCTGTGTAGATTAGCCCTAGGCTGGGCTATTCAGCGGACACCCTGTGCTAAGGACGGAACCCATACAAGACAGCAAGTGTGTGTACCTAACTAACTGACTGACTGACTGACTGACTGACTGACTGACTGACTGACTGACTGACTGACTGACTGACTGACTGACTGACTGACTGACTGACTGACTGACTGACTGACTGACTGACTGACTGACTGACTGACTGACTGACTGACTGACTGACTGACTGACTGACTGACTGACTGACTGACTGACTGACTGACTGACTGACTGACTGACTGACTACATACAGTGTTTCTGAATTTTTTTACCACTCTGAAGATTACTTCATAATGCTTCTGTTCCTTCCATTAATTAGCTTGCTTTAGGCCCGAATAAGCATCAAAAGAACAGCAATGTAGTGTTGTAAATTTAACCTACGAAGCAAGCATTTTCATTATCTTGAAGACCTTTTGACTTCAAAATAATTTTGCTAATAAACGAAGTGTTCCAAGCATTGCGTTTTACTACTACACCAGAAGTCACCCTCTAAACGATGTTTTATCTTCCTATAGGTTACACAAATCCGTTTGACAATTTAAAGTATGACCAACTGTCACTGAAACAAAGAATGTGGATAATGAAAGCCTTATGCGAGGCGGCATTGGTGAGTTTAATAATATTGCAATTACTCATATCTCTGTTATCCATCCTCGCGTGCTCAAAAGAGCAACGGAGGAAATCAGCTTTCAATTTCTGGAGTAAATATATTTTTCTAGGAATTTTTTTGTGAAGTTGACCATTGACAATCATCCATCACAAAACCAGTCAGTTTTAAATAATTTTTATGTTTTTTAGGAGCAAGATTCTTCCATGCGAGATCATTTTGCTGATCTGGACTTCCTAGATCGTCAAGATTTATGCCTGGGTAGTGATTCAGAGGGATTTTCATATCATTACTTCTCTGCGTTTGGTGCGACAGACGTAAGAATTTATAAACAAACGGCCATGGCTGAGCCAGCAATTCGAAAAGCCAAAAATCAGGTAGGTGTTCATAAGAAAATGTAGGGTAAAATTAATACCTCTAAAGGTAAAGAAAAGCAATGGTTATTGCCTTTACATAGTGCTGTTATCTATATCTTCATATTCCGTAAATCCTTAAATTCCCCCCTCCAATAAGCCCTCACCCGTGACATGTTGGTGTTAGCCTTTTGAGTCAATATTGGTACTTAATTAAAAGAGTTATGACAGAAAAATGCATTCTTTAAGTCGATGAAAAATCATGCTTTTGTGAGTAATTTTATAAGACCCCCCTCGTTTCAGCCCTACTTCGAATAAGCCCCCCTCCAAAATATTGAAGCATAATTAAGCCCCCAGGGGGCTAATTCGAGGATTTACGGTGTTCAGCAGGGCTTCACATCAGCTTTTATATTTTGCTTTTAGACTGTAATCTCCTTAAAACAAGAATCAAATGTAAAGGAAGATAATACCAGCAAAGAGCCTTCTCCTGCAAAAACTAGTAAAGAGCCTACTACTACGAAAGCGACAGAACTTATGGAAAGCCCTGCAATAAGAACCTCAAATCGGGTAACTACTTTTAGATGGTACTTTCGTGTGTTTTGTCTTATTTACGCACTGTAGCCCCTTGGTTTGAGTTACTGCCTTACAGGCAGTCCTGCATTTATTTACAGTTTAAACATCAAATTGTTAAAATTCTAAATATTGAACTTAGATTAAGAATAGTCAAAGTAGGTAAAGAATAATTGAAAGTCAGTTGAAGTTAGTCTAGAAAATTTATTAAGAAATACTTAAAAATATATAGTGAAGATAACAGGTCATGTTTGTTCTGTGGAATTCGTAAGGCAAGAAAAGACTTGTCTTTAAGTTTTGTTAGCTAGGCCTATGAAAGCTAAGCTCCTAGAAAAATACACGATTCTTGCTTGAACGACTTATTTAAGTATTGCTGACGCAACACAGCTGCGTATTAATACAAATATTCTCCAACACGCTGTCCTTGAAATTTTCTAGCACCCATTTTTTCTTATCGTGCAAGTTGATTGTTGCAGAACTTCTGTCGCAGCATTTTTGTTGCAGCGTGTGGCCAGCTATGGATTTCACAGAACAGGACACTTTCAGGTGTTTCGTGTCGCCAGAACAAGTGAAAAGTCGCTGTGGCTTTAGCTATTTTTGCTAACGAGAACATTGTTAATGTATTCCTGTTTTGTTTCCTGTTTTTGATTGAATAATATCAAATAAATATTATTTTTCTTTACCAGATAAGAGCAAAAAAGAGTTTATCTCCACAAGCTGAAAAAACATCCTGTGTGAAAAAAGATAAGAAGTCTAATAAAGACCAAGTAAAGGAATTTGAACTGATAGTGTCAGATATTCAATCACTTTCGGCGTTGGTTGATAAATTTTCAAATGCTTTGAAAATGAAAGGAAAGAGAAGAACTGTTGAAAATGAACTGTTTCAAAGTTTAGAGGCACTTTTGTTGAACTAGAAAAGAGAGACGCTAGTCTATTAAAATGCAGTCAGAAAGCAAGATTAAAAATCATGAGAGAAACTAGAAAGCAGAAAGAGCAAGCTACAACTCAAAACGGTAAGTTCTGAGTTATGAATGTTTCAATTCTGATAATCGTGATAATTTGATCCTCTTAACACATAAACACTTAAAGGCATGCAGTGGAAACCCGCCGATATGTATCTTGAATTTGTTAGGAACAGTCTGGCTATGTACCTCTTCTAAACCAGGTAGCTACTTTTCTTGCCAGATAGTAGATACCCAACACTTTACAGCAATCACACAGGAAGAGAGGATGTTGATGTAGTTTAAGTAAAGGCTCTAAAGCTAAGGCTAAACTAGGAGACATGTCGCGTTTGACATTGTATTCGGCGTGTCTCCCAGGTTAGCTAAACATGCGAGGAACATGTCCCCCGAGTCGCAGAGACAAGAAATGTTTCTGTTCTCTCCAAGAAACATTTGTACGTCTCTCACTACAAGTCTTGTCGCGCGCTACAAAGTTTCTGAGGGGGCAAAACTGGGAGACTTACAGAGGCATGTCATGTTGCGCGATATGTTTCCTAGTCTTGCCAAGCCTTTCGTTGCGGGCTTTCACTATTAAAATGCAGCTTCTGAATATTAAAGCTTGCACGGCCTGTTCGGCTAACAGAATCCAAGAATACATTCAGGGTCATCGAACAGTGTAGCTAACTACGATTCATTAGAAAGAGAGAAGAGAATTTGACTTTCTCATTTACCTCACATAGTTTTTGTGGAGAAAACAGAATAAAGCCTCGTAATTATTTTGAACTCTTTGAGAAAGGAAAACAAACAGTCGGAAGGCTTATTCCAGCTTTCCTTGACTTTTTTGTAGGTGAAAGAAATGGTGTCGAAATGAGCTCCACGTGAAAACGATTCAAGGAATACGTTTTAATGGGGGAAACTTAACGTTTAATAATTTATTTTTGTATTCTTATTCTTGTATTAATATTTAGTATATCTATCTTTTGTGTTAAAAGTTTTGTTGCATTTACAAGATAAAAATTGAAGTTTTGCACCTTCAGATTATCTTGTTGTGGCTGTCTCTATTTTTGGGGCCCACTGGGCATTCAGCTTTGTTAATTGGCACAAATTACCTGATTTTTGAAAATGAAGACTCTGATAAATTAGCTGGTCTATGGTCTACAGTATAGTTAAAAACTGCTGTCCACTCGAAATTTATTTCATATGGTGCGGCAATTCTATAGAACACAGTGTTTGTCTCGGTTCAGCGGAATACTCGTCTTGTAAACTAAATACTCGTCAACAAACTCAGTTGCAACATGATACACTGAAAAGCAAATGATAACCTCATTATTAGAGGATGCACTTTGAAAAGCCTGGACGCTGCTGTGTGATTTCATGTTGCAGTTGCAGTGTAGTTCACTTGCTGATTGGCAGTGTGGAGTTCAGTTACTCATCTTAACAGAATCCATTCACATTAGCTGATCGTTTTGCATTATAGAAGAACTCTGAGTCTATTTTAATGTCAATGGTGTCCCACAGTCACTAGTAACAATGAATTTTTGAAAATTGTTAGATTTTACAGGTCCTACAACGTTTTGCAATTGTGAATGCAATTTCTTGATCGACGTTTTATGCTTGCAGATCAGTGGAATAATGCTGCATGGTTGAGTTTCTACACTAAACTAAGCATCTATCTTCGTTTGAAGGTCGAGTTCATAACCTTTTGGGTTGAGCTTAAAGCCTTTAATAAACTCAAGGATAACTCATCCAAATTGTGCACCGTTTACAGTATTACGAACAGCACTCTGCCACTGTGAAAATGCCCTAAGATAACCTTGTAATAGTGGATCATATCGTGAAATTGCGAAATTTTGTTTTCGTAGAATTGAAAGAAAACCCCAAAGGATGTTGGGGAAGTGATGATGAGGAGGATGACGACGAAGAACCTGAAGCTGTTTCTACAGAAACCATACCTGAAGTCCCTCAGCCGGAGATTCCAGCTCAGATTCTTAAGAAAGTTCTACAATCTTCTGTTGCTAAAGAAAGTGATGAGAATCTTGGAGCTTTACCACTGCAAACAGAGATTCTAAGCAAAGAAGGAAGACATTCGAGAAAGAAACGTTTCGATGTCAAACAACTCTTTTTAGATCACGAGCATACGCGAAAAAGACCGAGAACTGAAGCGGTGAAATCACCAGTGTTGAATGAGCCACGTAAAGCATATGGGTTCATGAAAAGAGAGAGTAACGATATCTCTGGTAATTTATCTCTTAGCAGAGGAAATGATAGCAAAATGGGTTTGAAAAGACAAAATGAGTCACGGGTAACAATAAACGGAATAGATAGAAGCACTTCAGGATTAGCGTGTGCAGATGTGGATGGAAAGAAGTTTAAGATGGAAGGAAGTTCAGTTGTCATTGAGAGCAGTAAGCACAAACTGAAACACAATAAAAACAAGAAAAAGAAGAAGAAATCAAAAGAACATCACCAACTATCTGAAACACACCGTTCAAACGTAATTCCTTCACATGAAGATCTTGTATTGTTAGAAAAGAAGAGGAAAACTATGCACCAAGAAAAGCTGAAAAAGGAAACCCATTCGCCTGAACAAAAATTGTCTCCAAAGGAAGACTTCTGCTTCGCTTATGACGGTTTAAAAGCTTTGGCAGACATCGCCAGTTTGGTGCAAAATGATGTTCCAAAACGACCCGAAGTTGGAGAAGTTAGGAAATCCGTTGAAGCGGCAACGGTTAATAGTCTCTCTATTGTTTCGTCGTGTGAAACAGCCGTTGTAACGTCAGCTGAGCACACTAGAAGCAACGCTTTGGATAATACTGTGACAAGTAAAAATAACACCATCCAGTCAGCATCAAAAAGCGACATCAAGCAGCCAAAGCAATTTATTGACAACTCTTCGGTTGCTAATGTTCTTGTAAACAAGAATGAATATGCGATAAGTGTTACTGGAAAAGACAAACAGCTTGTTGTTCAATGGCAAAGGCCAAATATCCTACGAAAATCCAAACCTATAATTGTTGTTACTACACAAACACAGCAAAGCGTTGACAAATCAATCGCGAATTTAAACACCAGTGGCCTACAGAAAACAGCTTTGAGTAGTACAAGAGATACTTCAGTGAGAACGTCGTGGGCAACTACAGTTACGGCTTCCAGTTCTTCGTCACTAAGCGAAACAGACGATAAAAGGATATCTTCTCGAGACACTACCGCCAAACCTGTTGCAAGTAGCCAGTTCAAAATTATTTCACAAGATGGCAAATATATTGTTTGTTCGAATTTGTCAAATGCTGCTGCTCTACAACCGCTAGCTATTGATACATTTAGCCAAAGCACAAGTCTTGCAGCATCTTCACAAATCTCAGCGTCAAAGACAATGTCGGTAACTCCACAACAACAAGCCAAATCAGCAACCTCGGTAACAGAGACACCTCAAGCACAACCAATCGTGATATTTTCCGGTACCCAGACATTGATACGGCCTGCCCTAATTGGTCATCAACAAATTGCAATACCGAATGAGTTAGTTACCAGCTGCCAGCCTAGCCAAAATATTATCATCAAGCAGCAGGGACAGCATCAGCTTCTTACAGTGCGTCAACAGCAGCCGGTAGTTTCGGTTTCTAATTTCACTGGGAATATCCTGCCAGTGACTAGCAAGGATGAAGCATCTACAAAGTATCCAGTTACTACATTGAAAAGTAAGTTGCACGCAGCAGCTTTGAAGAAACGCTCAAGTGCCAAAGGAAAATTGGAATCAGGTCTTCTCCCCATCATCGTTCCTCAACCTCCACCAAAACTGCCGTTAGGCCCAATCTCTCCTGTAGAACAAAATTCACCAAACGATATCAAATCAAAAATTCAAATCGTCAAATCAACGTTTGGTATGTTTAAAGCACCTGATACGGTCATGCAAACTGTTGCTTCGCCTAAACCTGAAAATTTACGGTCAATCTCATTGCCAGCCGATTCTGCTAAAGTGGAATCATCGTTACAGCAAAACTCTTCATCCAAGTCAAGCAAAAGTTCCACATCAAGTACTGCTGCTGTTACTATTACCACATATCTGAATAAACCATACAATGCAGACACAATTGTTAAATCATCTTCAAACCCAAATGGAAATTATACACCAAGCCAAGATAATATCCCAGTAACAGCCGCAATACAACGGACAAAAAGCATTCAAATTGTCGAATCGATCAAAAAAGAACGCTCAAAGACCACTCCAAAGTGTTTGCCAAAAACTACACAAGATAGAGTTATAATTATTGCTTCCTCAAAAGAAAACACTAGTCAAAAGAAAAGTAACCAGAAGTCTGTAGTCAACAAACCGAGTGTATCAATCATAAAGCAACAGCCTCAAGTTGACAGCCTAATCATTAAGCAGCATTCTCAGACAGCAATGCCGGTTGTGTCTATTGGAGAACAGAGTTATCATGTAGAAAAGCCAAGTGTTTTATCACCAGACAACCTCCTAAACCAAAAATAACAGCTGCCTCCATCGAAAAACAGCATCTTCAGCCGATAACACTAAATGCATCAATCACGACACAGTTTTCTCAGCCAGTTATACCAGCTGTGTCTATGACCAAGCAGCATCTTCAGTTGGTCATGCCAGCTGCATCCATCCAAAACCAGCCAATGATGCCAGTCCTATCTATTACGACACAACATTCCCAGCCAACTAATCCAATTGCATCTGTAGCAACACAGAATATTCAACCTATAGAGCCAGTTGCATCCACCACAAAGCAACCTTCACAGCCAATAATGCCATTTGTTTCTTATACAACACAGCAGTCTCAACCGGTCATGCCAGCTGCATCCATTATAAAACAACATTTTCAGCAAGTGAGGCCAACAGCTGCTATTATAAAACAGCATCTTGCGCCAATAGTTTCTGTTTCTTCTATGGCAAAACACCATTCTCAGCGAGTGATTTCAGCTCTGCCTTTAACTGCACCAAATTCCCAGTCAGTGCCTATTCCTATTATGTCTATGCCCAAACAGCATTCTCAGCCAGTGAGTAAAGTCGCATCTGTTATAACACAGCATTCGCAGCCGTTGATACCAGTTGTGACACTTCATTCTAAGCCAATGTTCCCCAATGTTTCTATTACAACCCAACAGTCGCAACCACTAATTCCTGTTGCGTCTATGACCACACAGCATTCTCAGCCATGTCTTTCTCTTACGTCACAGCATTCTCCGCCTGTCATGTTGACTACATCTACCGTAAAACAGTATTGTCAGCAAGTCTCGCCAAATTTATCTGTCAAAAATCAGCAGTCGCCGGCAGTAGTTCCAGATGTATCGAGCACAACACAACACTCTCAGTTGGTAATGCCTGTGTCTGTTACTTTACAGCAATCTCAGCCAGCCATGCCAGTTGGTCCTTTGGTTAAACTGCATACTACGTCAATAACAGCAAATGGATCTGTCACAACACAACATTCTCCACAAGCCATACCAGTTGCCTGTGTTGCAAAACAGCATCCCAAGCCAGTATTGTCAGGTACTGCCATGATTAAACAGCATCCTCAGCCAAATATGCAAGCGCCATCTATTGCAAAACAGAATTCTCAGCAAGTACTTTCTTCTGTGTCACAACTTACTAAGGTGGAAATGCCAAGTCAATCTATCGCAAAACAACGTTCTCAGGCAGCTACTCCAGTTGGCTCTTTTTCGATACTGCAACCTCAGTCATTGATGTCAAATTTTTCCACCGCAAACCAATTTTCTCAAATGGTATCTCCAAGTGTATCAATCAAGCATATTCCTCAACCAGTATTGCCGATCATGTCACAAAGCAGCAACCTAGGACAACAGCAACCTCGTGCAGAACGGCCGAATGCCGCTGTGGTAAAACAACATCCTCTGCCTGGCAATACCCCTATTCTCTATCCTATACAAACAATAGCTCAGCCAATTCAATCGAAGAAACAAAACATCAAACCAAACTCTACCATATATATAACTCCTGCAAGGTTCGCGTTTGGCGGAGTATATCAGACGGCAGTCCCAATTGCACCAATGCCTACACAAGTACTGAAAATGCCAAATGGGCTACCAATCGCTGTTTCCAGCTCTGGTGACATGAAGTTGACTGACGCGTCGGCTAAGGCGGCAGCATCGCAGGTCGTTCTTCTTCCTCGCGCTGTCTCTACAGACCAGAGAACACTGATTGTTTCAAGCGACGTCAAACAACTTCCCAATGCTTCAAAACAACTAGCAGATGAGTTATCCAAGCAGAAAAAGATAGCAAGTTCTAGTCCTGCATGCTCAATAGAGCAAAATAACGCTGAAAACATAATTCCGTCTGCAGATACGTTTATTAAGCAAGTTGCAATTTCAAGTTCGACCTCCACGTTGCCGACTCTCAGGCAGAGCCTTCAACCAAAATACTCCAGTGCTGGTACAATGTGTCTTCAAACAACAAACTCCGGTGGTACATGTGACGACAAACCCACATCATCTGCATTGTCTACTATCTCAGATGTTGTTTCAAATAGTGCTAACTTGTCACAAAAAGCAGCAGTTGTATCAACTGCTATTGGCCTACCAACAAACAAGGATAACTTTGGTTCACATGAGACAGCAGTATCAAGTAGTACAGCAAACAACTCCAGGACGACAAATGATGCTTCTACTGATGCTTGTGTAAATGAAAACATCTCCATTGTAAAGAGTTCTTCAGTAATTCAAAACAATAAAGACGCAGCAGCGGCTGTTTCTGGTCATTCATTCGTTACATTCAGTGTTGTTTCGCCTATTCCTCATGTAGAGTTATCTTCAACTCACAAATGAAACGCTGCTTGTTGTAAACGGTTTTAAACTGCTGGAATTAGCGTTTAACATAGACTACAAGACAACATGGAATTCGGAGTACTTCATGGAAATAACATCAGCCTTTTTTGTTGCAGTAACATTGCGTTGGGTGAATATCTTCAGAAAAAGTCGCGTCATTTAGCTACCTAAAAACACTTCGTTATCAACTTTAAATTGTAACATTTCAGTGAACCAACAGAATTTTCCTAGTGTATAGTATTGAAGCACGCAACTTTCATCAGCATAGAATCGCGAACAAACGCCCTCTCAAGGATAGTGTTCCAATGAGATAAAGGACAATGAAACACACATACATGGACAAAGAATTCAGACTCTTAGGCCCTGGCTAAATGGTGAATGTTTGATTGTTTGATTTGCAAATTTGCTTAGAAATGTTTTGAAAAACTTCAAAAAACATTTTCTGTATATCACAAGCAAAATATGTTTGACAAATATCTGCCAAACTCTCAAACATTTTGTCTGACAAAGCAAATTCCACATCAATGTTTGATCCATTTGCCAGGACATTGACGCCTCAACATTTTAATTTACAATGATCCTAACCATTTCCCTACCGAGTAGCTTCCCTAATAAGTGGCTCGCTGTTGTAAAGGTTCTTGAATAACCACTCCTTAAAAACTAAAATGGCAAGGTAATGTGATGAAAAAACCACATATAAACAGAGAAATATGACATTTAGAACGGTAGGATCTGGTAGGGATTTTAGGTAGAGTTTCAAATGGTGGTACAATTATCGAGACCGGTTCTGTGTATTTCGCGTTAGTTGATTTTAAAATGTTTGTTTTTAGAATTGCTTTGAGAGCATTTTACGTTTTGTTTTGTTACTTTGTAATAACTATATGTAAAATTTATTGATTATCTGATAAACTAAGGCCATTGCCAAAAGATCAAACATCTCTTGTCAAACATTTGAATTTTACTTGTCAAACAAAATGTTTACCGTTCAGCTATTGCTTTTGCAAGATATTGCTTGTAAAACATTTCGGCAGGCAACATATATTTGTGAGCGTTGACAAAAACACTGCTCTGGAAATTCAGCAATGTTTTGGGACGAGATCAAACGTTCAAACATTGCTTGTGAAGCAAATTCCAAATGTTTGACAAACAACGTTTTATTACTTGGCCAGGGCCTAAGTGTAGTCAGTACAAAACTCAATCTTAACTTAAGTTTCGATATTTAACACTTTTGTTGCAAGTTTATGATAACGTTGCTTTTTATGAGAAGTGATTTGAGCATTTGAAGGAAAATGGTTATCACAATCAGCTCATACAAAAGTTAAGAAAAGTCAGTACTGAGATTTTCAAACTCTAGAATGCATGGCAATGGATCGCTATGGATTAACAAATAGTTTTAAGCCAAACTTACATCTGTGAAAATGAAAACTTGCTTTCTTTATTAAAGCAAGATTAAAATCATGAGAGAAACTAGAAAGCAGAAAGGGCAAACTACAACTCAAAACGGTAAGTTCTGAGTTATGAATGTTTCAATTCTGATAATCGTGATAATTTGATCCTCTTAACACATAAACACTTAAAGGCATGCAGTGGAAACCCGCCGATATGTATCTTGAATTTGTTAGGAACAGTCTGGCTATGTACCTCTTCTAAACCAGGTAGCTACTTTTTTGCCAGATAGTAGATACCCAACACTTTACAGCAATCACACAGGAAGAGAGGATGTTGATGTAGTTTAAGTAAAGGCTCTAAAGCTAAGGCTAAACTAGGAGACATGTCGCGTTTGACATTGTATTCGGCGTGTCTCCCAGGTTAGCTAAACATGCGAGGAACATGTCCCCCGAGTCGCAGAGACAAGAAATGTTTCTGTTCTCTCCAAGAAACATTTGTACGTCTCTCACTACAAGTCTTGTCGCGCTACAAAGTTTCTGAGGGGCAAAACTGGGAGACTTACAGGGCATGTCATGTTGCGCGATATGTTTCCTAGTCTTGCCAAGCCTTTCGTTGCGGGCTTTCACTATTAAAATGCAGCTTCTGAATATTAAAGCTTGCACGGCCTGTTCGGCTAACAGAATCCAAGAATACATTCAGGGTCATCGAACAGTGTAGCTAACTACGATTCATTAGAAAGAGAGAAGAGAATTTGACTTTCTCATTTACCTCACATAGTTTTTGTGGAGAAAACAGAATCAAGCCTCCTAATTATTTTGAACTTTTTGAGAAAGGAAAACAAACAGTCGGAAGGCTTATTCCAGCTTTCCTTGACTTTTTTGTAGGTGAAAGAAATGGTGTCGAAATGAGCTCCACATGAAAACGATTCAAGGAATATGTTTTAATGGGGAAGCTTAACGTTAAATAATTTATTTTTGTATTCTTATTCTTGTATTAATATTTAGTATATCTATCTTTTATGTTAAAAGTTTCGTTGCGTTTACGAGATCAACGTTGAAGTTTTGCACCTTCAGATTATCTTGTTGTGGCTTCCTCTATTTTCGGGGCCCACTGGGCATTCAGCTTTGTTAATTGGCACAAATTACCTGATTTTTGAAAATGAAGACTCTGATAAATTAGCTGGTCTATGGTCTACAGTATAGTTAAAAACTGCTGTCCACTCGAAATTTATTTCATATGCTGCGCCAATTCTATAGAACACAGTATTGTGGTTAAAAAATGTGTGTCTCGGTTCAGCGGAATACTCGTCTTGTAAACTAAATACTCGTCAACAAACTCAGTTGCAACATGATACACTGAAAAGCAAATGATAACCTCATTATTAGAGGATGCACTGGGGTTCGAAAAGCCTGGACGCTGCTGTGTGATTTCATGTTGCAGTTGCAGTGTAGTTCACTTGCTGATTGGCAGTGTGGAGCTCAGTTACTCATCTTAACAGAATCCATTCACATTAGCTGATCGTTTTTGCATTATAGAAGAACTCTGAGTCTATTTTAATGTCAATGGTGTACCGCAGTCAATAGTGACAATGATTTTTTGAAAATTGTTAGGTTTTACAGGTCCTACAACGTTTTGCAATTGTGAATGCAATTTCTCGATCGACGTTTTATGCTTGCAGATCAGTGGAATAATGCTGCATGGTTGAGTTTCTACACTAAACTAAGCATCTATCTTCGTTTGAAGGTCGAGTTCATAACCTTTTGGGTTGAGCTTAAAGCCTTTAATAAACTCAAGGATAACTCATCCAAATTGTGCACCGTTTACAGTATTACGAACAGCACTCTGCCACTGTGAAAATGCCCTAAGATAACCTTGTAATAGTGGATCATATCGTGAAATTGCGAAATTTTGTTTTTCGTAGAATTGAAAGAAAACCCCAAAGGATGTTGGGGAAGTGATGATGAGGAGGATGACGACGAAGAACCTGAAGCTGTTTCTACAGAAACCATACCTGAAGTCCCTCAGCCGGAGATTCCAGCTCAGATTCTTAAGAAAGTTCTACAATCTGCTGTTGCTAAAGAAAGTGATGAGAATCTTGGAGCTTTACCACTGCAAACAGAGATTCTAAGCAAAGAAGGAAGACATTCGAGAAAGAAACGTTTCGATGTCAAACAACTCTTTTAGATCACGAGCATACGCGAAAAGACCGAGAACTGAAGCGGTGAAATCACCAGTGTTGAATGAGCCACGTAAAGCATATGGGTTCATGAAAAGAGAGAGTAACGATATCTCTGGTAATTTATCTCTTAGCAGAGGAAATGATAGCAAAATGGGTTTGAAAAGACAAAATGAGTCACGGGTAACAATAAACGGAATAGATAGAAGCACTTCAGGATTAGCGTGTGCAGATGTGGATGGAAAGAAGTTTAAGATGGAAGGAAGTTCAGTTGTCATTGAGAGCAGTAAGCACAAACTGAAACACAATAAAAACAAGAAAAAGAAGAAGAAATCAAAAGAACATCACCAACTATCTGAAACACACCGTTCAAACGTAATTCCTTCACATGAAGATCTTGTATTGTTAGAAAAGAAGAGGAAAACTATGCACCAAGAAAAGCTGAAAAAGGAAACCCATTCGCCTGAACAAAAATTGTCTCCAAAGGAAGACTTCTGCTTCGCTTATGACGGTTTAAAAGCTTTGGCAGACATCGCCAGTTTGGTGCAAAATGATGTTCCAAAACGACCCGAAGTTGGAGAAGTTAGGAAATCCGTTGAAGCGGCAACGGTTAATAGTCTCTCTATTGTTTCGTCGTGTGAAACAGCCGTTGTAACGTCAGCTGAGCACACTAGAAGCAACGCTTTGGATAATACTGTGACAAGTAAAATAACACCATCCAGTCAGCATCAAAAGCGACATCAAGCAGCCAAAGCAATTTATTGACAACTCTTCGGTTGCTAATGTTCTTGTAAACAAGAATGAATATGCGATAAGTGTTACTGGAAAAGACAAACAGCTTGTTGTTCAATGGCAAAGGCCAAATATCCTACGAAAATCCAAACCTATAATTGTTGTTACTACACAAACACAGCAAAGCGTTGACAAATCAATCGCGAATTTAAACACCAGTGGCCTACAGAAAACAGCTTTGAGTAGTACAAGAGATACTTCAGTGAGAACGTCGTGGGCAACTACAGTTACGGCTTCCAGTTCTTCGTCACTAAGCGAAACAGACGATAAAAGGATATCTTCTCGAGACACTACCGCCAAACCTGTTGCAAGTAGCCAGTTCAAAATTATTTCACAAGATGGCAAATATATTGTTTGTTCGAATTTGTCAAATGCTGCTGCTCTACAACCGCTAGCTATTGATACATTTAGCCAAAGCACAAGTCTTGCAGCATCTTCACAAATCTCAGCGTCAAAGACAATGTCGGTAACTCCACAACAACAAGCCAAATCAGCAACCTCGGTAACAGAGACACCTCAAGCACAACCAATCGTGATATTTTCCGGTACCCAGACATTGATACGGCCTGCCCTAATTGGTCATCAACAAATTGCAATACCGAATGAGTTAGTTACCAGCTGCCAGCCTAGCCAAAATATTATCATCAAGCAGCAGGGACAGCATCAGCTTCTTACAGTGCGTCAACAGCAGCCGGTAGTTTCGGTTTCTAATTTCACTGGGAATATCCTGCCAGTGACTAGCAAGGATGAAGCATCTACAAAGTATCCAGTTACTACATTGAAAAGTAAGTTGCACGCAGCAGCTTTGAAGAAACGCTCAAGTGCCAAAGGAAAATTGGAATCAGGTCTTCTCCCATCATCGTTCCTCAACCTCCACCAAAACTGCCGTTAGGCCCAATCTCTCCTGTAGAACAAAATTCACCAAACGATATCAAATCAAAAATTCAAATCGTCAAATCAACGTTTGGTATGTTTAAAGCACCTGATACGGTCATGCAAACTGTTGCTTCGCCTAAACCTGAAAATTTACGGTCAATCTCATTGCCAGCCGATTCTGCTAAAGTGGAATCATCGTTACAGCAAAACTCTTCATCCAAGTCAAGCAAAGTTCCACATCAAGTACTGCTGCTGTTACTATTACCACATATCTGAATAAACCATACAATGCAGACACAATTGTTAAATCATCTTCAAACCCAAATGGAAATTATACACCAAGCCAAGATAATATCCCAGTAACAGCCGCAATACAACGGACAAAAAGCATTCAAATTGTCGAATCGATCAAAAAAGAACGCTCAAAGACCACTCCAAAGTGTTTGCCAAAAACTACACAAGATAGAGTTATAATTATTGCTTCCTCAAAAGAAAACACTAGTCAAAAGAAAAGTAACCAGAAGTCTGTAGTCAACAAACCGAGTGTATCAATCATAAAGCAACAGCCTCAAGTTGACAGCCTAATCATTAAGCAGCATTCTCAGACAGCAATGCCGGTTGTGTCTATTGGAGAACAGAGTTATCATGTAGAAAAGCCAAGTGTTTTATCACCAGACAACCTCCTAAACCAAAAATAACAGCTGCCTCCATCGAAAAACAGCATCTTCAGCCGATAACACTAAATGCATCAATCACGACACAGTTTTCTCAGCCAGTTATACCAGCTGTGTCTATGACCAAGCAGCATCTTCAGTTGGTCATGCCAGCTGCATCCATCCAAAACCAGCCAATGATGCCAGTCCTATCTATTACGACACAACATTCCCAGCCAACTAATCCAATTGCATCTGTAGCAACACAGAATATTCAACCTATAGAGCCAGGTGCATCCACCACAAAGCAACCTTCACAGCCAATAATGCCATTTGTTTCTTATACAACACAGCAGTCTCAACCGGTCATGCCAGCTGCATCCATTATAAAACAACATTTTCAGCAAGTGAGTCCAACAGCTGCTATTATAAAACAGCATCTTGCGCCAATAGTTTCTGTTTCCATTATGGCAAAACACCATTCTCAGCGAGTGATTTCAGCTCTGCCTTTAACTGCACCAAATTCCCAGTCAGTGCCTATTCCTATTATGTCTATGCCCAAACAGCATTCTCAGCCAGTGAGTAAAGTCGCATCTGTTATAACACAGCATTCGCAGCCGTTGATACCAGTTGTGACACTTCATTCTAAGCCAATGTTCCCCAATGTTTCTATTACAACCCAACAGTCGCAACCACTAATTCCTGTTGCGTCTATGACCACACAGCATTCTCAGTCATGTCTTTCTCTTACGTCACAGCATTCTCCGCCTGTCATGTTGACTACATCTACCGTAAAACAGTATTGTCAGCAAGTCTCGCCAAATTTATCTGTCAAAAATCAGCAGTCGCCGGCAGTAGTACCAGATGTATCTAGCACAACACAACACTCTCAGTTGGTAATGCCTGTGTCTGTTACTTTACAGCAATCTCAGCTAGCCATGCCAGTTGGTCCTTTGGTTAAACTGCATACTACGTCAATAACAGCAAATGGATCTGTCACAACACAACATTCTCCACAAGCCATACCAGTTGCCTGTGTTGCAAAACAGCATCCCAAGCCAGTATTGTCAGGTACTGCCATGATTAAACAGCATCCTCAGCCAAATATGCAAGCGCCATCTATTGCAAAACAGAATTCTCAGCAAGTACTTTCTTCTGTGTCACAACTTACTAAGGTGGAAATGCCAAGTCAATCTATCGCAAAACAACGTTCTCAGGCAGCTGCTCCACTTGGCTCTTATTCGATACAGCAACCTCAGTCATTGATGCCAAATTTTTCCACCGCAAACCAATTTTCTCAAATGGCATCTCCAAGTGTATCAATCAAGCATATTCCTCAACC
Source organism: Chrysaora quinquecirrha (assembly GCA_014526335.1). Classification (NCBI taxonomy): domain Eukaryota; kingdom Metazoa; phylum Cnidaria; class Scyphozoa; order Semaeostomeae; family Pelagiidae; genus Chrysaora; species Chrysaora quinquecirrha. The sequence goes on from JACTAT010000035.1 coordinate 2,641,718, forward strand.
AGTATTGCCGATCATGTCACAAAGCAGCAACCTAGGACAACAGCAACCTCGTGCAGAACGGCCGAATGCCGCTGTGGTAAAACAACATCCTCTGCCTGGCAATACCCCTATTCTCTATCCTATACAACCAATAGCTCAGCCAATTCAATCGAAGAAACAAAACATCAAACCAAACTCTACCATATATATAACTCCTGCAAGGTTCGCGTTTGGCGGAGTATATCAGACGGCAGTCCCAATTGCACCAATGCCTACACAAGTACTGAAAATGCCAAATGGGCTACCAATCGCTGTTTCCAGCTCTGGTGACATGAAGTTGACTGACGCGTCGGCTAAGGCGGCAGCATCGCAGGTCGTTCTCCTTCCTCGCGCTGTCTCTACAGACCAGAGAACACTGATTGTTTCAAGCGACGTCAAACAACTTCCCAATGCTTCAAAACAACTAGCAGATGAGTTATCCAAGCAGAAAAAGATAACAAGTTCTAGTCCTGCATGCTCCATAGAGCAAGTTCGCGCTGAAAAGATATTTACGTCAGCAAATAATTTGATTAAACAAGATGCGATTTCTAGCTTGAGCTCAATGTTGCCGACTTTAAAGCAGAGCCTTCAGCCAAAATACTCCAGTGCTGTTACAATGTGTCTTCAAACAACGAACTCCGTTGGTATATGTGATGACAAACCCACATCAGCGGTATTGTCTACTATCTCAGATGTCGTTTCAAATAGTGCTAACTTGTCACAAAAAGCAGCAGTTGTCTCGACTGCCATTGGCCTACAAACAAACAAGGAGAACTTTGGTTCGCATGAGACATTAGTACCAAGTGGTATAGCAAACAAGTCCAGGGCGGCAAATGACGCTTCTGCTGGTGCTTGTGTAAATGAAAACATCTCCATTGTAAAGAGTTCTTCAGTAGTTCAAAATAATAAAGACACACCAGCGGCTGTTTCTGATCATTCATTCGTTACATTCAGCGTTGTTTCGCCTATTCCTCATGTAGAGTTATCTTCAACTCACAAATGAAACGCTGCTTGTTGTAGACGGTTTTAAACTGCTGGAATTAGCGTTTAACATAGACTACAAGACAACATGGAATTCGGAGTACTTCATGGAAATAACATCAGTCTTTGTTTGTTGCAGTAACATTGCGTTGGGTGAATTTCTTCAGAAAAAGTCACGTCATTTGGCTACCTAAAAACACTTCGTTATCAACTTCAAATTGTAACATTTCAGTGAACCAACAGAATTTTCCTAGTGTATAGTATTGAAGCACGCAACTTTCATCAGCATAGAATCGCGAACAAACGCCCTCTCAAGAATAGTGTTCCAATGAGATAAAGGACAATGAAACACACATACATGGACAAAGAATTCAGACTCATAGGCCCTGGCCAAACGGTGAATGTTTGATTTGCAGTTTTGCAGATTTACTTAATAATGTTTTGAAAAACTACAAAAAACATTTTCTGCCTACCTCACAAGTAAAATATACTTGACAGACATGTGTCAAACAGTCAAACATTTTATCTGACAAAGCAAATTCCAAATCAATGTTTGATCTTTTTGCCAAGGCCTTGACGCGTGAGCATTTTAATTTCCAATAATCCTAACGATTTTCCTACCGAGTAGCTTCCCAAATAAGTGGCTCTCTGTTGCAAAGGTTCTTGAATAGCCTCTCCTTAAAAACTAAAATGGTAAGGTAATGTGATGAAAAAACCACATATAAACAGAGAAATATGACATTTAGAACGGTAGGATCGGATCTGGTAGGGATTTTAGGTAGAGTTTCAAATGGTGGTACAATTATCGAGACCGGTTCTGTGTATTTCGCATTAGTTGATTTTAAAATGTTTCTTTTTAGAATTGCTTTGAGAGCATTTTACGTTTTGTTTTGTTACTTTGTAATAACTATATGTAAAGTTTATTGATTATCTGATAAAACTAAGACCATTGCCAAAAGATCAAACATCTCTTGTCAAAGATTTAAAATTTACTTGTCAAACAAAATGTTTTACCGTTTAGCTACGACGCAAGGTATTGCTTGTAAAACATTTCGTCAGGCCACGTGTTTGTAAACGTTGACAAAAACATTGCTCTGGAAATTCAGTAATGTTTTGTGACGAGATCAAACGTTAAAACATTGCTTGTGAACCAAATTCCAAATGTTTGACAAACAACGTTTTATTACTTGGCCAGGGCCTAAGTGTAGCCAGTACAAACTCAACCTCAACTTACGTGGCAAACCGGAAAAGTGGGACCTGGGACCATCAGGTGGGACCATGGGACCTGAGACCCGGGACCATTTACCATTAAGTGGGACCATTGAGGTGTGGGACCATGGGACCCCGGACCATTAAAGGTGGGACCATAAGGGGGACCATCAGGTGGGACCATGGGACCCGGGACCCGGGACCATCAAAGGTGGGACCATTAGGGTGGGACCATTGAGGTGGGACCATGGGACCCGGGACCCGGGACCATTAAAGGTGGGACCATTAGGGTGGGACCATTAAGGTGGGACCATGGGACCCGGGACCCGGGACCATTAAAGGTGGGACCATTAGGGTGGGACCATGAAGGTGGGACCATGGGACCCGGGACCCGGGACCATTAAAAGTGGGACCATTAGGGTGGGACCATTAAGGTGGGACCATGGGACCCGGGACCCGGGACCATTAAGGTGGGACCATCAAGGTAAGACCATTAATGTTTTATTTGCTATAGTCATGATTTGGTAGTCTTACTATTTGAAATAAGGACATCTAACAGGGGCGTCGTTGCTCTAAGAATAGAGCAATACTATTTACGATACTACATTATTGCCGTAGCCGATCGTTATCGCAAAATGCTCCTCCATCAGGATGTAGACCCTCATACTAGGCGGCTTCTTGACCCCGATGAAAAATTCAACAAAATTTGTAGTTTATTGATATTTTATGGGCTTTACGAATGTCACTCTGGAAGGGGCCCCGGAAACACCTGGCGAAAAAGCCTCTGATATCTGATTACATAAATGATTTCTACAAAATTCCAAAGTGTATTGGAGACATCTCACGCCCATACAGTATAATAAGGCAACTTTGCCTAAGTAAAGGTTAAGAATTTTATGGGATTGTTTTGAATATTCCAAATTACATTTTAGCTTCTTACCCATTGATTCCCTTTGTTTGTCTTAATTTTCTGCAATTATAGTTGCCGTGACCATGCGTACGCTACAAAGGTCACATTCTTAGGATTGGTTTCAGTTTTGTGGTTTCGTTACTTTCATGGCATAGCACATGGTTGTTCTGTTGATTTGGGTACAACTCAATCAAGATGTTCCTGCCACCAACCTTGCCAAAAGAACTAAGCAAAGGGAAGACGTTTTGCAGAAGCACTTCCGAAGTTCAAACTCAGCGATGTAACTGATTTGAAGATAATTGGTGAGTACAAATTGCTATGATTTTAAGCTCCGCAATGTTTTTGCTAAGAAACAAGATTTGATTCGACATTGAGACAGCCGTTGGTTGCGCTGCGCAAAGAAATGTCTGTACTTCTTATTCCATTTGGTAAATCTCTTATTAGAAGGGTAAAACGAAGTAGGGGTGCATGTATCCGTTACTCAAATGCAAGAAATGCCTTACAATATTTTGCTCCATTTTCGATGGTCTTTCATTTGGTATACTGAAATTTACCAAAAAATGTCCCAAGTGCCAAAATATCCGCAATAGTATATTTAAGTAATGGCAACAATAAAATTTTCGGTTGCCCAGTTTGCTAGTTGGTAACAGTAATTTCCCTGTCTACTAGGATCAATTTTGCTCTTAAACATGTGGAAGAGTTTCATAATTTTGAGCACGATAATGGAGAATGATACAGTGTCGTAAAGAGTTTCTTAACTTCACAATGAGTTTCTTTGGGTTTTTATACAAGAAATGAGTGAATTTATGCCATTATTCATTAAAAACTAACAGTAACTGTAGTCTGCGCATGTTTGCATGTCCTACTTTGTGCTAAATGCGTAATCGAGTGAACAGTAAATTGATTGGCATGCAAGTACAGTTTTCAAAACAGCCCGATGCTTACAAATATTCTAATGCAACCCATGACGCAAAATCGAATATCAGGTTGCTTTCTCTGAGCTGCCTGTCACATATACAGTTACCACAAATTCGGTAGTAACGATACGATATGCACCCCTACTTCGTTTTACCCTTCTAATAAGAGATTTACCAAATGGAATAAGAAGTACAGACATTTCTTTGCGCAGCGCAACCAACGGCTGTCTCAATGTCGAGTCAAATCTTTTTTCTTAGCACAAACATTGCGGAGCTTAAAATCATAGCATTTTGTACTCACCAATTATCTTCAAATCAGTTACATCGCTGAGTTTGAACTTCGGAAGTGCTTCTGCAAAACGTCTTCCCTTTGCTTAGTTCTTTTGGCAAGGTTGGTGGCAGGAACATCTTGATTGAGTTGTACCCAAATCAACAGAACAACCATGTGCTATGCCATGAAAGTAACGAAACCACAAAACTGAAACCAATCCTAAGAATGTGACCTTTGTAGCGTACGCATGGTCACGGCAACTATAATTGCAGAAAATTAAGACAAACAAAGGGAATCAATGGGTAAGAAGCTAAAATGTAATTTGGAATATTCAAAACAATCCCCATAAAATTCTTAACCTTTACTTAGGCAAAGTTGCCTTATTATACTGTATAGGCGTGAGATGTCTCCAATACACTTTGGAATTTTTGTAGAAATCATTTAATCAGATATCAGAGGCTTTTTCGCCAGGTGTTTCCGGGGGCCCCTTCCAGAGTGACATTCGTAAAGCCTATAAAAATATCAATAAACTACAAATTTTGTTGAATTTTTCATCGGGGTCAAGAAGCCGCTTAGTATGAGGGTCTACATCCTGATGGAGGAGCATTTTGCGATAACGATCGGCTACGGCAATAATGTAGTACCGTAAATAGTATTGCTCTATTCTTAGAGCAACGACGCCCCTGTTAGATGTCCTTATTTCAAATAGTAAGACTACCAAATCATGACTATAGCAAATAAAACATTAATGGTCTTACCTTGATGGTCCCACCTTAATGGTCCCGGGTCCCGGGTCCCATGGTCCCACCTTAATGGTCCCACCCTAATGGTCCCACTTTTAATGGTCCCGGGTCCCGGGTCCCATGGTCCCACCTTAATGGTCCCACCTTAATGGTCCCACCTAAATGGTCTCGGGTACCAGGTCCCATTGTCCCACCTTAATGGCCCCACATTAATGGTCCCACCTTTAATGGTCCTGGGTCCCGGGTCCCATGGTCCCACCTCAATGGTCCCACCCTAATGGTCCCACCTTTAATGGTCCTGGTCTCGGGTCCCATGGTCCCACCTGATGGTCCTGGGTCCCACTTTTCCGGTTTGCCATCGTCCTACGCATTTGCCTTTCGAAGACCTTTGCAAATAAATGCATGAGGCTATTGGTTTTTCTTCATGCACTGTTCAAAAAAGTTGCAACGCATTTCTCTTCTTGGGACCCCTGTGTAGCATTTACATGAGACCGAGGCTAGGGAAAAGGGCAAAGAAAAATGGCGGATGAAATAGCATTTTCATGTCGATCGTTGACTTCTTTTTCATACGATATGTTTTGATTTACAATACAAGGAATGAAATATTAATGGATGGAAGATCGATGGTAAGAATATGGTTGCTTAAATATAATATTATTCATTCACAGATCGAAAACAAACATGTATGTTTGATCATGGAATGATGTCGATGATGACGATATTTTTCTTGATGATTGATGATATTTATAACGTTGATGATGATGATCGATGATAGTGATCTGATGGTGATGATCATGATGATTTTGAGTAAGAGGATGATCATGATGAAAATGATGATGATGATGATGATGATGATTATTATTATTATGATAATTATGATAATTATGATGATGATAGTGATGATGATTTTCTTATAGTTATGATGATTATTGTGATTATAATGGTGATGTTCTTGGTGGTGTTGATCATGATGATAACCATGATAATAATGGTGGTTATGATGAAGATAATGAGATCCGATGATGATCATCATAATAATCATGATGATGAGCAAAATGATCATAATGATGATTATGATGATGATTGTGATTAAGATGATGATCATGATGAAAACGATGATGATGATGATGATGATGATGATGATGATGATGATGATGATGATAATGATGATGATAGTTATGCAGACGATGATTATAATGATGATGACAATGATGATTATGATGATTATGATGATGATGATAATTATGATGATGATGATGATGATGATACCTAGATCCAAAAATTTTTATTAAGCCTCTAAAATTCTTAATTTCTTGATTTTACTGAATATTTGCAACTGGAGACCTGAAAAACAGAAAATGCAATTTTTTTTAGATGCTTATTTCTTACTCATTTCTCACTAATTTCTTACTCGTTTAATCATTTGCTGCCAGAATCTGAAGTTATACGAAACCACTTTGAATGTGTTATAAAGCAAGAAATGTATTTGAAATTAGTATTAAACATGGAGATATAAAATGCATAATTTTTCTTTTTTAGACACAGAAGAAAAGATAATTATCAGCTGATATATGCATTATTTTGAAGTTTGGTACCGTTAATCTCTAAATATGGAACATATATTGCAAAGTTGTAAAAAAAAGACTTTTGGTGCCATTGACTTTGAACAATGTTTTAAGCTGAACTTTGTATGAGAGTGTTTATTAATTAAACCCAGAAAATCACAACGAACTGAAACATTCTAAATTTCAAAGGTGAGTTTGATTTAAGATGTATTGTAATACCATTTGCAATTACATTGTAATAAAGAATGTAAATTAACTGGAGATTGATTGATTCATTGAATCAAGCTTTGAACAACTGGAATACTCGTGTTATATCTACATAAACCTAACTCTAAGTTGATGGAAAAGCGTAAACAATTATAAATAGCATTTTGCAGCCGCCATCACTGCCAAAAACTACTGCTTTTCCAAGGTCGACTTTTCTACTTAAAAAAATTTTATTGATTTTTACCACCTAAATTATAAAAATATAGATCCATAAGATTACAGAAAGCATAAAAAGAAGTTTCCAAATTGTGTTTTTGATAATTTTACAACAGTTTGAAGTATGAGACGTTTTGCAGCCGCCATCACTGCAAAAAACTACTGCTTTTCCAAGGTCAATTTTTCTACTTAAAAACATTTCATTGATTCTTACCACCTAAATTATGATAAGATAGACCCAGAAGATTACAGAAAGCGCAAAAAGGAAGTTTCTAAATGGCGTTTTTGATAGTTTTTCAGCAGTTTGAAGTATGAGCCGTTTTGCAGCCTTCACCACTGCCAAAAACTACTGCTTTTTCCAGGTCGATTTTTCTACTTAAAGACATTTCATTGATTCTTACCACCTAATTTATGAAAATATAGACCGTGAAGATGACAGAGAGCACAAAAAGAAGTTTTCAAATTGCGTTTTTGATAGTTTTACAGCAGTTTGAAATATTAGGTATTTTGCAGCTGCCATCACTGCCAAAAACTACTGCTTTTCCAAGCTCGACTTTTCTACTAAAAATATTTCATTGATTTTTACCACCTAAATTATGAAAATATAGACAGTAAAGATGACAGAAAGCACAAAAAGAAGTTATCAAATTGATTTTTTGATAGTTTTACAGCAGTTTGAAGTACAAGACGTTTTGCAGCCACCATCACTGCAAAAAACAACTGCTTTTCCAAGGTCGACTTTTCAATTCTAAAAACATTTCGTTGAGTTTTACCACCTAAATTATGAAAGTGTGGACTAAGAAGATTGCAGAAAGCACAAAGAGAAGTTTCCAAATTGTGTTTTTGATAGTTTTACAGCAGTTTGAAATATTAGGTATTTTGCAGCCGCCATCACTGCCAAAAACTACTGCTTTTCCAAGCTCGACTTTTCTACTTAAAAATATTTCATTGATTTTTACCACCTAGATTATGAAAATATAGACAGTAAAGATGACAGAAAGCGCAAAAAGAAGTTATCAAATTGCGTTTTTGATACTTTTACAGCAGTTTTAAGTATGAGGCATTTTGCAGCCGCCATCACTACCAAAAACTACTGCTTTTCCAAGCTCGACTTTTCTACTTAAAAATATTTCATTGATTTTTACCACCTAGATTATGAAAATATAGACAGTAAAGATGACAGAAAGCGCAAAAAGAAGTTATCAAATTGCGTTTTGATACTTTTACAGCAGTTTTAAGTATGAGGCATTTTGCAGCCGCCATCACTACCAAAAACTACTGCTTTTCCAAGCTCGACTTTTCTACTTAAAAATATTTCATTGATTTTTACCACCTAGATTATGAAAATATAGACAGTAAAGATGACAGAAAGCGCAAAAAGAAGTTATCAAATTGCGTTTTTGATACTTTTACAGCAGTTTTAAGTATGAGGCATTTTGCAGCCGCCATCACTACCAAAAACTACTGCTTTTCCAAGCTCGACTTTTCTACTTAAAAATATTTCATTGATTTTTACCACCTAAATTATGAAAATATAGACAGTAAAGATGACAGAAAGCACGAAAAGAAGTTATCAAATTGCGTTTTTGATAGTTTTACAGCAGTTTTAAGTATGAGGCATTTTGCAGCCGCCATCACTGCCAAAAACTACTGCTTTTCCAAGCTCGACTTTTCTACTTAAAAACACTTCATTGATTTTTACCACCGCAATTATGAAAATATAGACCGTGAAGATGACAGAAAACGCAAAAAGAAGTTTCCAAATTGCTTTTTTGATAGTTTTACAGCAGTTTGAAATATTAGGTATTTTGCAGCCGCCATCACTGCAAAAAACAACTGCTTTTCCAAGGTCGACTTTTCAATTCTAGAAACATTTCGTTGAGTTTTACCACCTAAATTATGAAAATATTGACCAAGAAGATTGCAGAAAACGCAAAAAGAAGTTTCCAAATTGCGTTTTTGATAATTTCACAGCAGTTTTAAGTATGAGGCATTTTGCAGCCGCCATCACTGCAAAAAACTACTGCTTTTTCAAGGTCGATTTTTCAGTTCTAAAAACATTTCGTTGAGTTTTACCACCTAAATTATGAAAATGTACACCAAGAAGATTACAGAAAACGCAAATAGAAGTTTCCAAATTGTGTTTTTGATAATTTTACAGCAGTTTGAAGTATGAGACGTTTTGCAGCTGCCATCACTGCAAAAAACAACTGCTTTTCCAAGGTCGATTTTTCTACTTTAGAAACATTTCATTTATTTTTACTACTCAAATTATAAAAATTTAGACCCTTACGATCGAAGAAAGCGCAAAGACTTGCTTCCAAAAACGCTTTTTTGTAACTTTTAGGAGTGTGTAATCCGAGGCCATTTTCGTCAAGTGTGGGGGCGAAAAATGTAGTGCTTTTGCACTGTCAGTTATTCTGCTTCAAACATTTTTATCAACTTTGTTTATCAATATTCGAAAAGTATAGACCCTGAAGATTCTTTTAAGCATGCAAAGTTGTTTCTAAACAGCTTTTTTGATACTTTCATGGCAGTTTGAAATCCGAGGCCATTTTAGTCCAGCGCAGGGGCCAAAAATGTAATGCTTTTTGAAGGTCAATTCTTCCGTTTCAGACATTTTCTATCCTGTTTATTCATCAATATTCTAAAAATATAGAACCAGAAGATTCTTGTAGGCACAAATGGTTGTTTCGAAAGAGCTTTTTTGACAATTTTATAGCAATTTGAAATTCTAGGCTATTCAGTCCCGTGCTGGAGCCAAAACTGTAGTGGTTTTTGAAGGTCAATTTTTCGATTTCAGACATTTTCTATCCTGTTTATTCATCAATTTTCTTAATATATAGACCCAGAGGATCCTTTTAAGCACAAAAAGTTGTTTCTAAAGAGCTTTTTTGACAATTTTATAGCAATTTGAAATTCTAGGCTATTTAGTCCCGTGCTGGGGCCAAAACTGTAGTGGTTTTTGAAGGTCAATTTTTCGATTTCAGACATTTTCTATCCTGTTTATTCATCAATATTCTAAAAATATAGACCCTGAGGATCCTTTTAAGCACAACAAGTTGTTTCGAAAGTGCTTTTTTGATAATTTTATAGCAGTTTGAAATTCGAGGCCATTTTTGTGCAGTGTGGGGCCCAAAAATGTAGTGCTTTTGCAAGGTCAATTTTTCAGTTTCAAACATTTTCTATCCTGTTTAGTCATCAATTTTCTTAACATATAGACCCAGAGGATCTTTTTAAGCACAAAAAGTTGTTTCTAAACAGCTTTTTTGATACTTTTATGGCAGTTTGAAATCCGAGGCCATTTTAATCCAGCGCAGGGGCCAAAAATGTAATGCTTTCTGAAGGTCAATTTTTCGGTTTCAGACATTTTCTATCCTGTTTATTCATCAATATTCTAAAAATATAGACCCAGAGGATCCTTGTAAGCACAACAAGTTGTTTCGAAAGTGCTTTTTTGATAATTTTATAACAGTTTGAAATTCGAGGCCATTTTTGTGCAGTGTGGGGGCCAAAAATGTAGTGCTTTTGCAAGGTCAATTTTTCAGCTTCAAACATTTTCTATCCTGTTTAGTCATCAATTTTCTTAACATATAGACCCAGAGGATCTTTTTAAGCACAAAAAGTTGTTTCTAAACAGCTTTTTTGATACTTTTATGGCAGTTTGAAATCCGAGGCCATTTTAATCCAGCGCAGGGGCCAAAAATGTAATGCTTTCTGAAGGTCAATTTTTCGGTTTCAGACATTTTGTATCCTGTTTATTCATCAATATTCTAAAAATATAGACCCAGAGGATTCTTTTAAGCACAACAAGTTGTTTCGAAAGTCCTTTTTTGATAATTTTATAGCAGTTTGAAATTCGAGGCCATTTTTGTGCAGTGTGGGGGCCAAAAATGTAGTGCTTTTGCAAGGTCAATTTTTCAGCTTCAAACATTTTCTATCCTGTTTATTCATCAATATTCTAAAAATGTAGACCCTGAGGATCCTTTTAAGCACAACAAGTTGTTTCGAAAGTCCTTTTTTGATAATTTTATAGCAGTTTGAAATTCGAGGTCATTTTTGTCCATTGTGGGGGCCAAAAATGTAGTGCTTTTGCAAAGTCAATTTTTCAGCTTCAGACATTTTCTATCCTGTTTATTCACCAATATTCTATAAATGTAGACCCTGAGGATCCTTTTAAGCGCATCAAGTTGTTTCGAAAGTGCTTTTTTGATAATTTTATAGCTGTTTGAAATTCCAGGCCATTTTTGTCCAGTGTGGGGGCCAAAAATGTAGTGCTTTTGCAAGGTCAATTTTTCAGCTTCAAACATTTTCTATCCTGTTTATTTATCAATATTCTAAAAATGTAGACCCTGAGGATCCTTTTAAGCACAACAAGTTGTTTCGAAAGTGCTTTTTTGATAATTTTATAGCAGTTTGAAATCCGAGGCCATTGTGGTCCAGCGCAGGGGCCAAAAATGTAATGCTTTTTGAAGGTCAATTTTTCCGTTTCAGACATTTTCTATCCTGTTTATTCATCGATATTCTAAAAATGTAGACCCTGAGGATCCTTTTAAGCACAAAAAGTTGTTTCTAAAGAGCTTTTTTAATACTTTTATGGCAGTTTAAAATCCGAGGCCATTTTAGTCCAGCGCAGGGGCAAAAAATGTAATGCTTTTTTAATGTCAATTTTTCCATTTCAGACATTTTCTATCCTGTTTATTCGTCAATTTTGTTAACATATAGACCCAGAGGATCCTTTTAAGCACAAAAAGTTCTTTCTAAACAGCTTTTTTGATACTTTCATGGCAGTTTGAAGTCCGAGGCCATTTTAGTCCAGCGCAGGGGCCAAAATGTAATGCTTTTTGAAGGTCAATTTTTCCATTTAAGACATTTTCTATCCTGTTTATTCATCAATATTCTAAAAATATAGACCCTGGGGATCCTTTTAAGCACAACAAGTTGTTTCGAAAGTGCTTTTTTGATAATTTTATAGCAGTTTGAAATTCGAGGCCATTTTAGTCCAGCGCAGGGGCCAAAATGTAATGCTTTTTGAAGGTCAATTTTTCTGTTTCAGACATTTTCTATCCTGTTTATTCATCAATATTCTAAACATATAGACCCAGAGGATCCTTTTAAGCACAACAAGTTGTTTCTAAACAGCTTTTTTGATAATTTTATAGCAGTTTGAAATTCGAGGTCATTTTTGTCCAGTGTGGGGGCCAAAAATGTAGTGCTTTTGCAAGGTCAATTTTTCAGCTTCAGACATTTTTTATCCTGTTTATTCATCAATTTTCTTAACATATAGACCCAGAGGATCCTTTTAAGCACAACAAGTTGTTTCGAAAGTGCTTTTTTGATAATTTTATAGCAGTTTGAAATTCGAGGCCATTTTGTCCAGTCTGGGGGCCAAAAATGTAGTGCTTTTGCAAGGTCAATTTTTTAGCTTCAGACATTTTCTATCCTGTTTATTCATCAATTTTCTAAACATATAGACCCAGAGGATCCTTTTAAGCACAAAAAAGTTGTTTCTAAACAGCTTTCTTGATACTTTTATGGCAGTTTGAAATCCGAGGCCATTTTAGTCCAGCGCAGGGGCCAAAAATGTAATGCGTTTTGAAGGTCAATTTTTCCGTTTCAGACATTTTCTATCCTGTTTATTCATCAATTTTCTTAACATATAGACCCAGAGGATCCTTTTAAGCACAACAAGTTGTTTCGAAAGTGCTTTTTTGATAATTTTATAGCAGTTTGAAATCCGAGGCCATTGTGGTCCAGCGCAGGGGCCAAAAATGTAATGCTTTTTGAAGGTCAATTTTTCCGTTTCAGACATTTTCTATCCTGTTTATTCATCGATATTCTAAAAATGTAGACCCTGAGGATCCTTTTAAGCACAAAAAGTTGTTTCTAAAGAGCTTTTTTAATACTTTTATGGCAGTTTAAAATCCGAGGCCATTTTAGTCCAGCGCAGGGGCAAAAAATGTAATGCTTTTTTAATGTCAATTTTTCCATTTCAGACATTTTCTATCCTGTTTATTCGTCAATTTTGTTAACATATAGACCCAGAGGATCCTTTTAAGCACAAAAAGTTCTTTCTAAACAGCTTTTTTGATACTTTCATGGCAGTTTGAAGTCCGAGGCCATTTTAGTCCAGCGCAGGGGCCAAAATGTAATGCTTTTTGAAGGTCAATTTTTCCATTTAAGACATTTTCTATCCTGTTTATTCATCAATATTCTAAAAATATAGACCCTGGGGATCCTTTTAAGCACAACAAGTTGTTTCGAAAGTGCTTTTTTGATAATTTTATAGCAGTTTGAAATTCGAGGCCATTTTAGTCCAGCGCAGGGGCCAAAATGTAATGCTTTTGAAGGTCAATTTTCTGTTTCAGACATTTTCTATCCTGTTTATTCATCAATATTCTAAACATATAGACCCAGAGGATCCTTTTAAGCACAACAAGTTGTTTCTAAACAGCTTTTTTGATAATTTTATAGCAGTTTGAAATTCGAGGTCATTTTTGTCCAGTGTGGGGGCCAAAAATGTAGTGCTTTTGCAAGGTCAATTTTTCAGCTTCAGACATTTTCTATCCTGTTTATTCATCAATTTTCTTAACATATAGACCCAGAGGATCCTTTTAAGCACAACAAGTTGTTTCGAAAGTGCTTTTTTGATAATTTTATAGCAGTTTGAAATTCGAGGCCATTTTGTCCAGTCTGGGGGCCAAAAATGTAGTGCTTTTGCAAGGTCAATTTTTTAGCTTCAGACATTTTCTATCCTGTTTATTCATCAATTTTCTAAACATATAGACCCAGAGGATCCTTTTAAGCACAAAAAAGTTGTTTCTAAACAGCTTTTTTGATACTTTTATGGCAGTTTGAAATCCGAGGCCATTTTAGTCCAGCGCAGGGGCCAAAAATGTAATGCTTTTTGAAGGTCAATTTTTCCGTTTCAGACATTTTCTATCCTGTTTATTCATCAATTTTCTTAACATATAGACCCAGAGGATCCTTTTAAGCACAAAAAGTTGTTTCTAAAGAGCTTTTTTGATAATTTTATAGCAGTTTGAAATCCCAGGCCATTTTGGTCTAGCGCTTTTGCCAAAAATGTAGTGGTTTTTGAAGGTCAATTTTTCGGTTTCAGGCATTTTCTATCCTGTTTATTCATCAATATTCTAAAAATATGAACCCTGAGGATTCTTTTAAGTATACAAAGTTGTTTCTAAAGAGCTTTTTTGATAATTTTATAGCAGTTAGGAATCCGAGGCCATTTTAGTCCAGAGCTGGGGGCCAAAAATATAGTGCTTTTGCAAGGTCAATTTTTCCGTTTCAAACATTTTTATCACGTTTATTCGTAAAAATTCTAAAAATATAGACCCTGAGAATTCTTTTAAGCACAAAAAGTTGTTTCTGAAGAGCTTTTTTGAAAATTTTATAGCAGTTTGAAATCCGAGGCCATTTTAGTCGAGTGCTGGGGCCAAAACTGTAGTGGTTTTTGAAGGTCAATGTTTCGGTTTCAGACATTTTCTATCCTGTTTATACATCAATATTCTAAAAATATAGACCCTGAGGATCCTTTTAAGCACAACAAGTTGTTTCGAAAGTGCTTTTTTGATAATTTTATAGCAGTTTGAAATTCGAGGCCATTTTAGTCCAGTGTGGGGGCCAAAAATGTAGTGCTTTTGCAAGGTCATTTTTTCTGTTTGAAACATTTTGAATCAAGTTTAATCATCAATATGCTGAACATATAAGCTTTGAAGATCAGTTTTGGCACAACAGATTGTTTGTAATTTGCTTTTTTGCTAGTTGTATAGCAGTTTGAAATCCGAGGTGGAAGTATGAGTCGTGATTTTTGCGTTTTTTTCTCAATTAGAACTTGTTGTTTATGTCGATTTTTAGTGATCTGTAGCTTTATTCTGTTATTTGCTATCAGTTTGAAGAATTATTATCTTGTTTTGACTTTAATTTTTCAAGAAAAACGTCTTTTTCCAGTGATAAATATCAGTCGCGAAATTTCGTTTTAGACAAAGCGGCCAAAATGCCCGTGAATTGGGCGTGGTCAGTTGTCCATTGTTAAGCAATGGAATTAGCCAATCAGCGCTCAGTATTTGGCCCAATTGGTGGCTAGGGTTAGGAGCCGCAGCCGCAGCCCATTTCGCCATGTTTTGCGTATATTTCGCGAATTTTGGCCGCTACAGCCGCCTAGCCTCGTTTCCGTGCTTTCCCGTGACGTCGCAGCCTCGCTTGCGTGCCGCTTCAACCGAGCGCGGAAGCGCGGAATAGGGTTTGAGAAATGAGTAGCGTGATGTTTGTTTTCAACTTTTCTAATGCCTGATAAATCTCTACTCTACTGCTGAATAAAGTCCACCTTAGGTTCTATCAGTTGTATATTTTTGTAAGGGTCTTGACGTTTTTGTCTGGACTACTTTGAAAAATCTAAGTTAGACGTTTCAAAGTAGTCCAGACAAGAAATAAAGACCCTTACAAAAATATACAACTGATAAAGGCCTAAGGGTAAACACTCAATCATTCAACAGCTAAGTCTCAGGCTATCGAGAATTCCTAACACTAATTCTAGAACTTAATGTTGCAATTTTCTCCCCCAGAATAGCTGATGGATGATTGAGTATTTACCTTACAAGGAAACATTAACTACACGCTTTAAAAATATCAAAAATTATAAATACAGTGATGTGCAGATGGTCTAACTGATCAATTTCGAGACGCGACTTGTTGCTTTTTCGATAAATATTGAAATTTCACGATACGATCTGCTTCCCAATGTGTATGCCATGTGCTTCGATGTGCTTCGATGGGACGTACGATACGATGTGCTGTCCAGTAGCAGTAATATTTCGTAAATCATCAATGGAGTGATCCATCTTATTGCTACCCAACTGCACAAAACTGCATTTACTATAGAAAATTCAAACAACTTTTTAAAATAGATTATTATTATCTTTAAAAGTTCATGTGCTTCTTCTTTCTTATTATATTTGTCTTCCTTTCAGCCAATCTTCAACTTGAATGATTATCTTCTCTTCCACAATTTACCTTGGATGAATAAAAGCACAATCAGAACCAAAATAATTACATGTCTCCAAAGCTCCACAACGATTTATATTCCAATATTTTAAGGGATAAAAAGATTGATGCTGATAGTACTTCGACGGTTTAAAGTTTGCGTTTGTATTGCCAAACTTTATTTTAAAAACAGCAGAAAAATGACAACTAGAAAGTCAATGTTGATTATTTGTTCAGAGTCTATTGCGAACGAAAATATTTCAGCAAAGTCATGCATGCGCTGCTGTCTAAATTCATGCCTCATGATACCTTGCTACAATCAATGAACTTCTTGCAATTTATGTCGAAACAATAAAAATGATACGCCACTAACAATTTTGATTGTTCTGTTTTAGCATTCCTTTGCATTTTGTCGTGTATCAAAATTTATGGTCGTATGTCTTTTATTTTTAGAGGCAGATAAAGAACGAATTTTTCATAACAAGGTTAGTTTGTGAGTTATTGAAACATTCGTTCTGTTTCTTATGTTCATCAAATTCTTCTGTAACAATCTGCGTATCACACATATTCCTGGATTTTTCAATGTGTAAAAGATGTGATAGATCCCCAATGATCCAAGTTTTAGCTTTATTCGTTTTATTTTTTTCAATTTTTTTATTTCTTCCAGAAATTTACAGTCAACCAAGTCAGAAACTTCCAGTTCATCAGAAAATGAAACATCGATAAAACGGTGAGTGAAAAAATTTCCAATTCAACATCCTTGCTTTTGTCCTTGGGAAACCAACTGTAGAAGTGAGAGGAAACTCTATGTGCTCTTAGCTTGGCTTTTTTATTGTTTGATCAACATTTGTATTTCATTAAGGGTAGACTAATATTAATAGTCATACGAAATGCAAACTTACTTTGAAATGAAATCATGAATTCTGATTCTTTCATTTTGCCTACAAAACAAAATATAACAAAGTAGCATCTGCTCTATAATATTACTATGCATTACTCAAATATATAACTTTATATTGCTATATCTTTTGAAAAAGCTATGTCATTTGCTTAAGCTAGCATTCGAACCTCATGTCCCATGATCACTATGCCATGTCATCATCTCAACGCTCTTTGTTTTTTTAAACTTTGTCAGGTAAATTTTACCAAGTATGAAACTACTTGAGACTATCAATGATTTTTTTTGGAAATCAGTTGTAGCCTGGTATAATTGAGTAGTTTGTTGGCACGTGAACTAGCTAACTCCGAGTTCGAGTCTAAATTATACTCATTCAAGAAACTTCTTGTTCTATTTCATAGCAGAATTGTATTTTCGTGTCTTTGTCAGCTTGTTGTTGGCAGCGTTAAACTTCTCAAGACTATCAATAAGTGTTTGATTGTAATCGTTGAAATTTAGTGCAGTTGGTAAATTGGCTGACACACGAGATCGAAGGCCTCGGGTTCGACTCCAAGCACAAATTGTTTTATATACAACATTTTCAGCCTATTTCTCGAAACGCTGTATAATTGTTTGATTGGCTGAAAATAAAGCTATGTCATTTTCTACAGCTTTGGTTGTCTCTTCTCTGGGACTGAAGTTGTCAGATGATTGGCGCGGTGGACTAAGCATACGGCACACGAACATGAGGTGCGAGGTTCGAACCTCGGCTACAGCAGGTGAAAAAAAAATTTTGCAGGCTTATTTATTGCCTTAAAATATTCTTGTTTGACTCATTTTAATTTTTGAAAAAATTTTTGTGCCGTGTTTCATTGTGCAAATTGCATGTCAAGAAAGAAACAACTATCCTAGAAACACCATTTTTAATGAACTGGTCGTTTTTGTTTATTTTGATATATGTGTAATTCAAAACTCTAAGTAAAATAGATGTACTAGAAACTAGAAGGTAACAAAGATTCTGAGATTCTGACGCAAAGTAAAGGAAAACTTTTCCTGGCACACTGAGGCGTTTCGAATCTACATTCTTATCAGAATGTGCACTTATGATTGTAATATTAATAATAATATTAATATGATATGCTAAAGTTATATTGGAAATAATATAAATCAAATACAGATAATATTAATCAAAGTTATATCAATAAGATGCAGTTAAATATATTAAAAGTAATGATATCAATCATAAAGTCACAATCTGATGAGATCACGGATCCAAAAGGCCTCAGTGCACCAGAAAAATCCTACTTAATTTTTGCCATCCTCTCTCTCTCTCCTTTTTCTTGTGTTGTACAATATAGTTAAGCCAACATGAATAGATTTTCCATACCGCAAACAACCGCCTTATGACAACCAGAAGCCCCGCTACCCGTCGCAACCTCACAAAAAGCCAGCCAGCCAGCCCACCAACCAACCAACCAATTGAAAAAACATCAATCCATTTATCCATCCATCCATCCATCCATCCATCCATCCGCCAGCAAAGTCAAACCACACATCCCCCACTCTATCCAAATTAGCTTAACGTATATTGTACAACATTAACTACTTCTAATAGCTACGTATCATTTTTTTAGATTGAACAAGACGATTTGAAAGACAGTTTGCAGTGTGAACGGGTGAGTTTTCATTTCATTTTTACGCGTCTTTATAGCACTTGAATTCACTTTAGCAATTTTCATAATCTTAATGCATTGTTAATTGTGTTTATCTTAAATAACCAAGTTCATAAAACGACTCACCAAAAATTCTTGTTGAGAGCTTTGCATTTGCTCCACCCTTGTTCCACATTTGTTTCCAGATAACTTGTCCGCAGGTCCAACACATGAAAGAAATAGACTTGAGTCAGTCTTACGTAAACAAAATCGTTGTAAAATCTTTTGTAAAATAAGTTTTAAGTCGGTTATCAGGGTCATATGCATCCTCCTTCCATGGAAATCATATACAGTTTCCATATAGTCTTATAGCCTAAATTCGGACATTTTGGTCGTATGTTATTCCTTCCGTTCAAAACCTGTTGGCCATTAGGATAATATGCATCTTCTTTCGTAGCAATAATAATTTTCACAGAGTCATTGACCAAAGTAGCTTTAATTCAGGCATTTCGGTCCTAAATTATGCCTTCATCTCAAAACCAGCTTAAATTCGGGAGACGGCAGTTCGCTTATATTTCACATGAGCCTATTATTATGTTTGAATCTTGTTTTGTAGATCTAGCAAGCATTTTGTGAATTCCAACAGAACATTGCTCTAGTATATCAAGGTATATCAATTTTTCTTTCTTGAAATGGCTTTTTGCTTATTATAGTAGAAGTTACAGGTAAAATATAGCAACTCAACGAGCTCAAAAGTAAGCGTAAGTTCAAGGTACATTAACTCACCTTTCATCCATTTTCCATGTAGTTTGTCCACAACTTTGTCTTCTCCATAGATGATATATAAAATGAATAATCTATATTACTATCTTGGTACATAAACATATCAACGAAGCAATGTATATAAGCAAATAACGCATTTAAAAGGAAATATGTTCCGGTAAATTAACTCACCTTTCATTCATTTTCCACTGTATATCTCCATAACTTTGTCTTTCCATTTATTGTAAATTTAAGTTGCAATGTATATAAAAAAAAACAAACGGGTTAGTAAGCAAGTGCCATCACGTTTCATCCATTTTCACGTGATGTCTCCATATCTTCGTCTTCTCCATGAATTATATAATTGTAATATAACAAGTAAGTAAGTACAGTAAAAGTTAAATTACCTCACTGATGCATCCATTTTCCAGCGTACTTTGTCAATAACTTTGTCTTCTCTATAGATTGCATTCAGCATAAATAAAATGAATTAATATATTCGTTATATAAACGTATGAAAGAAGCAATATTCGAATAAATATACGAATAAGTATTTAAATAAGGTATTAAACTCACCAAATTACTTCACGTTCATTTTTTTATGTTCTAGAAAATAAGAATTCAAATTATTTGTTATTATTTTTTTATTTTAGATTCTAGTTTTTCGAATTTAAGTTCTATCAAAACTTCGCATGGGGAATGGAAATTGAACTCCAAATCATCACATCATGGATTGATACATATGGAAGAAAATTCAAGTTTCTAATGCTGTCCAAGGTAATTGCTTGTATTATATTGTATTATATTGTATTGTATTATATTATATTGTATTGTATTGTATTATATTATATTATATATTATATTATATATTATAGGGTCTACCGGGGTAAGTTGGGTAGCCGGGGTAAGTTGGGTAACGCAACCATTTTGAATAGTAATCAGCCAAGGGCCTCGATATGAAGCATTATTCAGTGTTATCATACATGAGGTACCTTGGGCACTGTGAAAAAACAATGGTTTCCATGGTTAATGGTAAACATGCCATGTGGAAGCGATTTGAGCATGTTGATGAAGAAGACTGGTTGTGATGGCTGAAAAGTTATTTTTGATCAGGGAGCAAATATATTAATGTAAGTAAATATTTATATGTTCTAAACATACTTTGTACTGTTGTTTATGAAAATTTAATCTATTTTTCGTGGTTTCTTTGCCGCTATGGGAACTATAACGGTTTTACGAAGCCGGGGTAAGATGGGTATAATGAAATTTTCCGCCATTTTTTTAGGCCCAAAGATGGCATGTTCGCAAACGCGATATGAATTTCAAAGATAAACATCTCTTAAATGGCCGAAGAAGAAGTGAAAGAGGTCAAAATGTGATTCCTACGACAAATAATTACAATTTATCGACTGAAGAATTGAGAAAATGGGTTTAAAGGACTAAAGTATTTGCCTTGGTTGAAGAAGACCACCGTGTCCTAAACAAAGATGTCTGACAGCAGAAGATGTACGGAAAGGACGTTGAAAATAGCTAAGAAGCATGGCTAATATTACTTCTTTGCATCATTATTATACAAATAGAATCCAGTAAAATAGTTTTTTAAAAAAATAAGCAGATAGTGTTGCAGAATTCTTCTTAAATGAGCCTAAAATTGTTGTTACCCATCTTACCCCGGGACCGGGGTAAGTTGGGTGGCAAAAATCCTCCAAATATTTTTTGAAATTGTAGCTTCCCCTTTAAAAATTTTGAACACATTGAATACTATTTCTGCCAAATTTGAGAATTGTGTGTGGATTTTTCATGCAGTTACACATTAATGAATTCAGAACATGCCCCTATATTACCCAACTTACCCCGGTAGACCCTATTATATATTATATTATATATTATATTATATATTATATTATATTTTATATTATATTATATTATATATTATATATTATATATTATATATTATATATTATATATTATATATTATATATTATATATTATATATTACATTATATATTACATTATATATTACATTATATATTACATTATATATTACATTATATATTACATTATATATTATATTATATTATGTATTATATATTATATTATATTATATATTATATTATTATATTATATTATGTATTATATATTATATTATATTATGTATTATATATTATATTATATTATGTATTATGTATCATGTATCATGTATCATGTATCATGTATCATGTATCATGTATCATGTATCATGTATCATGTATCATGTATCATGTATCATGTATCATGTATCATGTATTATCATGTATTATCATGTATTATCATGTATTATCATGTATTATCATGTATTATCATGTATTATCATGTATTATCATGTATTATCATGTATTATCATGTATTATCATGTATTATCATGTATTATCATGTATTATCATGTATTATCATGTATTATCATGTATTATCATGTATTATCATGTATTATCATGTATTATCATGTATTATCATGTATTATCATGTATTATCATGTATTATCATGTATTATCATGTATTATCATGTATTATCATGTATTATCATGTATTATCATGTATTATCATGTATTATCATGTATTATCATGTATTATCATGTATTATCATGTATTATCATGTATTATCATGTATTATCATGTATTATCATGTATTATCATGTATTATCATGTATTATCATGTATTATCATGTATTATCATGTATTATCATGTATTATCATGTATTATCATGTATTATCATGTATTATCATGTATTATCATGTATTATCATGTATTATCATGTATTATCATGTATTATCATGTATTATCATGTATTATCATGTATTATCATGTATTATCATGTATTATCATGTATTATCATGTATTATCATGTATTATCATGTATTATCATGTATTATCATGTATTATCATGTATTATCATGTATTATCATGTATTATCATGTATTATCATGTATTATCATGTATTATCATGTATTATCATGTATTATCATGTATTATCATGTATTATCATGTATTATCATGTATTATCATGTATTATCATGTATTATCATGTATTATCATGTATTATCATGTATTATCATGTATTATCATGTATTATCATGTATTATCATGTATTATCATGTATTATCATGTATTATCATGTATTATCATGTATTATCATGTATTATCATGTATTATCATGTATTATCATGTATTATCATGTATTATCATGTATTATCATGTATTATCATGTATTATCATGTATTATCATGTATTATCATGTATTATCATGTATTATCATGTATTATCATGTATTATCATGTATTATCATGTATTATCATGTATTATCATGTATTATCATGTATTATCATGTATTATCATGTATTATCATGTATTATCATGTATTATCATGTA